>CM024757.1:100281481-100363971 GCA_014218235.1 Colocasia esculenta
TTGCAGAGATTGGTATCAGAGCAACCGATTGAGACAGTACATAAATATACATAAGTCATCATCCTCATTACATGCTAAATCTTTATAGAATTGTCCACATGTGTAGAATTGATTAATAATGAACGGAAAATAGATAAGAAAATGGTTAGGAGTAAATTAACATAGCTCTAATAGTGGCTGAAATTCATTGCAGCCATGGCTTCGCGTGGTAGACGTGGCAGTGCTCCTGCTCGTGAGGGCGAGCAGAGGCGTGAGGAGCAAGCTGAGCAGCAGGTCCCGGCACCTCAGGGTCCTATACTTCCCGCACCGCCGCCAGTGGATTATGGAGTGTTCATACAGGGTCTAGTGCAGGCCATGCAGACGCAGGCCCACACCCAGGCTGCACTCCAGGCCTAGTTGGAGGCTCAGGTTAGAATAATGAAACAAGAGCAGTCTGCTTTATTTAATGGCATGATGTTGTGTTGAATATGTGTTGCTTGCTATTTGTTGTAGCAAGCTCAAATTCCAGCTCAGGACCATGGTGGACCTTCCATCATGGAAAGATTCAAGAGGATGTTGCCACCCACTTTTAAGGGGGAGAGGGACCCATTGCTAGCTGAAAACTGGATGAGGGAGATCGAGAAGATCTTCCGGGCTGTTAGGTGTGCGGACGAGGATAAGGTTACTTTGGCCACCTATATGCTACAGGTATGTGTTAGTTTTCTATGTTGTATATCCTGTTAAGTTAGAGTTGTTTAGTGTGGTGCTTATGAAGGTTGTGTTGCAGGAGAGAGTTGATGTGTGGTGGGCTTCCTTACTACGTACCCGATTCGAGGACGGAGCTATTGACGTGGCTTGGGACGAGTTCGTGAGGCTCTTTCGGGCCAAATTCATCCCCGAGCATATCCAGGACAGGATGGAGCAGGAGTTCCTCTCCTTGACTCAGGGCTCCATGACCGTGCTCGAGTATGAGGCCAGGTTTGTAGAATTATCTAATATGCACCTCATATCGTGACAGACGAGTGCAGGAAAGCAAAGAAGTTCGTGATGGGCCTGAAGCCATCACTGAGGATGAGGCTAGTGGCGTTTGACCATCATACCTTGGACGAGGCCCTTAGCGCTGCTTGTAGGCAGGAGGGTGAAATGGAGCAATATCTTGAGGAGAAGAAGGCTTTGCAGAAGAGGCCTGCGGCTATGTTCCAGCGGTAGGACAAGAAGAAAGCAGTGTACCAGGCACCGCAGCGTCCAGTAACAACCAGCAGTGCACAGGTACCTTCTCAACGTTCCCCTGGTGTGAAGAAGGAGTGTCCCCATTGCGGGAAGACACATGGTGGTACGGAGTGTTGGATGATTGTAGGAAAGTGCTTGAAGTGTGGAAGCAGTGACCACAAGATCAAGGATTGTCCGAGACTTCAGCAGGGAGTCCAGCGTGGAGCGCCAGCCCCAGCAGCGGTAGCAGCAGCAGCGCCAGCTACAGGAAGACCAGGAAGGCCTTGAGCCCCAGCTCGAGTGTTTGCTCTAGCACGAGAGGATGCCGAGTAGGCGGAGCATGTCATCGAAGGTACGGTTTTACTTCTAGGTGTGCACGCTCGGGTTTTTTTCGATACGGGTGCCACTCACTCGTTCATTTCCGAGCGGTTTGCTAGGCAGTTAGCTCTAGAGTCAGCCATAGAGTCTGAGGAGTTAGAGGTCCCTTTGTCTGTGCACACATCTGCGGGTACGGTATTGACTAGGAAGTGTATTCCGTCGTTACCTGTGTGCATTGGGGATAGAGTCCTAGAAGGGTGTTTGTTCTTGCTAAAGATGAAGGACTTTGATGCTATTCTTGGTCTGGATTGGCTAGAGGAGCACTATGCGTTAGTAGATTGTCGTGGGAAGAGGATTGTTTTCCGCATTCCTGGTGAGGACGAGTTCTCTCATCCCTTGCCAAGGAACTTGGCAGGAAAGTTAGTCATCTCTGCCATGAAGGCGATGCGAATGGTAAACAAGGGTTGTGACGCTTTTCTTGCCAGCGTGGTGTTAGTACCTGAGGCTGATGAGTCACCTACTCTTGCAGAGATCGAGGTAGTGCAGGATTTTCCAGACGCATTTCCCGATGATTTGTCTGGATTGCCACCGGATAGAGAGATAGAGTTTACCATAGAGTTGCTTCCGGGCACCTCTCCTATCTCGAAGGCTCCATATCGAATGGCACCTGCGGAGTTAGCCGAGTTAAGGAGGCAGTTGAAAGAATTGCTGGATAAGGGATTTATTCACCCTAGTGCTTCCCCTTGGGGGCACCTGTCTTATTTGTAAAGAAGAAGGATGGATCACTTAGGTTATGCATCGATTATAGGAAGCTAAACCAAGTGACAGTGAAGAACAGGTATCCCTTACCTCGTATTGATGATTTGTTTGACCAGTTGCAAGATGCATCAGTCTTTTCTAAGATTGATTTGTGATCTGGTTATCATCAGTTGAGGATTCAGAGTGAGGATGTGTCTAAGACGGCATTCAGATCCCGTTATGGACATTATGAGTTTTTGGTTCTTCCTTTCGGATTGACCAACGCCCCTGCAGCATTCATGGATCTCATGAACCGGGCTTTTAGGCCCTATCTAGATAGCTTTGTCGTAGTGTTTATTGATGATGTGCTGGTCTACTCTCCGGATGAGGCCACACACCGTCAGCATTTAAGGGTAGTATTAGAGGTTCTCAATGAGCACAAGCTGTCACGCCCCGATATTTAGCAGCGGAATAAATACCGGGAGCGTGAATGATACAAATAGGCGTATCACAGTTGAATAGCGCAGAGTCACGATTGAATATAATAACACATTCGAGACTATAATATGGTCACCAAAAGTATACTTTATTCCATTCCATTCAACTAGTTACAACCTTACATAAGAAGAACTCACTGAAAAGGGTTCATTACTCAAATAACAATGTTTCTCTAATACATCAAATACTCAATTGTCTATTTCTAACTGTCATCTACTCATATGGCGGGTGCTCATCACTCTTGCCCTGCCCCATCGGACTCCACTGGTTCTTCATCACTTCCTGAAAAGGGCAGGATGATAGGGGTGAGCGAACTAGCTCAGTAGGATTTACATCTCAATATTGTGCAGGCACTAATATACATGATTAACATTTTAAAGAGGCAGATATGCACATGAATATGATGACAATGTATGCAATACTAACAGATTGAATAGCAGAATAGAATGGATATCATATCAGAACAAAATGTCGAGTTGCATATACAATGATCAGATATTTCAAGAGTAGAATCGTATCAAAAAGATTGGCCATATTCAAACAGATATCATGCGTTCACATGATCAGACGTATCATATCAAATCTTATCATATCAGATCAAATCAAACTTATCATATCAAACAAAGGCACATTCTCACAAATCTTGCATATCGTATCAGTGCCATGCCACGCACCACAAGTCCAGACTCTCGCGGTTAATAAGTACGTTGGGGTGCTCCTCCCCAGGACCAGACAGGGCCCTTATTGCACAGGCATTGGTCAAATGGACCGAAGTCCCACTTGTGCCGAACAAACATATTCATATTATGGCCACAGAGTTTCAATAATAGCTCATAGTAAAAGGAACGTGATCATTCATAGAGTCAAAGTATGAAAAATAGCTCAAGAGAACAAAGGCCGTATAACAGCGTATCTTATGTTTCATAACTCATTAATGTCTTGTCATGAGGATGCGTCACGTATCTTTCCTAGCATGTATGCATATGGACAAATAATTAATGGAACACCGAAAAGCATGAAACTATTGAAACTCATATGCAATTCGTGATATTAACTTCACTAACAAGTCCATACTAACATGTATTCCTCCCCATATTCACATTATATTCTTATCTTATCAATTGACAATAGGTAAGATCACAAGATAATCCAATGGACATAAGATCAATCACAAATTATACATTAGAATCATATTCAGGTCATTACCAACTTTCAATGGGTTGATTTCTTTTAGGTCCATGCATACTATATAACATCATGCACATGCGAGTAGGCATCATGTAATGATCAGACAAAAAATATGCAAATTTTTTGTAAGGGTAGTGTCGACACACCCCTTACTGGTGTCGACACAATGCTTCAAACACAAGACAAAATAATGCAAAACTGGTCAAGTAGTGTCGACACTAGATCAGGTAGTGTCGACACAGTGCTTCAAATACAAGGCAAAAAGGTCAAGTAGTGTCGACACTAGATCAGGTAGTGTCGACACTAGAGACAGCTCCCAGAAAACCTTCTGGCCAATCTGGGACAATGTGTCGACATTAGCTCAAGTAGTGTCGACACTAGAGGCCTTCCCAGAGCACCTTTTGGGCTGTTTTGGGACAGTGTGTCGACACTAGCTCAAGTAGTGTCGACACTAGTGGCCCTCCCAGAAAAGAACTTATGGGTCAAGTGCAACCTGAAAACACATCTCATGCAGTGATTAATTTCCATGCTGATAACTCTCTAAAAAATGATATTTAGATAAAACGTTCAACACAAAAGATGACGAGGACAACTATTATAAGAACTTTTATGTTGACGGTTTGATCTAATTCGATGTTGAATCCTGAGAAAACATGTGAATAACATAAAGCTAAGTGCAGCCCGAAATCACAGTATCATGCAGTGACTCTCTTACCATGCCTATAACTCTCTAACGAAAGGCTTTTGGATAAAACGTCCAACATAAAAGATGATCGTGACTACAAGGAGAAGAACTTTCATGAAGGAAGTTTAGTCTAATTCGGTGTCAAATCATGTGCATAATAAGAAGAGCGGGAAAAGCCCTAACTGTGCGAGACTTCGGGAAAACCACGAATACACAATGTATACTCCATGAAAACTAGTCAAACCAAGTGCAAATGAACCTAGACTCAAAGAACTACATGATGGTGTTGGTTTTCTTTAATCTTGGCCCGAGAACACCTACCTTTGGATGCTAAGAACTCTTTGCAGATTTCTGGGTTGATGCAGAGCGAGGTTGAGGAAGACCACGATTTTCCCCAGCCGTTCTCCACTTCCCCAGTGCTCCAAACTTGCTACTCTCGACCCCAACTTGTTGCTAAACCTTCTCCAAGAGTTTAGGGATGAGTTCTTATAGTTTTAGGGTGTAGTTATGAGTCCTAACGAGACTTGGAAAGGGGCTGCGAGTTCTGTTTCTCACTTTCCACAAAATCTGGGATTCTCTCACCCAAAAGAGGTAGCAAAGGTTTAGGAAACCACCTTTAGAGTTGGGTCCGGTTTTGGCTTACCTTACATGACTACTACCTTAATTTTAACCCTAACTTGCCCTCTCTAATTATGGCATAATTACATACACGAATTTCTGGGTAACTTCCTGTCCTAGTTTATTTATATCCTTGTGCCAAATGTGCTCCATTGGCCCAATCTTGTTAATGGGTCATTAATACATGGTGTTGGAAGTCTCTCTAATATGTTTATTTAATTTATCCCCCTTTATTTCCAAAATTTTTAAATCACTAAATTTTCGGGGTGTTACATCCTCCCCCACTTAAAAAATTTGGTCCCCAAATTTACACATAATGGCGTAGTTCATACCTGAGAATAGTTCTGGGTGATTTTTCTTCATTCTTTCCTCTATTTCCCAGGTAGCATTAGTAACTCCGTCTCGACTCCATTGGACCTTCACCATAGGTATGGTACGATTCCTGAGTCATTGAATCTTCCGATCTAACAGTTTGATCGGCTTCTCTTCATAAGTCAGGTCCTCCCGAATCTCCAAGTCCTCATGGTTGATTACATGGTCGGCATCGAATAAATACTTCCTCAGCATGGATATGTGGAACACATTATGCACGTTCGCCAGTTGCGGAGGTAGTGCAAGTCTATACGCCACCTGACCAATCCTTTCAGAATTTCAAACGGCCCTATGAATCTGGGACTTAGTTTTCCTTTGATCCCAAATCTTTGTATTCCCCTTGAAGGCGAGACCTTCAAGAAAACATGTCCGCCAACCTGAAATTCTAGTTCTCTCCTTCTCTTGTCTGCATAACTCTTCTGCCTGGATTGTGCTATCTTCAGACGTTCCCAGACAATCTGAACCTTCCTGATAGTCGCCTCAATTAAGTCGGGTCCAACCCATTGGTTCTCCCCAACCTCTTCCCAACAAAGGAGTGATCTGCAACTCCTACCATATAAGGCTTCAAACGGTGCCATCTTGATACTTGCCTGATAGCTGTTGTTATATGCAAACTCCATCAGGTACAACTGATCATCCCACCGACCTCTAAAATCTAGCACTAGAGCACGAAGCATATCTTCCACAATTTGATTGGTCCTTTCGGTTTGTCCATCGGTCTGAGGATGGAAAGCAGTACTAAAGTTCATCTTAGTACCCATTGCTACTTGTAAACCCTTCCAGAAGTGTGAAGTAAATCTAGGGTCTCGATCCGATATTATGTTAGATGGAACCCCATGCAATCTGACTACTTCCTTAATATATAGTGCAGCCAATACATCCACTGACCAGGTACTCTTAATCGGCAAGAAGTGAGCCGACTTAGTCAATCGATCAACTATTACCCAAATTGCATCCATACCACCTCTAGTCTTGGGCAATCCCATGATAAAGTCCATATCGATGCTATCCCATTCCCATTCCGGGATTTCTAGTGGTAGCAGTCCACCAGCTATACGAAAATGCTTGGCCTTGACTTTCATGCATGTTAAATAGTATGACACATGATCGGCCACATCCCTCTTCATGTTTGGCCACCAATACGACCTTTTCAAGTCTTGGTACATCTTTGTTGATCCTGGATGAATCGTGTACTTGGACTGGTGAGCTTCATTTAATAACCTCTTCTTGAGTTCTCCATGATCAGGGACACATGTTCTACCTCGGAATATAATCTTCCCTCAGCTGATAGAGTAAAGTCAGGTCTTTGTTCTAGCTTCTCTCTGATCTCAACTAAGAATGGATCCTCTCCCTGTTTCTCCTTGATTTCGGTCAGTAGATCAGATTGTATCTGGAGATTGGAAATCATTACCTGTTTCTCCTTCTTTCCCATGTCTAAGTTCAAGCTTGCAAATTGCTCTAGTAACTTCCACTTGCCCAACATCATACTAGCTAGCATAGCTTTTAGTTGTCTACTTAGAGCGTCTGCCACTACATTGGCTTTCCCAGGGTGATATTGAATGGAAAAGTCAAAGTCCTTAAGGTACTCTAACCACCTTCTTTGTCTCATGTTAAGCTCCTTCTGTGAGAATAAATATTTCAAGCTCTTGTGGTCATAAAAGACTTTAAATTACTCACCATAGATATAATGCCTCCAAATCTTTAAGGCGAATACTACAGCTGCTAACTCCAGGTCATGAACCGGGTAGTTCACTTCATGGATCTTCAACTGTCTTGAGGCATATGCTATTACTTTCCCTTGTTGCATTAAGACGCATCCCAGACCTGTTCCAGAAGCATCTGAATAAATTTCAAATCCTCCCTCTTCAGTGGGTAAGGCAAGGACGGGAGCAGTAGTCAGACACTTCTTCAAGTTGTTAAAGCTTTCTTCACATTCATCGGTCCACACAAACGGATTTTCCTTCCGGGTCAGCTTGGTTAATGGCACTGCAATCTTTGAGAAATCCTTTATAAACCTTCGATAATATCATGTTATCCGAGAAAGCTCCTGATCTCTGTGACGCTTCTCGATCTTTCCCATTTTAGTACGGCCTCAACCTTTGATGGATCAACAGCGATACCATCCTTGGTTACCACATGCCCTAAAAAGGATACCTCCTCAAGCTAGAATTCACATTTACTTAGCTTGGCATATAATTTGTTCTCCCTTAAAATCTGTAATGAAATCCTCAAATGCTCCTCATGCTATTCCTTTGTCTTGGAATAGATCAATATATCATCGATGAATACCACCACAAATTTATCAAGATATGGGCGATAAATGCTATTCATCAACTGCATGAAAACTGCAGGGGCATTTGTTAGTCCGAAAGGCATAACAATAAATTCATAATGCCCATACCTGCTTCGGAAGGCTGTCTTGTGAATATCTTCTCCTTTGATCCTCAATTGATGATAACTGGATCTGAGATCTATTTTAGAGAAGTATCTAGCTCCAGATAATTGATCAAACAACTCATCAATCCTTGGCAGAGGGTATTTGTTCTTGATAGTTAACTGGTTTAGTTGTCTGTAATCTATACATAGCCTCATCGACCCATCTTTCTTCTTGACGAAGAGGACAGGTGCACCCCATGGCGATGTACTTGGTCGGATGAAACCCTTCTCTAATAGTTCCATTAGTTGCTCTTTTAATTCCATCAGTTCTGCGGGGGACATTCTATATGGTGCCCTAGATACTGGTGCTCCTCCAGGGACCAACTGATGGTAAAATCTACCTCTCGCTCAGGAGGAATTCCTGGCAAGTCTTCGGGAAAAACATCAGCGTATTCGCTGACAACATGGATGTCCTCAACTTTGACTTCCTTCCTGTGATGACAACAGCAGCAAGAAAGGCCATACAACCTTTCCTCATCATCCTTTTGGCTTGTAGTGCAGAGATAAGTGACAATCTCCTGCGGTTTCTATCCCCTGTGAACACTAGTTTTGGGTAATGGCTAAAGGTTACCCGACTTCTCCTGCAGTTGATACTAGCCCCATGTTCAGACAACCAGTCTGCTCCCAGTATCACATCATACCCCTCCATATCCATACATGTTAAATTTGCTGGTAGGTTTTGAGTTTCAATCAACACTTCACTAGAGGGTATATGGTTTGTAAGATTGGTGCCAGGACCAATCGGAGTTGACACAACTATTTCGGATTTCATTAGGACGGGTTTCACAGATAGGGTATCAACAAATGTCTGAGATATAAAGGAATGCGTAGCTCCCATATCAAAGAGAACATATGCGGGTCGGGAAAGAATAGTAAGTGTACCTTCCACGATACCTCCTTCTTCAGCAGCTTCAGGTTCCTGAATAGCTTGCAAGCGGCCTTGCCTCTTCTGTCCATTCAGACGCTTGTCCTGAGGGGCTTGTTCTTTCAGCATTGGGCAGTCTGAGATCCTGTGGTCACGACTACCACAGCACAGGCATCTCCCTTGCGCTCTCCAGCATTGCTCAGACCAGTGACTAGCTTTGTCACAGTGTTTGCACCTTTCTCCCATTGTCACCACTATCTGCTTACCTAACTCCTTTGGCTTTTTATCAGCTGGTTCATTTACCCCGCCACTGGGCCTTTTCTTCCCAATGGTCGACTGATACCTTCCTGTAGAAGACACTTGATCCCTTTTCACGGGTCTTCCCATAATTCTTTCAGCAGTCTCCATGGCATCTTCCAGTAACTGAGCCTTCTTTACCATGTCAGTATAGGTTTGAATGTCCATTAGCACCAGTTGAGTGATGAACTGGGGCCTCAAGCCATTCAGAAAATGTTTTGCTTCATCCTTTCTGTCCCAATTAAGTGAACAGCATATCGGGACAGACGAGGAGAATTGGGCCTCATACTCAGCCACATTGAGTCCTCTCTGCTTCAAAGCCACAAATTCGGCTGCTTTCCGTTCATGGACCCTCTCAGAAAAGTACTTGGTGTTGAATTGCTCAATGAACTAAGCCCATGTTAGTTGTTGGCCATTCAATGTTGCTTCTACCGACTCCCACCATGCCCTGGCATCCTTTTCCAATTGGAAAGTCACCAGTAGTACTTTGTTCTGGTCTGTGCATTGCATGACCCTGAATATCCTTTCAATTTCCTTAACCTAGTGTTCAGCAACATCTGGGTCAGTACTCCCTTCAAACCTAGGCGGATCCATATTCCGAAAATTTCGATGGAGATCACCGACTCTGCGGTTACCTCCACCCTGGGTGGCTTGTAGGATAGCCTGAGTCAAGTTCTGTATTGTTCGTTGCATGTCCCTAGCCTGGGCACGTTCAGCGGCCATTAAGGTAATAAGTACCTTCAAGATAATAATATAAGTCAGTTATTTAAGTATATATCACATGTGACTTCTATTCCCATGGTTCTACCCAAGCTCACATTAGGTACGACAAATTTTGACTCGTGTGATCTAGTTTCATTCTATGTTCCTATTCCCTTGGACCCTAAAGTTTAGGGCTCTGATACCAACTGTCACGCCCCGATATTTAGCAGCGGAATAAATACCGGGGGCGTGAACGATACAAATAGGCGTATCACAGTTGAATAGCGCAGAGTCACGATTGAATATAATAACACATTCGAGACTATAATATGGTCACCAAAAGTATACTTTATTCCATTCCATTCAACTAGTTACAACCTTACATAAGAAGAACTCACTGAAAAGGGTTCATTATTCAAATAACAATGTTTCTCTAATACATCAACTACTCAATTGTCTATTTCTAAACTATCATCTACTCATATGGAGGGTGCTCATCACTCTTGCCCTGCCCCATCGGACTCAACTGGTTCTTCATCACTTCCTGAAAAAGGCAGGATGATAGGGGTGAGCGAACTAGCTCAGTAGGATTTACATCTCAATATTGTGCGGGCACTAATATACATGATTAACATTTTAAATAGGCAGATATGCACATGAATATGATGACAATGTATGCAATACTAACAGATTGAATAGCAGAATAGAACGGATATCATATCAGATCAAAATGTCGAGTTGCATATACAATGAACAGATATTTCAAGAGTAGAATCATATCAAAAAGATTGGCCATATTCAAACAGATATCATGCGTTCACATGATCAGACGTATCATATCAGATCAAATCAAACTTATCATATCAAACAAAGGCACATTCTCACAAATCTTGCATATCGTATCAGTGCCATGCCACGCACCACAAGTCCAGACTCCCGTGGTTAATAAGTACGTTGGGGTGCTCCTCCCCAGGACCAGACAGGGCCCTATTGCATAGGCATTGGTCAAATGGACCGAAGTCCCACGTTGTGCCGAACAAACATATTCATATTATGGCCACAGAGTTTCAATGACAGCTCATAGTAAAAGGAACGTGATCATTCATAGAGTCAAAGTATGACAAATAGCTCAAGAGAACAAAGGCCGTATAACAGCGTATCTTATGTTTCATAACTCATTAATGTCTTGTCATGAGGATGAGTCACAGATCTTTCCTAGCATGTATGCATATGGACAAATAATTAATGGAACACCGGAAAGCATGAAACTATTGAAACTCATAAGCAATTCGTGATATTAACTTCACTAACAAGTCCATACTAACATGTATTCATCCCCATATTCACATCATATTCTTATCTTATCAATTGACAAAAGGTAAGATCACAAGATAATCCAATGGACATAAGATCAATCACAAATTATACATTAGAATCATATTCAGGTCATTACCAATTTTCAATGGGTTGATTTCTTTTAGGTCCATGCATACTATATAACATCATGCACATGCTAGTAGGCATCATGTAATGATCAGACCCAAAATATGCAAATTTTCTGTAAGGGTAGTGTCGACACACCCCTTACTGGTGTCGACACAATGCTTCAAACACAAGACAAAATAATGTAAAACTGGTCAAGTAGTGTCGACACTAGATCAGGTAGTGTGGACACAGTGCTTCAAATACAAGGCAAAAAGGTCAAGTAGTGTCGACACTAGATCAGGTAGTGTCGACACTAGAGACAGCTCCCAGAAAACCTTCTGGCCAATCTGGGACAGTGTGTCGACACTAGCTCAAGTAGTGTCGACACTAGAGGCCTTCCCAGAACACCTTTTGGGCTGTTTTGGGACAGTGTGTCGACACTAGCTCAAGTTGTGTCGACACTAGTGGCCCTCCCAGAAAAGAACTTATGGGTCAAGTGCAACCCGAAAACACATATCATGCAGTGATTTACTTTCGCTGCTGATAATTCTCTAACAAATGATATTTAGACAAAACATTCAACATGAAAGATGACGAGGACAATTAGTAGAAGAACTTTGATGTTGAGGGTTTGATCTAATTCGGTCTTGAATCCCAAGAAAACATGTGAAGAACATAAAGCTAAGTGCAGCCCGAAATCACAGTATCATGCAGTGACTCTCTTACCATGCCTATAACTCTCTAACAAAAGGCTTTTGGACAAAATGTCCAACATAAACGATGATCATGACTACAAGTAGACGAACGTTCATGAAAGAAGTTTAGTCTAATTCATTGTCAAATCACATGCATAATAAGAAGAACGGGAAAAGCCCTAACTATGCGAGACTTCGGGAAAACCATGAATACACAATATATACTCCATGAAAACTAGTCAAACCAAGTGCAAATGAACCTAGACTCAAAGAACTACATGATGGCGTTGGTTTTCTTTAATCTTGGCCTGAGAACACCTACCTTTGGATGCTAAGAACTCTCTGCAGATTTCTGGGTTGATGCAGAGCGAGGTTGAGGAAGACCACGATTTTCCCCAGCCGTTCTCCACTTCCCCAGTGCTCCAAACTTGCTACTCTCGACCCCAACTTGTTTCTAACCTTCTCCAAGAGTTTAGGGACGAGTTCTTATAGTTTTAGGGTGTAGTTATGAGTCCTAACGGGACTAGGAAAGGGGCTGCGAGTTCTGTTTCCCACTTTCCACAAAATCTGGGATTCTCTCACCCAAAAGAGGTAGCAAAGGTTTAGGAAACCACCCCTTAGACTTGGGTCCGGTTTTGGCTTACCTTACATGACTACTACCTTAATTTTAACCCTAACTTACCCTCTCTAATTATGGCATAATTACATACACAAATTTCTGGGTAATTTCCTGTCCTAATTTATTTATATCCTTGGGCCAATGTGCTCCATTGGCCCAATCTTGTTAATGGGTCATTAATACATGGTGTTGGAAGTCTCTCTAATATGTTTATTTAATTTATCCCCCTTTATTTCCAAAATTTTTAAATCACTAAATTTTTGGGTGTTACATCTGTACATAAAGTTCAGCAAGTGCAATTTTTGGTTGCGCGAGGTTTATTTCCTCAGGCATGTTATCTCCGGTGCTGGTGTAGCAGTTGATCCAGCAAAGGTCCAGGCAGTTATAGATTGGGAGACCCCCAAGACCCCTTCGGAGATTCGTAGTTTTCTTGGTTTGGCTGGTTACTATCGGCGATTCATTGAGGTATTTTCATCCATCGCCGCCCCATTGACTCAACTCACTAGAAAGGGAGTGAAGTTTGTCTGGTCCGAGAAGTGTGAGAGTAGTTTTCAATTGTTGAAGACTAAGCTCACGTCAGCTCCGGTGTTAGTCTTTCCGAGCGGTGTAGAGGGTTTTGCTATCTACACGGATGCGTCTCGGATTGGCCTTGGTTGCGTTTTAATGCAGCAAGGAAGGGTAGTGGCATATGCTTCTCGTCAGTTGAAGGAACATGAGAAGAACTATCCGACTCATGATTTGGAGCTTGCAGCAGTGGTTCATGCACTAAAGATCTGGAGGCACTATCTTTATGGTGTCAGATTTGAGGTGTTCACCGACCACAAGAGCTTGAAGTATATTTTCTCCCAAAAGAAATTAAACCTGAGGCAGAGAAGATGGATTGAGTTCTTGAAGGACTATGACTTCGACCTTCAGTATCACCCTGGGAAGGCGAATGTCGTAGCTGATGCCCTGAGTAGGAAGAGACCATCTCTCCAGCAGAACTGGAAGATGTTGGAGGATGCGGCTTGTGCGTTGACTGAGTTACAGCCATCACTATGCCAGGCTTTTGTAGCTCAGTTATCTCTTAGGTCCTCGGTTTTGGAAGAGGTGATCGAGCAACAGAAAGCCGACCCTAGACTCCAGGAGCTAGTGGGCAAGGCGGGCATTGCTCGTGATGAGGACGGTGTGATTAGGTTTCATCACTGTGTCTGTGTCCCTGATTTGGTAGATGTCCACGAGCATGTGTTAGCGGAGGCTCATAGATCGCGATTCTCTATTCATCCGGGTAACACTAAGATGTACCAGGATTTGAAGAGGTCCTTTTGGGTGGTCTGGCATGAAGAGGGATGTGGCAGATTATGTATCTCGGTGTTTAGTATGCCAGCAAGTGAAGGCCGAGCGACAGCGACCATTTGACCTTATGCAGAAGATGGAAATCCCAGTGTGGAAGTGGGAAGCTGTCACGATGGATTTTGTTTCGAGTTTGCCTCGGTCTAGATGGGGCAATGACTCGATTTGGGTAGTCGTAGATAGATTCTCGAAGACTGCACATTTCTTGCCTATGAAGAAGAAGCAGTCAGTAGAGAGCTTGGCTAGACTGTATGTCAGTAGCATCATTAGATTGCATGGTGTGCCGAAGTCGATCATTTCGGATCGAGATCCGAGATTTACTTCAAGGTTGTGGAAGGGTCTTCAGGATGCCTTAGGTTCGGAGCTGAAGCTCAGTTCAACGTTTCATCCCCAGACAGATGGACAGTCTGAGAGGACTATCCAGACGCTCGAGGATATGTTGAGGGTGTGTGTGCTGGATTGGAAGGATGATTGGGAGCGTCATCTACCTCTAGTGGAGTTCGCATACAACAACAGCTTCCATGCGAGCATTGGTATGGCTCCATTTGAGGCGTTGTATGGAAGGCCTTGCAGATCTCCTTTATGTTGGGAGGAGACCGGCGATAGACAGTTGATCGGTCCGGAGTTAGTTCAGGAGACTTCGGATAAGATTCAGTTGATTAGGAAGAGGCTTGTTGCAGCGCAGGTTAGGCAGAAAAGCTACGCCGACAACAGAAGGAAGGATTTGGAGTTCGAGGTGGGTGAGCATGTCTTTTTGAAAATTTCACCTACTCGAGGTGTTGTCAAGTTTGGCAGGCATAGCAAGTTAAGCCCAAGATTCATTGGCCCATATGAGATTCTCAGACGATTGGGAAGCGTGGCATATGAGCTACCTTTACCCCCAGCTTTAGCTAGTGTTCATCATGTTTTCCACGTTTCTATGCTCAGGAAGTAAGTCCCAGATCCATCTCATGTGATTAGTCACGAGCCAGTGGAGATCCAACCAGATCTGTCGTATGTGGAGCAACCAGTAGCTATTCTTGACCGGAAGGTTCAGCATCTCCGGAACAAGAGTATTGCGTCGGTGAAAGTTCTATGGCGGAACTTCTCGCGAGAGGAGGCTACTTGGGAGCTTGAGGATACGATGAAGAAGAAGTATCCCCGTTTGTTTGAGTAGTTTTGTTTAAACTTCAAGGACGAAGTTTCCTTAAGGGGGAGAGGTGTAAGGCCCTCGAATTGTTAGTCATTTTGTTTCTATTTTATGTGAATTCATGGTTGTGTGTAACTTGTAAATGTATATACATATATGTATGGATATCTATGTACAATATTAGCTAGTTGTACTTATGTATGCATGTGTATCTTGGTTGTAAATATTGCTTGATCTCATGTTGTAGTAGTGTGTACACCATAGTATTTATATTGCATGGATAAACATATAGTGTAAGCATGGTTTTCTGCATGTTTTTAAGCTCTGGTCGAAGAGCAAATTGGCGTCAACATGGATGGACGTCCATGATGAGCCAACGTCCATGTCGATGGACGCCAACCCCTGAATAACGGCCATGGATGTGGACATCTACTTCTCTGATTTTCTGTGCGCAGCAGACCCCGAAATTCCGGGGCAAGCTAGCTCACCGATTGGGGAGATGTCCCCAACGGCTCTCAGCCCTCCCATCCGACCCTGCGTGAGATCCCATGCCTTTTCTTATAAAAACAACTCACCTTGCACCTTGGGAGAGCTCTCTTGGCTCTTTGCAAAGAGGAGAAAAACCCTAGCTGAGAACTAAAGAGAGGTAGCACTTTGAGAGCTTAGATCTGGCGATTTGAAGCTGCTCCCGGCGAAACATTGCAACTAGAGGATCGTGTGGACGTAGGGGAAGGCTTCCCCAACTTCAGACTGGTGGCAACTTCGACCTAGAACCCGAGGGAAAGCTTTTGTGGAGACTTCTTGGCACTGCCCAAGGAGAGCTTCATCACCTATTTTGATCCCTTTGGAGATTTTGTAAAAGGCAAGTAACCCATCCACCTTGTCCATGTGTATGTCCAGTAGGTCATAGGTATTTTTCTCAGATTTAAATCATGTCCTGGAACCTCACATTCCCCTTATCTTTGGAGCTCGGTCTGTGTTTTGCACAGACAGGAACTTAACGGCAAGATCCCTTGCCGTTAAGCTCTTCAGTTTGCGGCAGACGATGCTGCCGTTAACACCTTTAAACGGCCAGCCTTTGCCGTTGAGTTCTTCAGGACAGAACAGTGAGCTGTTCTTCCTTATATACGATAAATTTCTGAAGTTTTACATATGAGGATATAGTGTAATTTTTATATGTTATGTAATGTAGGTAATAGAACGTGTTGTGGAAGTTTGGTGAATTTCTGCAAATTGTGTAAATTGTTACATTTATTTGAAACACATGTTAGATAAGGTCTTGGTTATGCTACTTGATTGTTCATATGATCCATGAGGAATTTGAATGCCATAAATTTTCTAGATCATGTGTATGCATGCCAGTCCATGCTCTGCAAAATTGGAAATTTTCCCATGATCATGTGATTTATTACAATTTCTGTAATGAAATTAGAAAGCTTGTGTAGGGTCATGTAAAAATCACAGTAAATAGTATGATGTGAAATAAATTCAGATAAAATTTATGTGATAGTATTCATGTTAGATACATGTATGAAAACTGTCAAATCCGATAATTATGTTGTGCTTCCACGATAATTGAATAAATTGTGGCATGAGAATGAGTATTTTAATTTCTGTAAATTATATGTAATTCATAAAAATGTGAAAATTTGCAGGTGTGGTCAGAAACCTGCAAACAGTGTGTGGTTAAATTTTCATGAAATTTGGGTAACAGTAGGTTATGTGGTGAAACTTCCATGCGAAATTGAATGGTTTATGCATGCTTAACGTAATTAGGATTTGATTAGGTGTTACCAACCTGATTAGTGTAAATTTTGAAGTGTTTGAACCCTGTCAACAGTAGTACCATGATTTAGGAAAAACTGAACCATGTGTTAATGATAAAACTATAAGTAATGTGTCATATTGTGTAATATGTGTGTGTTAAAAACCGAAATGTGTAAAATGGGCCGTGTGTGACACTGCTTCCATAGAGGGCTATGGAACCGTACCGTGGAAAAGTCCCCACGGGAGGGTTCAATGTGTAAAATCCTATGGGCATTAGGATGAAATCCTGGAGGTGGACAAGTACCACTGGTTAGGGTGGAGAGTTCTTCTCCCGGTCTGCACAGTCCAAGAGTCGTCACTGTGTTGCCTAGGTGGCGTCTATGTGTTATGTGTATGTGATGTGTCCATCTAATGGTGGTTTGGACTATGTGTCATGGCATCTAATGTGAAATGTAAATGTGAATGTGTGTAAATTGTGTAATGTGAACATGTGCATATGTGTAATGTGTAAAAAGTGAACCATGTGAATGTGTAAATATGTAACCATGTGATATAATGTGTTAGAGTGTAACTTTGTAATTCATGTTATGAAATTATTAGTTCATGTCAAAATAGCAACCTTCATATGTTTATAATGATGCCTTACATGTACAAGAATATGTAGAATCCATGTTAGGAGTACTTCTTTTATATGTGTGTGAGATTCCATGCCTAGAAGACTACCATGTTAGCTTAATGTAAATGTTAGCTCTCATGTGAAGGGATGAGTAGAAAGCATGTGATAGGTATTTTGTTTTGAGATGGCATGAATCTTGTATCATGTGTGTGAAGTTGTAGAAATACCAAGATAGGTTGTTTATTTTTATTGTCTCAACTATGTTATATGTTTGATTTAATGAATTTGAAAGTAGAACTTACTTGTGATATATGCATGTGTGACATGTTTGGAGTTTACTTGCTGAGTCTATTAGACTCATTCCTTGCTTCGGCGTACAGGTTTAGTAGGTGACCCCACTTCCTTGGAGGAGATCATGGAGAGCGACTCCGAGCGAGGAGAGTAGCTTGGAGAAGTCACCATTGTGATATTTGCTTTCATAGTATGTAGTTGAGGCATTGTAATCGAAACACTATGAAATTGTGGACAAGCTATGTAATTTGGAATTTGAAATTTTATTTTGTGGACTTTAGCTCTTTAATTCACTATATGGATCATGTATGGTTGAATGTGGATGATGAAATGAAAGACAGTAGTTCTTTTCTTCCGCTACTCTATATTTATATTTGTGTACATCTCGATCGTATGTTAGTGTTGGGTAAATGTCCCACTATGATGACGTTCGTTATACCGACGTGGATTGGTATAATCGTACCGGTATAAAGAGGGTCGTCGCACAGATCATGATGAAGCTAGGCTATGAATAAGGAAAAAGGCCTAGGGGCAGAACTGCAAGGCATTACCAAGCCTATTCTAGACATTGTAATGAAAAGTCGATGGGGACTTGGTTACAGGGAGAAGTCCAAGCCGTGTGTTGAGTTATGGTTATTTAAATAACCATACTTACTGATTTGATCATTGCTTTAATCTATTTTTGATGATGACATAATTCTAGTCAATCATGTTAAGCACACAACTTCAAACATATTGTGCTTTGATGATGACATTTTGTACACAATCTGATGTCATATTGTAAATATGTGGAAGAGTATTCATTTGGATAATGACTAAAAACCTTCATGTTGATGATATCTACACACTCATGCTTTGATTTTAATGATGACTACAACATTTAGTTGTGTATGATGTCCAAATACTTATACTTTGATTTTGATTTGATCTTGATGATGAGACATTGTACATATTACAATGATGAGTGAACAACATATTTTTAATACTTAATATTTCATATTTTGATGATAATGACATGTTATGATGGTTCACACTTCATATATACAGGTTCACATAATTCTGTCAAAGTTGTGTCGACACAAGATGTCAAGTGTGTCGACGCACCCTCTACATTCAGAGCATAAAAGAGTCAGTGGTGTCGACACATGTGGATGTTGTGTCAACACAGTGCATGAATTCAGAAAACAGTGAAGGAAGCAGTAGCCAGTGGTGTCGACACAGTCTGCCTGTGTGTCGACACTCACTATCCCTCCCAGAAGCCTATTCTGAAGCAGTAGCCAGTGGTGTCGACACAGTCTGCCTGTGTGTCGACACTCACTATCTCTCCCAGAAGCCTATTTTGAAGCCAATAGCTAGTGGTGTCAACACAGTCTACCTGTGTCGACACACTTCGACTGAAGCTCAAAAATGGGAATTTTTCTGGACACGTGGCTGCTTAGGAATCAAGGGATTTTACCTAGATTTCTGTGCCCACGCACCCCAAGGCACCTCATGGACATATGGGGCTATAAATACCCATGATCCTGGTACTCCAAAGGCAAACCATCCCATACAACTCCCAAAAAAGGTTTTTGGCAGCAAAAAGGGGTCTCTCCAGTGCCTTACTCAATCTCAAGAAGTTGCAAACCAGCCTTTCAACATAGAGGACGTGGGAATCAAGGTCAAGCTCTAGAGAAAGAAGTGGTGTGCTCAAGGAGGAGCAGATCTGGAAGAAGTGCAGTAGCAGAAGAAGAAGAAATCGCAATCCAGAAGCTACTAAAGCAGAGCAGTGCCGATCAAGAAGAAGAAGAAGAAGGAAAAGAAGAAGAAGAGGAGAAGCAGCAGAATTGAGGAAGAAACAATATGGATTTGTAATCATGAAGATCAGATCAACAGTCGGAGAGATATTTCTTCCTTCATTCACACCATCTCTTAATTCATTTCAGATTTGTGTGTGTGTGTACTGAACTGAGATCAGTACGTGGATTCTGTGTGGATGTTTATTTTCTGATCCGTACAAGTGCTTGGTACATATCATAGTGTGTGTGATGCGATCTGTGCTGGTTTGTGCACAGATCTAAATTGTGTGTTGTGGATGTATAGTGCAGACCAAGTGTTTGTCACTGTGTTCGTGTGTGTGAGATCTTGCCTTAGCTAGAGGGTTTGATCTCTGTAGAGTGGTTCTTCTAGCTTGTGTGTGTGGACTGAGCCTGAGTGCTCGTGTGTGTGTTCTACTCAATTCTTGAGTAGTGTGTGCCTCACAGTGTGAGGGTGGATGTAGGAGTCACTAGATGTGATCTCTGAACCACCTAAAAATCCCTTGTGCACTGTGGTTTGATTTGTGGTTTGCATTGTATTGCGCAAGATGCATGCATAGAGATTTTGCCTACACATTAATTAATTTGTTCACACACGTTAATCACATATTTGACACTTACACTGTTTCATAAAGTGCTTTTCACATTTTGATAACACACATTGAATCAGATCAGAGGGCTTTTAATTGAGTAGATTCTTTATTTCGAAGTAATTTTTAAATTGCTTAAGTTTCCGCTGCAAATCTATTCAACCCCCCCTTCTAGATTTGCCATTACCGAAAATTCGATCCTAACAATTGGAATCAGAGTGGGTTAACCACTCTAATTTTTAGATCTAATTCCTTGTTACACTATTTCACTGTGATTGGATCTGATAGTCTTTTGAGTTTTGGTATAATGGCAAATTGCTTTAATCTGCATGAATTTCCTGTTATAATTTCAGAGAAATCCCCTAGCTCATTTTCATCAGATTTTCCAGAGGACTCACAATGAAAAGGAGCGAAAGAAATTTACAAGTACTTAATGGCAAAGAAGAGCTTCAATGAATCCAGAAAATCAACAATCCAAAAGACTTTGGCTCTCACAGCACATTCCATGAGCTCAGAGCATTCTTCATCCTCTTCAGAATACAAGAGATCAGATGGGTCTACAAGGTCAGGTAAATTAATTCCAAATCCATTTATGTATTCTAACTCTGATTCCGATGTAGATGAAGGCATGTCTTATGTTGAATTGATTGAATTCTGTGAGAAGATACAAAATCTTAATGCAAAGCTGAACACTAAAAATAAAGATTTGAAAAAGACTTTAAAGCATTGCCACAAAGAAAGTGAAAAATTGAAACATACACTTGAATTGCTTCAGAACAATGATAAAGATCCTTCACAAGAAAATGAGAATTTGAAAATTGAAGTTCAGAAACTAAATTCTGAAAAAGAAAGTTTGAAAGATAAAATTAAAATTTGTGAAAATAAGTTGTCCAAGTTGAAAGAAAATCATGATCAGTTGGAATATGAAAATCTTGATTTGAAAGATGAAAATTAAAAATTGATTAATGTCAATGAAAACTTCAAATTTGATAATGATCAATTAAACAACAGATTTCTAACATGGCTCATGATCATCAAAAATGGAAGATTGAATGTTTGTTGCATGACAAACCATTGGACAATGACTGTAGCGATTTAAGTAATAAAATTACTGATTTGGAAAAACAAATTGCTCAATTTGAAAATGAAAAGAACAAGATGAAAAATGGTTTGGATGTCATGCTAAATAAACTTCAAATTTCAGAAAAAGAAGTTATTGTATTAAAAGTAGAAAAACAGAAGTTTCAAGATGAATTGAATAATACTACAAACACAAGTCTTGTTTCTGTAAAAAATTAGGAAAATGAAAAGAAAACTAAAGTAATATTTGTAAAGCTGTTGCAAACAAGAACTTTGATATCTCTAATGAAAAATCAGTGAAAGTTCATGTTCAGAAAAATATTCAAAATAAAATGAGAAAAATGGCAAAATGCTGCTAAGAAGAAGAATCTTGTTTCTGTGAAAAATAAGAAAATTGAAACAGAAAAATAGAACAATTTACACAGGATTCCTCCATCTCTTCCACACTTCAGAAGTGCTCCAAAGGAAGTTCAATATTCACATCATGCCAAGAGCTACCAAAAGGTACCTCCTTCTCCTCATGGTAAGCTTCCTCACAGGAAAAGGGGATTCCAGAAAATGCATACATACCAAGGTAAGTACCAGGTAAGAAATGATCTCATTTGCTTTAACTATAATAAACCTGGTCATTTAGCCAAATTTGCTGGAATAGAGATCAACATTTCCATAAATATGCCAAATCAGTCCAGTGCTTCACATGTCATAAATTTAAGCATATTTCTAGGGAATGTTGGCATAGAATTGATAATCTTGTGCATGCTCCCATGTTTCATGTTAATGTACATAAGAATAAAGATCATGTTCATGTTGAAAACACTCAGAAATTCTATGTACATGAAAATAGAACTGTTGCACAAAAGATCTCTTCTGAATTCCATGTTAAAAATCTCAATGATAAAAATCTGAAAAATAGAAAACAAATTGTTCAGTATGTCAGAGGTGCATTCCATACCAATAACTCTAAGATTAGAAACCAAGATTCTAGTGTTTCTAGTCTTTAGAAAAATGCACCCAATATAAAATCATTTTGGATTCAAAAATCGTTGTTGCAGATTCATGGAAGATCTTTAAGACCCAAACAAGTTTGGGTTCTGAAATGTGCTGCTTGAATGCTGGATGCAGGGAACCTTGTAGTCAATTTCAAGATGAAGGATTCATGACTAAGGCTACAAGGAAAGTAAGTGGAGAGAATGAAAGAAAAATGAAAATCTCACCAAGACCCAAGTAGGTATGAGTCCCAAGGCCAGCTTGATCAGCAAGTTGATGAGACTTGTAGCCATATCTTTTCCATCTGAAATCAAGACAATGGCTATGCAAGGTAAGAAAAATTGGAAACCACAGTAAAATCCAAATGAAGACTGTCAGGTAAAACCTCATATCATTTCCAGATTGAACTGCTTAAGTTAAAGAAAATGCTTAGAGTCTTATCTGAACAATGAAGAGTGTGTTTTGATGTTGCTCCCAACAATAACTTTGTGTCTTAACAATTGGAATCATGTTTATGTTATCATGCTTGTTTGATTGTGCCCATGACTCCTGGTGCATATCATCTGTTTTGACTTTTTGGTATATCAAATGATGACATGTGGAATAACAAGTTATGCTTGTTTGGAAACTATCATTATGCGTGAGTAAAATACTCTGCCAAGTACCAAAAGTCATGTTATGCTTAAAGCTAATTATGTGCATAATCATGTGTGAATTGCTTGCTAGCTTTTTCATTCCATGCACAGATTAAGGGGGAGTAAAATTTTTTTTTAAAAAGTGCAAAAATATTCTTGAAAATGCAATGAATTTCATGCTAAAACTAAAGAATAATTGACCTTTTTTTACAGTGACTGTAAGGTCTCGGGTCTTTAGTGGATCCTTATTGGCTCTGTAGTGGTTCTGTGTGGTCGACGACAAGACCATTGTCGTTGACTTGTGATTGACGGCCAAGGCTTGCCGTTGAGTCAGAGTCAGCGTCCAGCGATGTGGACGTCTGAGCTTGAACTCAACGACATGGGATCTGGACGTCAGTCTGTAGGCGGTTCAGTAGGCGACCAGTGATGTGACGTTGACTGGTCGGGCCTGTTGAAGTAGGGCAGCCCGAGAGAACCTACCTTTCTCATTTCCTCTCCTTCCTTCCACCTTAGCCTTTCTTGATTCCTGTAGCTTCTGTTGGGTGATTGAGCTCGTGGGAAGCCCCTGGATCGTGTGGCGTTGCTAGATCGGGCGGGAAACGCGAGGTTTTGGCGTGATTTGCGCGGATTCTTCGGGGAGATCCGGCGCGATTGGTGGCTGTTTGGGGATTTTTAGGCGTTCTGAGGTAGGGACTTAACCCCTATAACCCTCCCCAGCAAACTAGCATGCCCAATTAAGTGAATGGAATGCAATTATGGTTTAGGGTTTGGGTTGTATCATGCCGGGACTTCGGGTGAATTAGACAATCTAAGTGTTAGAATGTTTAGTTTAGATGTTCTGGTAGTGTAGATTGATGAGAGGAAGTGTTTCCCTCCATCAGTCGGAGTCTGGTTGAGTGGTTCTGCCCATTGGGACTGATTCGGTTCAGTTCTGGATATGGGGGACTGAAGATATCAACGTCCACATCTGTTGACGTTGAGATCTTCAGGGGTGATTTAAACGACAAGGTCGATTGCCGTTTAGTTGTTGTTGACGGCATAGGGGTTGATGTTTATCTCTGATTGGCGGCAATCGATGTGGCCGTTTATATTCTATATCCCAGCAGACTTAAGTTGTGTGATTAGAGGCGATTGACATGTGATGTCCGCCCTAATAGCACAAGTGGGCCAGGCTTAGAGTGTGACTCCGCCTGTGCATAGGAGTAGTTGTTTGTGGCACGAGGTGTTTACTACTGTACGGGGTTTCAGACGTTGAGTGTGTTCCGTCTGTTGTACGCGCGTTGCGTTACCGTGTACCCGTTTCTGTTGTGTTACCTAGGCGTGGGTGCGACTCCGTCTAGACGACTAGCGTGTGGTTGTCCTCCACTAGTGAGCCAGGACATCGAGTGCGACTCTGTCCTGTGCGTACTCCTTTTGGTGGTTTTGAGCCGGTCTCCGTGGAGCCCCTTCTCTACCGCTAGGGTCAAGCGTAGGGGAAAAACCGGTCGTGGACCAGACGCGAGAGAGAGCGTCTGTAGTGTGCACACGTGGCTGGGGTTGAGAGCCTCTGTGGTGACGGGACGCCGAGCCACAGACCCTAGCTGAGTCCTACTTGCTGTGTGTGTGAGTGTGTGTTACTGAGCCGCGTGGTTTACAGTTTTGTGTTGTAGTGCGACGTGTACTTACTTTCAGTTTTTACTTTCCGCACTTTAGTTTAGTTGCGGTGGGGTTACTTTTCCCTACTGGGTCTCTTTCTTGAGACTCACTCCCTCCCTTTCAGGTGGGTCTTCGTCGACTCCCGTTCCAGGCGAGTCTAGCCACTCCGGTGTTGGTGCTCCCTAGCTGCAGTGAGTTGTACCTTTTTGTTGTACTTCTGTACTCTGTACTTTGTCTCAGACTCTGAGGTTGTATATGATATGTTCATATAGTAGAATTTTACTGCTTTGCATGGTGTGTATCTTCTTACATATAGTCTCCTCGGACTTTCACTTCCTACCCTTCCGAGCTTGTCTCGTGGGTTAGCGGGTCAGAATTCGGGTTACTGGTTGTTACTGGTAATGCGGATTCTGGGTCGTTACAGTTTGGTATCAGAGCCTGGTCTGATGAGATATATATAAGGAAATACCCATCATGTTAACTCAGAGTCTAAAGAGTACAGTGCAGCTATGTAGCCCGGAGTTAGTTAGTGTATTTATGTGTGTATTTTGTTCTGTGTGTAGTTCTATGGCGCCTAGGCGACGTCCTAGAGAGGGAGTAGCCGAGCAGGCGACTCGTCCGGAGGTTGGAGATGCTCCGCCACCTCACCAGACGCAGCCTTTGCCACAGGACGCACATAGTGGTATTGTTCCGCCGCCGCCACCTCCACCTCAGGTAGCTCAGGGATTAGACATGACTCGATTTCTTGAGGGGATGGCTCAGTTTGTTGCTCAGCACCGTGACGCGCCGGTACCCCAGGGAGGTACTGGGAGGGTGTTGAGGGAGTTTTTGCAGTTTCAGCCTCCTCAGTTTTTGGGCCAGCCTGATCCAGATGTAGCGCGAGCATGGTTAGATGCAGTGGAGCGGACTTTTCGTTCCATGGAGTGTGTTCCAGAGGAGCGAGTGCTGCTAGCCAGTTACCAATTGCAGGCGCAGGCGTTGACTTGGTGGTCCGCTGAGTGGGAGACTACTTTCCAGTCTCGCCCACTGAGACAGATTCCGTGGCAGGAGTTTGTTGTTTCTTTTGAGAGAGCCTTCTGTCCTACTTACGTCCGGACGGAGAGGTTGTACCAGTTTTGGACTTGCAGCAGAGGGACTCTACTGTGGTGCAGTACAGGGCCAGATTTGTGGAGTTAGGGCGTTATGCTCCGCAGATTATGGGAGATGAGGGTTTGAGGACTCAGCAGTTTGTGAGGGGCTTGAGGCCAGAGCTCAGGCAGGCGCTGATAGTTGCTCGTGTCACAGACTTGGATGCGGCCTATCAGACAGCGGCAGCGTTGGAGGCAGACACCTTGCGGACTCGTGCTCGGAGTGCAGAGGTTCAGACGCAGGTAGTTCCTTCTCATCCTCGCCAGCAGCAGGGTAGTGTGCAGACGACCCCGAGGACTGCGACTTCCTACGCGTCCACTTCTACTGGGACGTCGGCGAAGTCAGGATCTCGGAGGATGTTTCGGCGTGATAGGAGGCAGGCAGAGCAGAGGTAGCAGTCGGTTGGGAGTGTTCAGCAGCCGACAAGTCAGCCTTCGCAGCAGGTACAACGTACTTTTGTTGGGCAGTGTTACCGGTGTGACCATATGGGTCATATGGCGCGAGATTGTCCTTTGTTACCTCGTGTGCCGCAGCAGCAGACCCAGTCACAGCCCCGAGTGCAGCAGCAGGCACCAGCGCAGCAGCGTCAACAGACCGGAGGTTCTGGTGGGTCGAGAGGTAGAGGTCATGTTACCCACTTGACTCGTGCAGACGCGGAGGCAGCTCACCTGGTGGAAGGTACTATTTCAGTTTTTGGTTGTGCAGCTAGAGTTTTGTTTGATTCCGGTGCCTCTCACTCTTTTGTGTCTGAGGACTTTTTAGACTCCCTTGGGGAGTTGAGTTCGGGAGAGTCTGTTGAGTTGGCAGTAGAGTTGCCGACAGGGGACTTTGTCCTTACGTCCTACTGTCTCGAGGAGGTACTTGTGCAGTTGCAGGATCAGTTGTTGTCAACCCGTCTGTTTGCTTGCAGTTGCATGACTATGATGTGATTTGGTATGGACTGGTTGGAGCGGTATGGTGCAGTGATGGATTGCCAGAAGAAGAGGGTGCACTTGCGGATACCTGGGGTAGCGGCGTTCTACTTCCAGGGTATCGTACCTCTTACTTCTCGCTTTTTAGTTTCTGCTTTGAGGGCAGGGAGGTTGCTTGCTTCTGGTTGTCAGGGTTTCCTAGTTTCTGCAGTGACTCTTGACCAGATTGCCTCGGGAGTGGGAGACATTCCTATAGTGTGTGAGTTTCCGGATGTTTTTCCGGAAGAGTTGCCTGGTCTTCCACCAGAGAGAGAGATTGAGTTTACTGTAGAGTTGGTTCCTGGCACTTTACCTTTTGCGCAGGCACCGTACCGTATGGCACTAGCAGAGTTGAGGGAGTTGAAGAGGCAGCTTGAGGAGTTGTTGGAGAAGGGCTATATTCGTCCTAGCTTTTCTCCGTGGGGGTCACCTGTTTTGTTTGTCCGGAAGAAGGATGGTAGCCTGAGGTTATGTATCAACTATAGGAAGCTAAATCAAGTGACCATCAAGAATAGGTATCCTTTGCCTAGGATTGATGATCTCTTTGATCAGCTTCAGTCTGCTCGTGTCTTCTCGAAGATTGACTTGAGGTCGGGCTACTATCAGTTGCGGATTAGAGACTCAGACATTGAGAGGACTGCTTTTCGGACCAGATATGGACACTTTGAGTTTTTGGTGATGCCGTTTGGGCTCACCAATGCTCCAGCAGCCTTCATGGATCTGATGCACCGGGTGTTCCACCAGTTCTTGGACCGGTTTGTCGTAGTGTTTGTTGACGACATTCTGGTGTACTCCGCTTCGGAGGAGGAGCACGCCGAGCACCTGAGAATCGTGTTGCAGACTTTGCGAGAGCACCAGTTGTATGCCAAACTTAGCAAGTGTGAGTTTTGGCTACAACAGGTTCACTTCTTGGGGCACGTGATCTCAGGTGAGGGAGTTTCAGTAGATCCAGCGAAGGTTGAGGCAGTTTTGCAGTGGGAGAGTCCCAGATCTGTGTCTGAGATTCGTAGCTTTCTGGGTTTTGCAGGTTACTACCGCAGGTTTGTTCGAGATTTTTCTCAGGTTGCTGCACCCTTGACTCGGTTGACGAGAAAGGGAGTTCCGTTTGAGTGGTCGGATCAGTGTGAGCAGAGCTTCATAGAGTTGAAGCGACTGCTTACGTCGGCGCCAGTTCTTGCCTTACCTTCAGGTGAGGAGGGTTTTGAGGTTTGCACAGATGCTTCAGGTGTTGGTTTGGGTGCGGTCTTGATGCAGCAAGGCCGAGTGGTGGCTTATGCGTCTCGCCAGCTTAAGCCCCACGAGGAGAGTTACCCGACCCACGACCTAGAGCTTGCAGCTGTGGTGTTTGCTTTGCGGATTTGGCGTCTTTACCTGTACGGAGTGAGTTTTGTAGTCCGTACCGACCACCAGAGTTTGAGATATGTGTTTTCTCAGAGGGATCTGAATATGAGGCAGCGTCGATGGATGGAGTATCTGAAAGACTATGATTTCAGCATTGAGTACAAGCCTGGAAAGGCGAATGTAGTTGCAGATGCCTTGAGTAGGAAAGCACAGATGAGTCATCTGATGCTTAGAGAGTGGCAGTTGTGGCAGTCTGCGACAGAGGGATCTTTCAGAGTTTCTTCCAGTCGTGGTCAGTGTGTGTTGGGCAGTTTGTTAGCAGCTCCCGCAGTTGTGAGACAGGTTGCTGAGGCTCAGCAGCAGATCCCGAGTTGCACAGTGTGTTGCTTCTTCCAGAGGTTGAGCTTTGTGAGGACGGGACTGTTAGGTTCCGAGATAGACTCTATGTTCCTGTTGAGGAGTCTATCAGGAGAGTTGTTTTGCAGGAGGCACATGGTTCCAGGTACTCTATTCATCCAGGGGCGACCAAGATGTATCACAGGTTGAGACGTCAGTTTTGGTGGCCTAGGATGAAGAGAGACATAGCGGCTTTTGTTGCTAGGTGTTTGGTCTGTCAACAGGTGAAGGCCAAACATCAGTGTCCGGGAGGACTTTTGCAGCCGTTAGAGATTCCGATGTGGAAGTGGGACCACGTGACGACTGACTTTGTTTGTGGTTTGCCGAGGACAGCTGGAGGTTTTGACAGCATTTGGGTTCTTGTGGACAGATTGACGAAGACTGCCAGATTCTTGCCTGTCAGGACTAGTTGGGGTGTGAGTAGGTTGGCCGCGTTGTACATAGAGCGGATTGTTCCTTTGCATGGAGTGCCGATCTCTATTGTGTCAGACAGGGATCCTCGCTTCACTTCTGGGTTCTGGCGTAGTTTTCAGAGAGCTTTGGGGACAGAGTTGGCTTTCAGTTCCGCCTACCACCCTCAGTCAGACGGTCAGTCAGAGCGGACTATCCAGACTTTGGAGGACATGCTTAGAGCTTGTTGCCTGGAGTGGCAGGGGTCGTGGACAGTTCACTTGCCGTTGGTCGAGTTCGCATATAATAATAGTTATCACTCCAGTATTGGTTTGGCACCATATGAGGCTTTGTACGGACGACCGTGTCGCACTCCTCTTGACTGGTTCGAGGTTGGCGAGCGAGTTGTCACGGGGCCGGAGTTGGTTCAACAGTCAGTTGAGGTAGTTCAGCTTGTGAGACAGAGGCTTCAGTCAGCTCAGAGTCGGCAGAAGAGTTATGCAGATCAGCACAGACGATCGCTCGAGTTTCAGGTAGGAGACCAGGTGTTTGTTCGTGTGTCTCCTATGAAGGGAGTGGTGAGGTTCGGTAAGCGTGGAAAGTTGAGTCCTCGCTTTATTGGGCCTTTCACCATTTCTGAGCGTGTCGGAGGTTTGGCGTACAGACTTGAGCTTCCGTCAGAGTTGGCAGCAATGCACGACGTGTTTCACGTGTCGATGCTTCGGAGATATCTTGCTGACGAGTCTCACGTTCTGCAGAGTGCAGAGTGGTCTGAGGTGACTCCAGTGTTGACTGTACCAGAGTTTCCGTTGCACATTGAGGATCGCCGAGTTCAGAGGTTGAAGAACAAGGCAATCCCTTTAGTTCGTGGTGCGTGGCAGCGGCACTCCGGTGGTGAGTCGACATGGGAGCGAGAGGACGAGATGCGCGAGCATTTTCCGTACCTCTTCGGTGAGTCTTCTTTCCTTGTGTTGTTTGAATTTTGAGGGCAAAATTGCTTAAGGGGGGAGAGCTGTAAGGTCTCGGGTCTTTAGTGGATCCTTATTGGGTCTGTAGTGGTTCTGTGTGGTCGACGACAAGACCATTGTCGTTGACTTGTGATTGACGGCCAAGGCTTCCGTTGAGTCAGAGTCAGCGTCCACGATGTGGACGTCTGAGCTTGAACTCAACGACATGGGATCTGGACGTCAGTCTGTAGGCGGTTCAGTAGGCGGCCAGTGATGTTGACGTTGACTGGTCGGGCCTGTTGAAGTAGGGCAGCCCAAGAGTAGAACCTACCTTTCTCATTTCCTCTCCTTCCTTCCATTAGCCTTTCTTGATTCCTGTAGCTTCTGTTGGGTGATTTGAGCTCGTGGGAAGCCCCTGGATCGTGTGGCGTTGCTAGATCGGGCGGGAAACGCGAGGTTTTGGCGTGATTCGCGCGGAGTCTTCGGGGAGATCCGACGCGATTGGTGGCTGTTTGGGGATTTTTAAGGCGTTCTGAGGTAGGGACTTAACCCCTATAACCCTCCCCAGCAAACTAGCATGCCCAATTAAGTGAATTGGAATGCAATTTATGGTTTAGGGTTTGGGTTGTATCATGCCGGACTTTGGGTGAATTAGACAATCTAAGTGTTAGAATGTTTAGTTTAGATGTTCTGGTAGTGTAGATTGATGAGAGGAAGTGTTTCCCTCCATCAGTCGGAGTCTGGTTGAGTGGTTCTGCCCATTGGGACTGATTCGGTTCAGTTCTGGATATGGGGGACTGAAGATATCAACGTCCACATCTGTTGACGTTGAGATCTTCAGGGGTGATTTAAACGACAAGGTCGATTGTCGTTTAGTTGTTGTTGACTTCATAGGGTTGACGTTTATCTCTGATTGGCGGCAATCGATGTGGCCGTTTATATTCTATATCCCAGCAGACTTAAGTTGTGTGATTAGAGGCGATTGACATGTGATGTCCGCCCTAATAGCACAAGTGGGCCAGGCTTAGAGTGTGACTCCGCCTGTGCATAGGAGTAGTTGTTTGTGGCACGAGGTGTTTACTACTGTACGGGGTTTCAGACGTTGAGTGTGTTCCATCTGTTGTACGCGCGTTGCGTTACCGTGTACCCGTTTCTGTTGTGTTACCTAGGCGTGGGTGCGACTCCGTCTAGACGACTAGCGTGTGGTTGTCCTCCGCGAGTGAGCCAGGACATCGAGTGCGACTCTGTCCTGTGCGTACTCCTTTTGGTGGTTTTGAGCCGGTCTCCGTGGAGCCCCTTCTCTACCGCTAGGGTCAAGCGTAGGGGAAAAACCGGTCATGGACCAGACGCGAGAGAGAGCGTCTGTAGTGTGCACACGTGGCTGAGGTTGAGAGCCTCTGTGGTGACGGGACGCCGAGCCACAGACCCTAGCTGAGTCCTACTTGTTGTGTGTGTGAGTGTGTGTTACTGAGCCGCGTGGTTTACAGTTTTGTGTTGTAGTGCGACGTGTACTTACTTTCAGTTTTTACTTTCCGCACTTTAGTTTAGTTGCCGGTGGGGTTACTTTTCCCTACTGGGTCTCTTTCTTGAGACTCACTCCCTTCCCTTTCAGGTGGGTCTTCGTCGACTCTCGTTCCAGGCGAGTCTAGCCACTCGGTGTGGTGCTCCCTAGCTGCAGTGAGTTGTACCTTTTTGTTGTACTTCTGTACTCTGTACTTTGTCTCAGACTCTGAGGTTGTATATGATATGTTCATATAGTGGAATTTTACTGCTTTGCATGGTGTGTATCTTCTTACATATAGTCTCCTCGGACTTTCACTCCTACCCTTCCGAGCTTGTCTCGTGGGTTAGGGGTCAGAATTCGAGTTACTGGTTGTTACTGGTAATGCGGATTCTGGGTCGTTACAGTGACCATGTGGTATATCAAATGGTGAAATGTGATAGGACAAGTTAGGCTTGTCTGGAAACTATCATCATGCGTGAGCAAAATTCTCCCCCAAGTATCAATAGTCTTTTCCTGCATAAAGGTCATCAAGCAAACTAAAAAATCTCAAAAACTTTATTTTAAGTCGTTGAAAAACTTCTCTCTTTCAATAAATTATATGTTGATGTATGATTGATCATGTTCATATTCTTTTTATGCAAATTGCTTGGAATGAACATATCTGATTGCTTAAATGATCATTTCATATCATGCATATCTATGGGGAGTGAGTCAAAAGAATCTTTGAGTGAAATGCTGCAGAAAATTCATTTCATATCTGATTTATCAACAACTCCCATTCAGTTTGTTGACAAATGTTCTTGCAAAACTTCTTAATAAAAGTCAACATTTGTTAAACCATTGAAAAACCCATAAAAAATGACTTTGATCATGCTCAGGTCGACACACATCTTCTCTTGTGTCGACACCCGTTGTTTCTTCATCATGATCAGGTCGACACATAGTTGCTCATGTGTCGACACTAGTTCACTACTGCTCTATTCTTGAGATTTCTTGCTCTTGTGTCGACACACTAAGGATTTTGTGTTGACACATCATCATCTATCTTTTTGAAATCTTCACATATTCAAGGGGAGCTGATTCTTTCATAAATTATCATGATAACATCCACTCAAACTCATGCTTGAAAAATAGTTTCCATTTATTTCCTGATTCTATCTTCTTGACATTTCATACCTTTTATTCAAGTATTGCATCAGGATAATGAGTCTTTATGATATTCCTATATGAGAGATTTCATACATAAAGACTAAAATAATTGTGCACTCAGTTTAGTCTTAAAGATACAATCTAAGAACAAGGTTATGCCAAGTTTTTAAGCTGAACTCATTTAAACTGAGTTGCAAAACACTTGTAGGCACATGAATAGCTTTAGTGTTTAGCATGTGTATGTTTTGAAGCTTTATCCTTAACACATGTTAAGAATAATCTATCTACACTCATGATCATGTCTACTCTAATTAATGTAATTCTGTTCTTAAAATTTTCAAACAGAAAGTGTTCAGAAAAATAGAGAGATACAAATAGAGCAATGAAAAACTTCACGTTATCACTGAGTAACCGGGTTCATTTCACCTAATCAAGTGTTTTGGCTCACGTCAAAAGGTGACAAACAAATTGTTTCAACTCTGTATAAGGTAATGAAGGTTAAACCACTGAGTAATCAAGAGGTCTTGCATTGGGTAAATGTGACATCTTGCACTGAAAGGTGTGATGTGACCAATTTACTTTTGTATTCTCTCTCAAAATGAAAGAAAAATAAAAAGCAGAAAAAGAACAGCATGTACATTGACCTAGATGAAGTTCATGTTAATTGGGTTAGAGTTATTATCACATGTGTTAAATGCTTAGCTACTAAACTCATGTCATAAACACTTTTGTCAACTCATGTAGGCCACTTTCATCACATTTGCTTCATCCTTTTAAATGCATTCAGGTTATTAAAACTTTGACATATGTTGTGATTGAATGTGTCTTTATTATTAAACTTTGTTGCACAATCTAAAGACACAATAATTTTTCTCTCATATTTTAATATCAAAGATCTTATTGATTCTAATCATTTCTAATCATTCATCTCTCAATTCCACCTTTTGCTTACATGTCAGTCATACTTTGATCTCGATCCATTGATGTTCTTTGGTATCACTTTTTTCCTACTTATTTCATTGACACCATCATAGGGGGAGAGTGTTATACCAAAGGGGGTGACTATACTTGTTGTTGATTAAGGAGGAGAGAGAGTTTTTTTGTTGTTATCAAAAAAAAAAGGGAGAATTTGAGGGGAACAATATGATTGCAACGGCAAGCTTCTGTAATCATTGTAATTTCTGAATGAAAACAATCCATGCTATCCTTGTTGTCCATGATTGTAAATTTCATGATTATTCATCTCAATAAATGTTGTACATAACCATTGTGCTTTCTTGACATTTATATGGTTCTCATCATCTTTTGATGTTGTCAAAAAAGGGGGAGAAATATGAATGTATATTTTGTCATCATCAAAAAGAGGGAGAATGTTGAGTTATGGTTATATAAATAACCATACTCACTAACTTGATCATTGCTTTAATATGTTTTTGATGATGACATAATTCTGGTCAATCATGTTAAGCACACAACTTCAAACATATTGTGTTTTGATGATGACATTTGTGTTGATGACATTTTGTACACAATCTGATGTCATATTGTAAATATGTGGAAGATTGTTGAGTTGTGTGTTCATTGGATAATGACTAAAAACTTCATGTTGATGTTATCTACACACTCATACTTTGATTTTAATGATGACTACAACATTTGGTTGTGTATGATGTCCAAACACTTATACTTTGATTTTGATTTGATCTTGATGATGACACATTGTACATGTTACAATGATGAGTGAACAACATGTTTTTAATAATTAATATTTCATATTTTGATGATAATGACATGTTATGATGGTTCACACTTTATATATAGGTTCACATAATTCTGTCAAAGTTGTGTCGACATAAGATGTCAAGTGTGTCGACACACCCTCTACATTCAGAGCATAAAAGAGTCAGTGGTGTCGACACATGTGGATGTTGTCTCGACACAGTGTATGAATTCAGCAAACAGTGAAGGAAGCAGTAGCCAGTGGTGTCGACACAGTCTGCCTGTGTGTCGACACTCACTATCCCTCCTAGAAGCCTGTTCTGAAGTAGTAGCCAGTGGTGTCGACACAGTCTGCATGTGTGTCGACACTCACTGTCTCTCCCAGAAGCCTATTCTAAAGCCAATAGCCAATGGTGTCGACACAGTCTGCCTGTGTGTCGACACACTTCGACTGAAGCTCAAAAATGGGAATTTTTTTGGACACATGGCTGCTTAGGAATCAAGGGATTTGACCTAGATTTTTGTGCCCACACACCCCAATGCACCTCATGGACATATGGGGCTATAAATACCCATGATCCTTGTACTCCAAAGGCAAGCCAGCCCATACAACTCCCAAAAAAGGTTTTTGGCGGCAAAAAGGGGTCTCTCCAGTGCCTTGCTCAATCTCAAGAAGTTGCAGACCAGCCTTTCAACATAGAGGACGTGGTAATCAAGGTCAAGCTCTAGAGAAGAAGTGGTGTGCTCAACGAGGAGCAGATCTGGAAGAAGTGCAGCAGCAGAAGAAGAAGAAATTGCAATCCAGAAGCTACTGAAGCAGAGCAGTTCCGATCAAGAAGAAGAAGAAGATGGAGGAAAAGAAGAAGAAGAAGAGGAGCAGCAGTAGAATTGAGGAAGAAACAATATGGATCTGTGATCGTGAAGATCAGATCAACAGTTGGAGAGATATTTCTTCCTTCATTCACACCATCTCTTATTCATTTCAGATTTGTGTGTGTGTTGTACTGAACTGAGATCAGTATGTGGATTCTATGTGGATGTTTGTTTTCTGATCTGTACAAGTGCTTGGTACAGATCATAATGTGTATGATGTGATCTGTGCTGGTTTGTGCACAGATCTAAATTGTGTGTTGTGGATGTATAGTGCAGACCAAGTGTTTGTCATTGTGTTCGTGTGTGTGAGGTCTTGCCTTAGATAGAGGGTTTGATCTCTATAGAGTGGTTCTTCTAGCTTGTGTTTGTATGGACTGAGCCTGAGTGCTCGTGTGTGTGTTATACTCAGTTCTTGAGTAGTGTGTGCCTCACAGTGTGAGGGGTGGATGTAGGAGTCACCGGATGTGATCTCTGAACCACCTAAAAATCCCTTGTGCATTGTGGTTTGATTTGTGGTTTGTATTGTATTGCGCTAGATGCATGCATAGAGATTTTGCGTACACACTAATTATTTATTCACACATGTTAATCATATATTGACACTTACACTGTTTCATAAAGTGTTTTTCACATTTTGATAACACACATTGAATCAGATCATGGCTTTTAATTGAGTAGATTCTTTATTTCGAAGTAATTTTTAAATTGCTTAAGTTTCCGATGCAAATCTATTCAGCCCCCCCCCCCTTCTAGACTTGCCATTACCGAAAATCTAATCCTAACACCGTGGTCATCCAGCATCATCCACTCTAAGGTAGACCGCCAACCACTCACATGGACACTATGGTGTCACTTTGTCAAAGGCCAACCCAACCTGGGTACAACACTATGGTGGTCGTGGTAGAGCTTTCACAGCGATGTACATGGCAAAAAGTTCTCTCAGCACATGGCCCCTATGCTTACATACAAGGCATTGGAAACACTCCGCCCAGGAAAAAGAAGGAAGACATGAGACTTAGAGGCTGAATGGTATCACTGGTATGACATGGAGGACATCACCATAGCCTTCCACCGTTTATTCTGGGAGGAAGAAGGAACATGGCCGCCAGCTACAGCTGAACTGCTAGAGCCTCCCACATCCATCACTTCCAAGAGGCAGTTGATGAGCGAGACCACAGACGTGGGAGAGCCTAGACATTCCTTACGAAGAAGGGAAGACGGTGGATGAGCTGTGTAAGGGCACATGCCTGGCCATCCACCCATCACTTATGTGCTCCATCCTCCCAAGTCTCATTCCTCCATCCCCTCCATAATCATTCAATTGTCTCCCCAACTCCAGGCAGCTGTGTGCAACATCCTCACTCCTGGCTTCCCACACTCAATTCTCACTACCCTACAATCTTATCCAAGCGACTATGAGATCACTCTCTCGTGTTGCATGCTCTCCACTGGTCCAAAAAAAAAAACATTGATTTTCAAATGCATATTGAGGTCGAGGAGCTAGCATACCTCCTTCACCTTACTAATCAGGGGTACCCCTCCACTGGGGCTTCCCCTTCCACTCCGTCACTAAGCTCCATTCTCTTCGAGGATCCCATGTCCTCAACATGTCCTGTAGAGTCGTCTAGTCAAGTAGAGTCGTCTAGGTTAGGAGAGTCTAGTCTTAGTCTAGGTGAGTCTAGGGTAGAGAGTCAAGTCAACCCACCGTCCACGAAGTCCAAACATCGCCATAGAAAGCAACGGGGCAAGGCTATTCCTCTAAGATACCTTCAAGAGTTAGCTCGGTGATGTCAAGCATTGTTGCTAATTGAGGAGTTCACAAAAGAGGTGGTGGTGTTAGAAGAAGAAATTGTGCAGGATGGAGTGTTTATAGACGATGGGTTTGGTGTCTATGAAATCATGAATGATGAGGACCCAATCGATGAAGAGGATAGCGAAGTACATGACACTGCCGAGATGTATGTTAGTGGTGTAAGAAGATTTGATGAGCCTACAACGGCAGTGGATGAACCTACTAAGGAAATCAACCTTGGAACAGAAGAAGATCCTAGGATTGTGATGATTTTAGTGAACCTCCCTCCTAATGAAGAAGAGGAACTGGTGCAAATTTTGAGGGAGTATAAAGACACATTCTTCTGGTCATATGAGGACATGCCCGGTCTAGACCCTTCATTAGTGGAGCACCGACTTGTGTTGAAAGAAGGGGTAAAGGCCATAAAGCAAAAGCTCAGAAGATTCCACCCACTTATGGCCCTGAAAATGAAAGACAAGGTGGACAAACTCCACAAAGCTAGATTCATCAGGGTAGTGCTTTATCCGAACTGGGTGGCAAATATAGTCCCAATCATGAAGAAGGACGGAAAAGTCAGAATTTGTATTGATTTCTGGGACCTGAATAAGGCATGTCTGAAGGATGACTTCCCGCTTCCTCACATTGATGTATTGATTGACAACACTGCTGGGTATGAGACCCTCTCATTCATGGATGGGTATTCTGGTTATAAACCAATCCGTCTAGCTCCTGAGATCAAGAGAAGACATCCTTCACCACGCCTGGGGTACATACTGTTATGTAGTCATTCCATTTGGGCTAAAGAACGCTGGGGCTACTTTATCAAAGGGCGATGATGGCCATCTTCCACGATATGATGCATGTCTATGTAGAAGTGTACGTGGATGACATTTTGGTAAAGTCAAGAACCAGGAGAGAACACCCCAAGATCCTCGCCAAGGTGTTGCAAAGATCAACGGAGTATCAATTGAGAATGAATCCAAAGAAGTGTGTGTTCAGGGTATCATCAGGAAAGTTGCTAGGCTTTATAGTCAGTAAGTGGGGAATTGAGATCTATCCAAACAAGGGTAAGGCTATCGCGGAGATGCCACCTCCAAAGAATATTTCACAACTAAGAGGTTGATTGGGCATTTGCAATTCATTAGAAGATTCATATCACAACATTCACAAAGATGCCGCCCATTCTATGATCTCTTGAAAGGACGGGCAAAGTTCGAATGGAATGACAAGTGCCGAGAAGCCTTTGATGATTTGAAGAGGTATCTCATGAATCCCCCAGTTTTGAAACCTCTTGTACCTAGGAAACCACTAATCCTATATCTCTTAGTCATTGAGGACTCCCTAGGTGTTGTCCTTGCACAACACGATGAATCTGGAAAAGAAAGGGCAGCATACTATCTTTCTAGACTTTTTAACACCACAGAAGCCAAATACACCACCGCGGACTAAACTTGTGCTGCGCTAGTGTGGGTAGTTCAAAAACTCAAGCACTAATTTCTTGCCCATGAGGTCAAGCTGATCTCGAGGATGGATCCACTCAGGTACCTCTTAGAAAAACCGTCTCTCTATCTGATCGGCTTGCGCGCCGGTAGAGCTTCCTCTCCCAATTTGACATCTCTTTTGTGGTCCAAAAGGCCATCAAAGGATATGCCATCGCCGAGCACCTTGCCCATTTGCCACTCCCTCACAGCGATTCCATCCGAGAAGAATTTCCCGATGAAGAGCTCTCGGTCATTTCCAAAGATCCCTTCTGGTCCCTCCATTTTGATGGTGCGCTCAACTCTCAGGGACGGGGCATTGGAGTCGTGCATCTCACCCCGGAGGGTACGTATCACCATCCCCATCACCTTTCAACTCACCTTCTCCGCCACTAACAACATGTCTGAGTATGAAGCTCCTAGCTGGTCTTAAACGTGCTTATATCTTGGGTGCATCCCACCTTAGAATCATAGGAGACTCTCAGCTTGTTCTGCGGAAGGTGCTCTCAACTTACCGCACTCGTGACCGAAAGCTTAAACCATATCAAGATTTGGTCACGTTGTTGGCAAGGCAATTTCGCAAGCTTATCTACGTCCACACTCCTCGCTCACAAAACATCTTGGCTGATGCCTTGGCGTCACTAGCTTCTTCTCTATCCTTCCCTCTGAGCCGTCGGACCGAGACAATTATCGTCCAACGGCTCGATGTTCCATCTCCCCAAGATCCTTGGTTCAAGAACCTTAGGACAACCTTAGAAGAAAGGGCTAGGAAGAGAGGAGTGCAATAGATCATGCTAGCTAAGCTCGAGGAGATCCTAGATGAAGAGGAATTGCCATGGTATTTGGAGATTGAGCAGTACTGTAAGGATGGGTCATATCCCGAAGGGGCAAACTCGGAGGATCGCAAGGCCATAAGAAGAGCCACCCTAAGGTACACAGTCGTCGGAGAAGTTTTGTACAGGAGAGCTCATAATGGAATTCTTATGAGATGTCATAATGATGACGAAGCTTGGAAAGTGGTAGAAGGAGCCCATGCTAGTGAATGCGGAGGGCATGTCAACAGTTAGATGCTTGCTAAAAAGATTATTAGGCAGGGCTACTATTGGCCAACCCTAGAAGAAGATTGTGCCATCTACATCCGTAGGTGTGTCAAGTGCCAACTCCATGCTGATAAAATTCATGCTCCTTCATCCTCACTTCATCCACTCTCCACACCTTAGTCATTTCCATGTGAGCTTTTGATATTGTGGACCTCTGTAAGAAATAAACAACATCACTCTGCATCATTCATCTCCATATTACCCACAAGGCAATGGCCAAGCTGAAGCAACTAATAAAACCCTTCTTAAAATCTTAAAGAAAACTTGTGAATCGCATAAATTCGTTGATTGGCTAGAAAAGCTAATAGAACCTCTATGGGCTTATCATACCTTTGTTTGTACTCCCACGGGACAAACCCCGTATGCTCTCACTTATGGGATGGAGGCGGTAGTTCCATACGAGATTCTGATCCCTTCAATAAGAGTCCAACTTGATAAGAAACTTAATCTCGATGAACGTCGAGTGGCGTTGCTAGTCCAATTGGAACTCTTAGATGAAAGGCAGTTAATGGCGGCCGATCACATGCTCTCATATCAACGGCAAATCTCAAGGTCTTTTGGAAAGAAGGTAATTGAACGAAAATTAGAAGAGGGTGATATGGTCTTGAAACGCATTTTTATCAAACCTGGAGATCCAAGGTCTAAATTACAGCCAAATTGGGAAGGTTCATACATTGTGAAAGAGGTGTATCCGAGAAATGCCTACCACCTAATCAATGCTGAGGGCACAGAATTGTCACATCCGTGGAATGGGTTGTACCTCAAAAGATTATATCCCTAGGTCTATAGGTGTGAGGCCACAACACTTAGATTAGAGATAACCTCGTGTTAGGAGTTCGAAGTCACCTCCCCAAATTGTCAAAGGTTGCCTAAGTTAGGACCAACACACACACACGGCAAGCCCGGCAGCTGAACTTAGTAGATATCATAGCTATGAAAGCCCTGCTTAAGCGATGCGATGGTCATTCTCTCCCAAATCGGTCGAAGTGTAGGGGCAAGGGTCATAAGGGCGATGTCATCAACCTTAAGCATACCCCGATAAGAGGAAGTCTCAAACTGGGACGGTCAAATATGAAAATAGCAAGAGCAACAAAACAAATGAAAGAAAGGAAAACAGATGATAGAATAAGGGGATGGCAAAGAGTGGCAAAGTCCCCATGGGACGCTCATTAGCCCAGTCGTACGCATGCCCCAAACAATACAAATCCATAAGAAAAGACCATAAAGTCCCTACGCAACAGACCTAATCTTTGAGGGGTATGCTGCGGGAAGAAGCCGAACCTAACATCTTAAACCTACATTAGACTTTCCTTAAATAATCTTCCATTTCCCTCGATAAGATTGGGTCATCTCTTAGGTATGACCTAAGTAGCAGCACTATCAACTAAGGGCAGCCGCCCATGGCATGTCACCCCTAAACGCACGTCTTTCCTTAGTAAAGCCCTCGGAGAAAAGGGGAAGTGACCAAGACTCCTAACCAGCGGTTGAATTGGTCTCTGTGTTGTGGCCCAAAAGGGTGAGTACCATCCGTATCACACGTCTTATTTTAGGAAGGGCTAACGTCGGCTTTAGGCATCTTTCAAAAACTCCAAAAAAATCAAATATTTCAAAACTAAAAAAAAATCAAATATTTCAAAACTCCAAAAAATCAAATATTTCAAAACTCCAAAAAATTAAATATCAAAACAAAAAAATCAAATATTTCAAAATTTCAAAAAAAATCAAATATTTCAAAACACTAAAAATCAAATTTTCAAAACCCCAAAAATACTTTACCCATTCATTCATGCATGCCATTTATTTACTTATGTCTTTCGCCTATTTAATAAGGCTTAGCCCCTTGACCATTTATCAAGATTGGTCGCTCATCATGCTTAAGACAAGGGGCTAAGTCGAAGAACAGATCAAACTTGTTTTCATGGTCTTCTTAAGTGTGCAGGTTATAGCAGAAGAAAGAAAGCGGCACTCATATCTCACTCGTCACTGTCACACAATCACATAGCAAAAAGGATTCCATCCTATTCCATTCCATATCCACACGTCATCATAATGCATTATAAACAAACAAGCAAAAGTACATGCCCTCAACCACTCTCCCCTGTACCCTCAGGTGGGTGATAGGGTAGAGGGGCCATCTCCCTCGGTCCCGTCGTGCTCCCCTCGGCTGCTCCATCGCGTCATCTCCCCTCCTCCTCGTTCCTCCATCGTCTGGAGGAACCAGTCAAGTAGTGCCCTTTCGAGCCGCTAGGGGCACCGCTCCTGCTGGCCGACAGACGGATGCGGCCGACCAGTGATAAGGCTCTCTCCAACCCCCTCATCTCCGCTTGAGCACCAGGACGGTCTGCCGCTCGTCCCCAACTGCGAGCAGAGCTCGTCCACCTCTCGACGCAGTCCCGTCGCCTCGTCCGCCTGGGGGCGTAGGCACAGCTCTGCCATCTCCATCTCTATCGTATCCGTCCGTGCTAGAGCATCTCTCAGCTTAGCCTCCTGCAAGTCAAAACATGTGTCAATAAATAAATATGGTACAAGGGGCATAAAATTAGTAACTCACCCCCTCGCGATAGTCATCTTGTCCCATTCTATGTATGACATATGTTGGTTGTTCCTTACATTATCATGGTTGTTTTGCCAATTTGAGATGTTGTTCTTGCACTTGTGCTTAAATTCTTTAATTGTTTTAGTGCAAATTGAGTTTTTATCTTGTTCTTTATCCCTTGTATCTTGAAAATCCATAAAAATTAGAAAATTCAAAAAATCAAAAAATCAAAAAATTAGAAAATTAAAAAGTTGGCTCGTCAGGTAAGTTCAGGTAAGTATTTCTAACCTTATCTCTCTGCATTACTATATGGTATCTACTCTACTATATCATCTCAAGGACCGGCTGGTTCTCAGTGTGTTCTGGGATCTGAGTTTCCCTTCAACAAAAACAAGGATGATCTAAGTGTGCAATGGTAATTGTTGGATAGGTCGTTAAATGGTATGGCTTGGGGACGATGGATTCTATCACACACCGGGGATGCGAAGTGTCTTAACCCTTGCTCATTTTGTCTAGCAATATTATCCTTGAGTATTTGTTATTTTCTCCTTTTCTTTGCATCCTCATTTTATGATTTCTTTTCTTTTAGCTCAGCATGCATCATGTAGGATCTTTGAGCTTTACGTTTCATGATTAGTCAGGCCAGCTTCGTGTTGATGTCCAACTAGATCTTCATTTCCCAAATAAGGAATTCCATTTCATTCGGAATTTGAAAGTTCTCTTCGAGCTAGTTGCTCGGTCCAGTTTGCCAGTATAGTTCCTATTCAGGATTCCTCTCATCCCCATTCATTATATCAATCATCCCATTACCCACTGATCCGCTCATTAGCCGTGAATCGCTCGAAGGCTAGAGTCGAATCGACCCACCGGGACAGCACCTATCCCCTAATGAATGAAACCTGCAAGCCTAACATGGCCAAGGTACCTCTTCATCAAGAGGTTGATCATTTCTTTTCTTTTAATCTTTATTCGTACCAGATTGGAACCAACTGTGCACTCTGTTCCAGCCATGTTCGAAGATCGCCAGATATTCTCGCTGCTTATTTGTTCAGAATGGGTGTCTCTTTACCTTGATGCCCGCTTTTCATCTCATTCCGCTTCATTCCACTACATCGTCATTTCATGCCATCTCTGCTCCACTATCACTCCACTCCCTTGCAAAGCAAGCATCAAGGAGGGGCAATCTGTAGACACCCATTTCTAACCCATAAGCTGAGCCAAATTCCTAGTCACATCATTGACGCCCCACGTTGGCTCATCATCGCCAGGCTGCCTTTATCTGATCATAGTATCTCTCTATTAGTTCGTCAACCTAGTGGTCTCTTTCTGGTCAAATCAATAAATCTTCATCATCATCTTGTAGCTCTCTGAGTTGGCAATCCAATGATTCAAACAATGTGCTAATCCGATACCCATGCAAGGAGATCATACACTTTGAATAAGTCATATGCTGAAAGATCCTGAAGGCGACAATACCCCTGTCGCGTTCATATTAAGAAGGTGACGCCCTTCATGTCATGTTCATGCCTCCATCGATTGCCTCCAGGAACTAATCGATTACTTTAAGAAGGCGACACCTCGATACGTCACGTTCTCATTTGGCCTTTTAATTCTCTGAATATTTGCCATAAAATGCTTCAAGACTTCCTTCTATGGAAGACGACGTATTGAGGCGTCGCTACATGGTAACGACATAAAGCCTATCGCGTTCTAGTTTCCTTCACGGGCCCATGCAACGTGGCTTTCCTATTCACACTCTGAGCCATGCTATTCATGAATAATCTAACTTTTGGTGGGTCTAGAGGTCTCCAAATCTTGCCAAACTCGGAGGAAACCTTCCTCAGAACCTCCTTGCCACGTTCTGACTCTCCTTGCACGAGCACAATTACCAAAACTCAGATTCCAGATCATTATTCCTTTCCCATCCCGTTCAGGAATAATGGCATATAAAAGTGTCAACAGGGCACAGTTTTAAAAAAGGTTGGTGTCTAATTCTTCCTCTCCTAGAGGGCTACGATTCTCCAGAAGACTTCTCAGCCTCCAGACGACCAGGAAGTGCCCACCAGGGCATTTTCTTCACCTCTACACTTTCTCTCTCTTGTTCTTCATGCTTTTTCCTACATACATGCACATTTAGATCTATTTCTTTTCATAGTTTTGCATTAGATCACTCCACACACACCTGTTTTAAACACCTAAAGGGGTTAAAACACCACCCCACGTGAGTTCCCTCCATATTCTTCATGTTCTTTCATTATTTTGGGATTAATACTACATTAAACGAATTTCTAATGGGTTTTCTGTTGTTTTGATGTTCTTGGCAGCTTGAAGATGACATCTCAGGCATGAGGCTCTTACCCCTTGGCCGGAAAAGGAGTAGGAAGAACAAGAATCCACAGTCTCCATCTTCTGTTGCATAAGGCGACAGCAATCTGGTCACGTTCCTTAGAAGGCGACAAACTTCTTGTCGCGATCTGTGAACCAGGTTTCTTCTGCATCTTTTTCATATTTCCAAGGTAGTTATCACTTGTTTTCATAATATCATCTTTTGCAACTACTTTGGTGGCGATCACGATCCTTTCCTTAATTTTTATCATTTTTATTTGGGGATCAATTCCAGTGATTACACCTTTTGGCGATCACGGTGGGACCTCTAGGTCTGCAAGCATAGAAGAAAGTGTTTAGATCAAAGAGTGTTTCTGTCAAAAAGGCTCAAACCTCTATGTTTTCTGCTGTCACCCAGAAGTGGTAGGTAAGCCCTTTTTGTCTGTTAGGAAAGAGGAGATCTAGAGAGATAAGCAAAAAGATCTTCTGTCAGAAAGACAGAAGATTACGCAAATGAAACATATTTGACTTTTCACTAGATGCCAAAAACATTTTGAAATATAAAGGAAATCGATATTTAAGTTGAAATCTATGTTTGAATAGAATCCATGTTCTAATGAAATCCATGTTCTCAATAGAATCGATGTTTAAGTGAAATCGATGTTTGAACAGAATCTATGTTTAAGTGAAATCGATGTTTAAGTGAAATCTATGTTTGAATAGAATCCATGTTTAAGTGAAATTGATGTTTTCAACAGAACCGATGTTTAAGTGAAATCAATGTTTGAATAGAATCATGTTTAAGTGAAATCGATGTTTTCAACAGAATCGATGTTTGAGTGAAATCGATGTTTTCAACAGAATCAATGTTTAAGTGAAATCGATGTTTGAGTGAAATCGATGTTTGAGTGAAATCGATGTGGTACTTTGTGAATTGAAATCGATGTATATTGAATAGACATTGATTTAGCTTTTCAGTGCAGTGAAAGAACCATAAATTTATATTTATTAGGAAAACATAATATTAAATATATTTAATAATATTTAATTAATCATAAGTTTTGTTATCACCAAAATATAAGAGTGGTTCAACAATCTCCTCCTTTTTGGTGATGACAAAACTTATAAGAATTTTCTGACAAAAATACTTAAAGCATAGAAAATATAGAAAAATCACAGATAATGCATACTCTGCATACTCTCCCTCTTTTTGTCACTAACCAAAAAGGAAGGATCTTACCATGCATTCTCTCCCATTTTTGGGAAAATTTCTTACCATTGAGGGGTTCAACAATGATTGACATTACTGAATAACTCCCCCTTAGTCTGTGCTCCCCTTGAATGAGAGACTCCACCTAAATGAGACTTGCAAACAGCTATTAGTTGTACTATAAACGAAAAACAATTTGTGACTACTCCCTCTTCAGATATGTGTAGATGAAGAGCTGGCAGTCACCAATGCCTTGAGCATCCTTGGTCCTGATGCTCCAAGGCTATCCTGCAAATAAACTACTCAGAAGTAGGTACCCAAATCTTTTTGGGTCCTTGATGGTTAGATGCATGAAAATATCCTTTCGGAATCCATACTAGATGCCTTGTTGTGCAGGTGTTTACTGTGTGTCCTAATTTATTGCAATGAGAGAAACAATGAATATAATTTGTTTTGCAGTTCTTATTATCTTTGTAATGTCTGTTTAGAACACAACTTTTAGAAACCTTTTTCTTTTGATAAAACTTGTTTATTACAGGCGCCGTTTTCTGAGGCATCTTGGTTTCTTTCACGAATTTTGGTAATAGATATTTTTCAGGAATTATGACTTGTTTTCCTTTTTCAGGAGGTTTGTATCCAAGACCTTGTTTATTGTTTCCAGATTTTGATCCTTTTAAGCATAGAGCTAGAGATGTTTTTCCTTTAGTTAATTTCCTAATTGATTCTTTTAAATAAAGATTTTCTTCAGTTAGAGTTTTTAATTTTTCTTCTAACTCTAATTTTTCATTGTTCTTACTTTTTAAGTTTTCATTCAAAAGATGATTATTGTCTTTACTTTCCTTCAATTGTGCTTCCAATTGTTTCAGTTCAGATTTAAGATTAGAATTGGTGTTATCTAAGCAAGTAATGTTGTTTTTCAGATTTCTTAATTCTTTTACAACACCTTTATGTTTTTCATATAGTTCATTAAAGATTTCTTCTAAGTCTTCAGACTCTGACCTGAATTAGTGCAAGAACCAAAAGATGGGTCAGGATGTATCTCATCTAGTCCTACCATGAGGGCTAAACTTACCTGCTCTTTTTCGAAATCTGAGCTTGATGATTCTGACGTTGTGGCTTCTTCATTGTCCCAAGCAGCCGCCATGGCTTTTCTTTTGAATTTCTTGTGCTGCTTCTTGGATTTTTCTGGTTGACCAGCCTTCTTGAGTTTAGGACAGTCTGATCTTAGATGTCCAGGTTTTCTGCATTCATAGTAGACTGGTTCTTTTTCCTTTTTCTCTTTCTTTTGAATTCTTCTTGATCCATTTTTCTTCTTCTTGAGAATTTTCTGAAGTTTGGATAGGACATCATCCACATCACTGTCTTCAGAACCTGCATTTTTTGAACTAGAAGAAGAAGAAGAGGTGGAAGGAGTAACTGCAACTTTAAGAGCATTAATGATTTTTTTCTTGGAAGAGCTTTCAGATAGTCGCTCAATATTGATTTCATGTGCCATGAGAGAGCCAATTAATTTATCAATGGAAAACTTGGTTAGATCATGGGCTTCTTCAATAGCTGTGACCTTAGGGGTCCAGGAAATAGTTAAAGACCTAAGTATCTTTCTGACAGTTTCCTCATCAGAAAGATTTTTACCAAGAGAGCTTAGACCAACTACTATGCTCGAAAATCTATTATACATCTGAGTGATATTTTCGTTTGGAAGTATTTTAAAATGCTCATATTGAGAGACAAGAATATCTATCCTAGTTTGTTTTACTTTATCTGTTCCTTCATAAGTTACTTGTAGTTTATCCCATATGTCTTTAGCTGATTTACATGCAGATACTCTACTGAATTCTCTTTTGGATAAAGCGCAACATAGATAGTTCTTTGCTTTAAAGTTTAAAGATAATTTACTTTTATCTGCTGTTGTAATAGCAGTAGTACCTTCAGCATGAACAATAACAAAATCACCTACCTCTATTACATGCCATAGATTAAAGTTTGTGCCTCGAATGAAGCATTCCATTCTCATTTTCTAGTATTGGTAATCCTCTCCATCAAAGAATGGAGGTCTGGTGACTGATTGACATTCAGAAATCCCCTGAGCTGCCATAGATCTTGCTCTAAGATCGTTGGATCTTCTTGAATAATCAGAGAACCCACTCTGATACCACTTGTTTGTTCTTTTGGTATGGCAGCACGCTAACCTAGAAAGTGGGGGAATAGGTTTTCTAAAATCTGAAACATAAAGTTAAACACAAAAAAATTATCACTTGAAAGTTTGGTTAGTTGAGTGTGATAGAGAGTAGCAGTGCAGAAGCAAATGAACAATCACACAAAGAACACAAGGAATTTATCCTGGTTCGGCCCTTTCTACATGGAAGTCCTACGTCCAGTCCCCAAGTAATCTCTTGGGATTTAACTAACCAAGGGTACAGTCCCCCTCAAGGACAATAAAACATCTAGCACCCCAGCTGGTCTTCTTCTCTTTCCCGGGCAAGAAGGTAGCCCACTTCTCTTACAGCTCAAGAAGCCAACTTCCTGGTACAAACCCCAGTGCAGTTCTACTTGACTTAAACCCCAAGCTAGGTTCTACACTGAGTACAGTCCCTCAGCTGGACAGAAAATGCTAGCACCTACACTGGCCAACTCTTCACACAGGAAGAGACTCACTGTATACAGTCCTACAGCTAGACAAAAATCTTTCTTACAAAAGAAAGAACTAAACTGAGAGTTTTACAAGAATGGACTCTAACCCAGAAACTCTCAGCGAAGGATTCTCCCCAAGAATTACAATGACTACAGAGAGAGAGTGAAGAGAGGAAGGCTTGAAAGCTTCAAAAACTTCTGCTATGAAAAGCTTCTCTTGATTGGGCTTGAGCTCTTCTCTCTTTCTTTTAGTGTATGTGGAGTTCAGGTTCCTCACAGGATGTACACTCCTATCACGTCCCGAGAATTACGCAGCGGATATTAATAATAATTCGAGACGATAACCCGAGACGTAAATAATCGGCAAATAAGCCTCTAGCTAGCACGCACTAAATGTATAACAACATACATCATCATAGGGCCCAAATATTGAACTCAACTAATCTTTTATTCAAATATCAACTCATTGTGTTCCAAATGGAAACTATTACAGGACTAAGACTCAATAAAAAGGGAAATTACATTTATTCCTCCATTCCTACTACATGAGTCTAACACTCAAAGCAAACTACTATAACTAGACTCATAGTTGGAACCCTCTTCACTCGGACGCATTCCCATCCTCGACTTGCTCTTCCTCTTGAATGTCATAATCACCTAGAATGGTTAAAAGTAGGGGATGAGCAAACTAGCCCAGTAGGATTTATATCTCAATGTGCGGGCAATGATATAAGTGATTAACATTTTAGAACTAGGTAAGCACGATGAATGTCATGATATGCATGTGCGAATAAAACTCATTAAAACATGATACATGGACAAGCTAGATAGAGTGATCACGATAGAACAAGATCTAGAAGGATATAACAAGATAGAACTAGCAATAGATCACTTTGTACGAGCACGCAAGATTTCACTTGATGTCAATAGCTTTCAAGAACGCAAGATATCACTATTTGCATTAAATGCAGGATGGCCATATCACGCAAGCAAGCAAGCACGCGCGAGCACGATCATGTAACACTAATCAGGCACGTAGACACTAATGTACATCAAGAAAAGATCCATCAAGAATGTACACCAAGACACGTGTATGTGGTTATTATATCTATCATTCAACACGACACGCACAACTCCCAGCGCAGATGCAATGCCAGTAATCATTATACGCCATGGTTAACAGTATATTTATGGCTCTCCGTCATTAGGGCTAGACTGGAGCCCTTGGACACTCGCCGTGCTCGGTCAGCATCTCACTTAAATTTTAAATGTAGATACCCACAGTCATTAATAATGGCCAATGAGAGTTTCAAGATGTAAGCATGTGTAATGTCATGTTCATGATGATGATGAGAATAAGTAATAAGTAAATTGAACATGATTTCATGATAACAATGGTCAAGAGATAAATTCGGCAGCATAACGGTACGATTTATACTTTAGTTCAATCTTTACATTAATGGCTTTAGTCTAGATTGTAAATCACACTCACGAGAACAAGAAGAGAAATGAAGTGCACACTATCTCCAGGGAACTTCAATGGTACAACCAACTCGTCGGCCATGTGGGAATCCATGGTTAGAGGAGATTTACGGAGGCCTTGGAGAAAAGGTCACTAGTCTACCGATTCGGAATGACCGGTAGAGAGCTTCCAAATTCCCAAGAAAGGGCTGCCTAACAGTGCAAGTGTGTAGTGATGTACGCATCTCAATTCACAAACCATCGGGTTTAAACTTGCAGAAAACGATCAACATGATGGCACAAATTGAACAATACATTTAACTACACATGGGTTTGCAAGATTTTCAAAATAATAATTATCATTTAAAACATGGTAGAATAATGGAAAGATTGAATCACAAGTTGCATGAATGGATCATAACATTTAAAGAGCAATTAGAATAACCTACATGTAATTAAAACTTTTAAATGGGTTAACCACTTTTAAGCCATTAAATAACCATCATGCAATGATCAGACCTAAGACATGTGAATTACATGCTAAAAATCATATTTAAACAGACATCAGGTACAGCGGTTAGGTTTGCAAGAAAATAAGTGGGGTTTCATGAAAAATCCTGAGGTCGCGACGGACCCTTGTAAGGGTTGCGACGGGGTCAGATCAGATCGCGATAGTGCCTTGTAAGGATCACGACAAGCTTGTCTGATCAGGCAGGCAGATCGCGACGGGTGCTTATGAAGAAGGCGACATGTCTGTCAGACCCGGAGGTCAGGTCGCGACGGTGGTCCGGTCGTGATCAGATCGCGACGGAATTTCTTATCGCAATCTGCCTGAGAATGCGGCCTATCGAGCCGTCATGTTCTCAGGTCCTTGGCCTGCGTCTGCCAGTGAAAGGACAGTGCTTTGGATTGCGGACCAGACTTTCCTTATTTTGACACAGGGTTGTTCCAAAATTAAGAACAAATTGTCCAGTGCATGAAAAATAATGAAACTAGTTTTAAACCAACCTAGACATGTAAGGGTGCTTCTAGTAAATCGGAATTAGAAAACAATGATGGTTTCGACAGGCTTTAATCAAGTCAAACACAAACATAAAGCCCGGTGCAACCCGAAAACATAGTATCATGCAGTGACTCTCTTGCCATGCTTATAACTCTCTGACTATTGACATTTAGACAAACCGTTCAACACAAGCCATGATGAGGACAACTAGTAGAAAAATGTTCATGTTGTGGGTTTTCTCTAATTCGGTCCTTAATCATGTGCAACATATAAACAATAGGAAAAGCCTTAACAGTGCGTGACTTTGGCAAAATGCTTATAATTCAAAATCCACTCGTTGAAATTCGATGAAACCAGTTGGAAACGAAAGTTAACTTGATGCTCTACACTTTTGTATAGGATATGTTATGGTTTGGCCTGAGAAAGCCTTCCTTTTGGGCTGAAGAAGTCCCATTTTTCCAGAAAACCCATGTTCAGACCACTTGGAGGAAAACAATTAATACTCCGTGTCTACTGCATGGCATTTGGGCATTCCACTTGGGTTAGAATGTAGACTTGACCCTCTTTCCAGGGGTATAGGCCTTGCAAGTTTTGGTTATGGTTTGACTCACTTTTGGTCGACTTCAAGTGGGCAGTTTGTGCAGGTCGCAGCAGACGAGAAGGGGAAGAAGAACGGCTTGGTGTGGGCGATCTCCTGCTCCCCAGCCGCCAAGAACTCCTCCACACGACCCCAACAAGATGTAAACTCGTCCCCAAGGGTTTGGTGAAGAGTATTTAAGCATCCATGGTGGTTACAAGTCCTATTGTGACAAGGAAACTAGGGTTGCAGTTTTGACATGTTAGTTTCCTAATTTGAGGATTTCTTCCTCCATTAGAGTGTTTGAGGCTTTAGGAAACCTCCCCTCATAGTTAAGCACGAATTTAGGTTGCCAAGAATGCATGTTCTCATCCCAATTCAACTCTAATTGCCTCTTTCTAATTTCAACTTATTTAAGCTACGAATTTCCATGCATTTTCTTGCTTCATTTGATTTTTGGGTCATATCTGGTCCATTGGCCCAATTAAGATATTTAGTCATTAATATATAATATTGGAAGTCTTTCCAACACTTTTATTTAATTTTTGGTTACGTCGTATTTCCGTGTTAACGATTTTCCGACTTGTTTCCTAATTTGGATAATCGGTCACAATAACTCTTAAGGCTAGCCCAAATGATTTTTATTGAACCAAATTTCTTGATGGGTCATTAGAGAATATTATTTGAATCCCATATATGATTTTTATTTAATTTTCTGACTCATCCAAGTACGTGTGATAATGATTTTCCGACTTATTCATGAATTATGATAATAAGTCGTGAAACACTTAAAACTTGGCTACTCCGATTTTTCTTGGCACAAATTTATTTTTCGAACATTTAGGAATAATGTGTGGGGTTTATTTATAATTTTTATAGAATTTTCCGACATATTTTAGCACGTACGATAATGATACGCATGTTTTAAATACTCTGATATTGTGGAAATGATTTATTTCTATTTATTTATATTGTTATGTAATTAAAATTTCTGGGGTGCTACAACTCCTTTAAAGATCTTCAGGAAAAGCTACCTTCTCTTTTGCCTTACTTCATCTTTTATATGAGCAGCTTTGAAATAGATTCGTTGGAACTCTTCTAGTCGTTGTTGATCTTTCTATTCTTCTTCTTCTGACTGTTAGCCACTTGGTGGTCTTCGAGGTCTGCAAGCATAGAAGAAAGTGGTTAGATCAAAGAGTGTTTCTATCAAGAAGGCTCATACCTCTATGTTTTCTATTGTCACCCAGAAGTGGTAGGTAAGCCCTTTTTTGTCTGTCAGGAAAGAAGAGATCTAGAGAGATAAGCAAAAAGATCTTCTATCAGAAAGATAGAAGATTATGCAAATGAAACATATTTGACTTTTCACTAAATGCCAAAAACATTTTGAAATATAAAGGAAATCAATGTTTAAGTTGAAATCTATGTTTGGATAGAATCCATGTTCTCAATAGAATCAATGTTTAAGTGAAATCGATGTTTGAACAGAATTCATGTTTAAGTGAAATCGATGTTTGAATAGAATCCATGTTTAAGTGAAATCAATGTTTTCAACAGAATCGATGTTTAAGTGAAATCGATGTTTGAATAGAATCCATGTTTAAGTGAAATCGATGTTTTCAACAGAATCGATGTTTAAGTGAAATCGATGTTTGAGTGAAATCAATGTTTGAGTGAAATCGATGTTTAAGTGAAATCGATGTGGCACTTTGTGAATTGAAATCGATGTATTTTGAATAGACATCGATTTAGCTTTTCAGTGCAAATCACACAGCGATAGAACCATAAATTTATATTTATTAGAAAAATATAATATTAATTATATTTAATAATATTTAATTAATCATAAGTTTTGTTATCACCAAAATATAAGGGTAAAATATAAGAGTGGTTCAACACTAACAACATGTTTGAGTATGAAGCTCTCCTAGCTGGGCTTAAGCGTGCTTATATCTTGGGTGCATCCCACCTTAGAATTATAGGAGACTCTCATCTTGTTCTGCGATAGGTGCTCTCAACTTACCGCACTCGTGACCCAAAGCTTAAACCATATCAAGATTTGGTCACGTTGTTGGCAAGGTAATTTCACAAGCTTATCTATGTCCACACTCCTCGCTAACAAAAATATTAGTTGATGCCTTGGCGTCACTAGCCTCTTCTCTATCTTTCCCCTGAGCCATCGGACTGAGACAATTGTCATCCAACAGCTCGATATTCCATCTCCCCAAGATCCTTGGTTAAAGAACCTTAGGACGACTTTATAAGAGAGGGCTTGGAAGAGAGAAGTGCAACAAATCATGCTGGCTGAGCTCGAGGAGATTTTAGATGAAGAAGAATTGCCATGGTATTTTGAGATTGAGTAGTATTTTAAGGATGGGTCATATCCCAAAGGTGAAAATTGGGACGATCGCAAGGCCATAAGAAGAGCCACTCTAAGGTACACAGTCATCGGAGGAGTTCTATACAGACGCGTTCTTAATGGAGTTCTTCTGAGATGTCTTAACGATGACGAAGCTTGGAAAGTGATGGAAGGAGCCCATGCTAGTGAGTGCGGGGGGCATATCAACAGTCAAATGCTTGCTAAGAAAATCATTAGGCAGGGCTACTACTGGCCAACCCTAGAAAAAGACTGTGCCATCTACGTTCGTAGCTGTGTCAAATGCCAACTCCATGCTGATGGAATTCATGCTCCTTCATCCTCACATCATCCACTCTCCACACCTTGGCTATTCTCCATGTGGGCTTTTGATATTTTTGGCCCCCTTGGTGATCCTAATGCTCAAACCAATCAAAAATCCTTTATCCTAATAGCAACTAAGTATTACACCAAGTGGGCAGAAGTAGAAGGGTTCATAAAAATCAAAGCATCCATGGTATGCCGCTTTATCATGAAGAATATCATCTCACGGTTTGGAGTGCCAAGCAGCATCGTCACAGATACGGGCCACAATTCATCTCACAGGAACTTCAGGACCTCTGTAAGAAATACAACATCACTCTACATCATTCATCTCCATATTACCCACAAGGCAATGGCCAAGCTGAAGCAACTAATAAAACCCTTCTTAAAATCTTAAAGAAAACTTGTGAATCGCATAAATTCGCTGATTGTCTAGAAAAGCTAATAAAGGCTCTATGGGCTTATCGTACCTCTGTCCGTACTCCCACAGGGAAAACCCTGTATGCTCTCACTTATGGGATGGAGGTGGTAGTCCCATACGAGATCTTGATTCCTTCACTAAGAGTCCAACTTCATAAGAAACTTAATCTCGACGAACGTCGAGAGGCGTTGCTAGTCCAATTGGAACTCTTAGATGAAAGGCGGTTAATGGCGGCCGATCACTTGCTCTCATATCAACGGCGAATCTCAAGATCTTTTGAAAAGAAGGTAATTGAATGAAAATTACAAGAGGGTGATATGGTCTTGAAATGCATTTTTATCAAACCCAGAGGTCCAAGCTCTAAACTACAGCCGAATTGGGAAGGTCCATACGTAGTGAAAAAAGTGCATCCAGAAACTGCATATCGCCTAATGAATGTTGAGGGCGCAGAATTGTCACATCTGTGGAATGGATTGTACCTTAAAATTTTCTATCCCTAGGTCTATAGGTGCGAGTCCACAACACTTAGATTAGGGATAACTCCGTGTTTAGAGTCCGTAGTCCCTTCCCCAGTTGTCAAGGGTTGCCCTAAGTTAGGACCGACACACACACACACGGCAAGCTCGGGCGGTTGCGCTTAGTAGATATCGTAGCTATGTAGACCCTACTTAGGCGGTGCAAAGGTCACTCTCTCCCAAATCGGTCGAAGTGTAGGGCCAAGGGTCATAAGGGCGAGGCCATCAACCTTAAGTATACCCTGACAAGAAGAAGTCTCAAACAGAGATGGTCAAGTATGAAAATAGCAAAAGCAAAGAAACAAAGAAGCAAAAGAAAGAAAGCAAAATACATGATAGAATAGGGGCTTGGCAAAGAGTGGCAAAGTCCCCACGGGACTCTCATGAGCCCGGTCGTACCCATGCCCCATACAATATAAATCTATAAGAAAAGACCACAAAGTCCCTACGCAACAAACCTAATCTTTGAGGGGTATGCTGGGGGAAGAAGCCGAACCCAACATCCTTAAACCTACATTAGACTTTCCTTAAATAATCCTCCACTTCCCTCCATTGAGTTATGGTTATTTAAATAACCATACTCACTGACTTGATCATTGCTTTAATCTATTTTTGATGATGACATAATTCTGGTCAATCATGTTAAGCACACAACTTCAAACATATTTGTGTTTTGATGATGACATTTTGTACACAATCTGATGTCATATTGTATATATGTGGAAGATTGTTGAGTTGTATATTCATTTGGATGATGACTAAAATATTTGGTTGTGGATAATGTCTATACACTCATACTTTGGTCTTGATGGTGATATATTGTACATATTATAATGATGACTAAATAACATATTTTTAACACTTAAGATTTTATATTTGAATGATAATGGCATGTTTTGATGGTTCACACTCCATATATACAGGTTCACATAATTTTGTCAAAGTTGTGTCGACACAAGTCCATTCTGTGTCGACACATCCATTGCTCTCCAGAAAATAGTCGGAAGAGAAGAACCCAGTTGTATCGACACAGGTCCATTGTGTGTCGACACATCCATTGCACTCAGAAAGCAGTAAAGAGAAAAGAAGCCAGTTGCGTCGACACAGGTTCATTGTGTGTCAACACATCCCTTGTTCTCTAGAAAATAGTCAGAAGAGAAGAAGCTACTTGTGTCGACACAAGTCAAGCATGTGTCGACAGAGGTTAACCACCAAGCAGCAAACCAGGATCTTGTGTCGACACACAACTTGATTGTGTCGACACACTTCGAATGATGATTCAGAACTTGAATTTTTTGAACACGTGTCAACTTGGAAATCAAGGGATCTGACCTAGATTTTTGTGCCCACGCACCCCAAGGCACCACATGGACACATGGGACTATAAATACCCATGATCCTCATACTCTAAGGGTAAGCCAGCCCATGCAATTCCCAGAAAAGGTTTTTTGGCGGCAAAAGGGGTCTCTACAGTGCTCTGCTCGAGCTCCAGAAGGTTGCAGATCAAGGATCTCATCGGAGGAGATCGATTGGGTGTGAAGTGCTAGTTATAGGTGCCCTACAAGCCAATTCACGTGAGTGACGGCACTTGTAATTATGTACAATATCTTTTGGTAATATTATAATGGTATTTTCTCACTGTATATTCCATGCGTTTGTATACTGTGATGTCCATGGGTCTGTGCAATGGGAATTGGATCATGATGAGATCATGATAATGAGGCTGATTCTCTTTAAACACAGATACTAAATATTCCTAGTCGTAGGTTACTCAAGAAGGACATTGAGATGACCGGAAAGACTGGTGTGCCATATACCTGTCCATATGATGGAAGCTGTTCTCATAGCTGTTTGTGTGGAGACACTAGGGATATAGTGCAGGTGCTTATTAGAGGATGAGTTCACTGAATGATCCGTTCTCGGAATGCTATATGGTTAATGATACCTGATTGTCAGCTAGCAATTCCGTAGTCTCAATTGTGTAACTGGTCCTTAGACTTGAGACACTAAAGATATCTTATTTGAGTACTCCATTCTTTGATACTGGATTTTTAGGTCTGGATGTTCCAGGTCTAGTATAGCCAGTCATTGGGAATGGTAGCCACCTTACGAAGGCAATTATGTGTCAATAAAGGATCATCCACTCTCGATATCGTGAGAGGAAATCCCATATTGTTACTCAGACAAATCCCTGGCCAGGGTCAATTGGATTTAGTGAGAAGGAGTTCTCCGGGAGAATCCGATAAGTGTTTGACTTAACAGATTCCGTATAGGCCTGACAACACCATGCCTAATATACGGTCTGTGGGATAATAGACGGATGGGGACTAAAGATACACGGTAACTGTGGGTAGACAGGTCCAATGGATTTGATCACTCGTATCGTCTGGGGATTATGGCATAGTGGCCTAGTATGTTCATAATCGATGAGTTGAGTGAATTATTATGGAGATAATAATTCACTAAGTCAGAAGGAGTTCTGACGAGTACAACTCACGGCCAGTTCGATATTGGGCCTAGAGGGTCACACACATAAGGTGGATAACGCGATGAATAGAGGATTGGATAAAAGTTATCGAATAAGCCTTATTTAACCCATTATGGACCTATTGGGTAAGACCCAATAAACCTTGACAAGGATCCATTAAGGGAGCATACCAGGATCATGCCACCTCACCCCCTTCTAGAAGGAGGACACCTCATCATTACCCATGATGACATGATGAGGTGTCCCTGCGAGGTGTCCCTTGTCATGATTACATGATGAGGTGTCCCTGCGAGGTGTCCCTCTTGTCATCATGATATGATGAGGTGTCCCTCTTGTCATCATTACATGACGAGGTGTCCTTGCAAGGTGTCCCTCTTGTCATCATGACATGGTGAGGTGTCCCTGTGAGGTGTCCCTTGTCATCATGACATGACATGATGAGGTGTCCCTGATGAGGTGTCCTTTAGGCTCTCTATAAATAGAAGGGGTTCTCTTTGAAGTTTATGGGCTAGAGCTTGTGAAGAGAAACCACCTTCTTCATCCCCCCTTCCCAACTCTCCCTGCTGTGCTCTCCCTAAGCAAGAGGAGAACTAGGAGGGCCGAGCCCTCTTGTTGTTGCTGCTACTTGCTGCTATCGGCCGCTGTGTGGCGTTGCACGACTAGGAGGAGTGGCACCACGGTGTAGGAGGGTCATCGTCATCGCCGATCATCCACTGTGTGGATACCGCTAGAGGGAGTCTCGCGAGAGCTCCTTCAAACAAGGACTAGTTCTGCGCTTCAGGGGATATACGATCTCCCCTAGGTGAGATTGTCTCACGCCTTATTTGTATGTATGTTTACATGCACCGTACATCATAGCCCGATCAAGTACATAGATAGAAATCGATTTTTTGTTTTACTTCTGCTGCGCATGTGATGCCCCAAGTCGATTTCCAACAGTGGTATCAGAGCCAAGGTTAGGCTATGATGTTCGGGTTTTGATATTTTGATCAATTCAGATCGATTAAAAGTTAATCCATGTATTAGATTAAGAGTTAATCTAATAGTAATATTAGTTAAAGTGTTTAATTAATTTCTAGTAGCTTATATATATGCATGTGATGTGTATATTGTGGGCGGATGATCATGGACCTATGTGTGGATGGTGATTCATTGGGGTCTGCAAGCCCCCTTCTCTTCTCATTAAAATCGTTGTGTATTTCTACCTCTCCCAATGGTGTAATTCCCCTTGATATGATCAAGGTTTCTTAATTGATTAAATGTACATTTTTGGGCTTGCGTGCCTATAGTTATTTGTAATTATTTGAAATCACTCTCGGAGGGGCGGCAGAAGCGTAGAATTACCAACGAAGCTAATGACGATGAGGAGGATGAACACCGTGCATGGGATGCGTTGGATACACACATAGGGTTTTGTGATCAAGTCTTTTGGCTCAGGCTTGATCATGCTAGAATTTGGTCCATGATCATCCGGTGTGGTTATTTATATATATGATTTATATTCATTTCCGCACCTACTAGGTACATATTTGCATGCGATGTAAGTATATGCTAAATATATATGTGGGACGTGTATTATTTAGCTATGAGACCACTCAAATAAAATAAAAACCCCTCTACTTTTAATATATTAAGTCGGCAAGCATGTAGCAATAAGATTGACTCACGTGGCCTTCCATCATTATAGGGCAGGCGTTTTTTATTGATATAGAGTGGGTTGGCGGAGTCACTCCGGGCTCACCTATATTGGAATTTGATATCTGGCCTACGACATGGAGATGTTACCGGTGACTTGAGGACAGGATATGTTTGGCCTAGTCCCTCGGGAACATATCACCGAATCAAACTCGTCTAGTAATGATGGTGTTGACTTAACCAAACATCATGGTTGGCGGAGTCCCTCTGGGCCATGGTAATTTGGAGGCCAAATTATGACGGGAATCATAAGAGTTGTGATTGACAAGAGTTGCCTACCATTTGGGCTTGGTATGATTGGTCGAGTCCCTCGAGGTCATGCCAAGATGCCAAATTGGATCCCGATCCCCACTAGAAGTTTGCCGAAAACTTCCAATTCACATGCTAGAGGGTGTCATGTGTCTTGCGAGAAAATAGTGGGATAAAATTGAGATAAAAATCCATGTCTTAATTTTCTACAAATCCAAAAGTCTGCATGTTATTTATTTCTGCTACATCTTTATTTTTCAGAAAAATGTCGCTTGCAAACCCATTCCGTAGCATATTAGATGCCAATCGTCTCACTAGTCCTAACTACGCTAATTGGCTTCGGAACCTGAGAATTGTTCTTACGGCGGAGAGAAAATTACGTATGTCCTCGATGAGATCGTGGCCAAGCCAGTGGAAGGAACTAGTGAGGAAGTTATTTCTCACTATAAGAAGTTTAAGGAGGACTCGGTTCTTGCTCAATGTTATATGTTAGCCTCTATGACTCCCGAGCTGCAAAGATAGCATGAAAAGATGGAAGCTTAATCCATCATGCTGCATCTTCGCACCTTGTTTGAGGAGCAAGGACGGACTCAAAGATACGAGATATCAAAGAGTCTGTTCAGGATGAGGATGAAAGAAGGGGCATCGGTTCAGAACCATGTCCTAAAGATGATTGAGTGGATCGAGAAGCTCACAGGTCTAGGACTTGTCCTCGAGGATGACTTGTGTGTGGATCTAATACTTCAATCCCTTCCAGATTCTTTTTCACAGTTCATTATGAATTTCAATATGAACAAGATAGTGGCAACCCTGCCTGAGCTCCTTAATATGTTGAGGGAAGCTGAGGGTTCCATTAAGAAGGAGAAGCCAGTTCTCCATGTTGATGATCAATAAGAAGAGGAAGGCATGGAAGATCCTTAAGAAGGGCAAAAGCAAAGGCAATAAAGCGGGCAAGGCAAAGGTTGCCAAGAAAGACCCGGCCAAGGATAAAGGAAGTGCTTCCACTGTGGCAAGGATGGGCATTGGAAGAGGAACTGCAAGGAATACCTTGCAGAAAAGGCAAAGCAGAAGCTTGGTGAAGCTTCAGGTATATTCATGATTGATATCCATTTGTCATAAAATTATGATAATGCATGGGTATTAGATACCGCATGTGCATCTCATATTTGCAATTCGTTGCAGGTTCTGACAAAGTGTAGGAGACTAGCAAAGGGTGAGGTTGACTTAAGAATGGGGAATGGTGCAAAAATTGATGTTGTTGCTATCGGCGAAGTCAACCTATTACTACCTCGTGGAGCCACACTTGTGTTGGATAAATGTTACTTTGTTCCTTCTATCATCAAAAACATCATTTCCATTTCATGTTTGACTAAAAATGGATATAAGTTTTTTTTTTAGAACAATGGTTGTTCACTGATTTTGGATGATGAGATCATTAGCAAAGGAACATTGTTCAATGGTTTGTTTACATTAGATGTTGCTTCACATATCATGAATGTTAGTACGTCTAAAAGAAAGAGAGATGAGGTGAACGAGGCTTACCTATGGCATTGTAGGCTAGGTCATATCCATGAGGGTAGAATTCAAAGGTTGTTAAAGGATGGATATTTAGACCCATTTGATTATGAATCATATGCAACCTGTGAATCTTGCCTTCAAGGAAAGTTGACCAACTCTTCATTTAGTGGAATTGGAGAGAGAGCTTCTGAGTTACTAGAACTCATACATACTGATGTATGTGGACCTATGTCCATACAAGCCAGAGGAGGATATTCTTACTTCATTACATTCACTGATGACTTATCAAGGTATGGACATGTGTACTTATTGAAGTACAAGTCTGAGGCCTTTGAAAAATTCAAAGAATATAAGAATGAAGTAGAAAATCAGACTGGAAAGAGTATTAAGATTCTTCGTTCAGATCGAGGAGGGAATACTTAAGTACAGAGTTCACCCAATTTCTAAAGGACCATGGGATTCTATCTCAATGGACCCTCTCATACACCTCAACTCAATGGTGTATCGGAAAGGAGGAATCGCACACTGTTGGATATGGTGCGATCCATGATGAGTTTTGCCAACCTACCCATGTCATTCTGGGGATATGCCCTAAAAACCGCAGCTTACCTTCTGAACAGAGTTCCAACTAAGACGGTAGTGTCTACTCCATATGAGATATGGAAAGGGAAGAAGCCCGATCTTAAAGTTATTAAGATTTGGGGCTGCCCTACCACGTTAAGAGACACAATCCTGATAAATTGGAATCAAGGTCAGAACGGTGCATATTCGTGGGATACCCCAAGGAAACTTGTGGGTATTATTTCTATCACCCCGAGGACCAAAAGGTCTTTGTTGCCAAGAGAGCAGTGTTTCTTGAGAAGGAACACATTCTTGGTGGAAACAGTGGGAGTGTGATAGAATTGAGTGAGGTTGGGGAACCTGGCCAAGCACCATTCTGCAAGAAGAGTGTTCAAGTACCTATCACATAAATTCCAAATTTGTGTAGGTCAAGTAGAGTTCCTATCCCTCCTGAAAGATATGTGGGACATATCAAAGGACAAGACTCCGAGGATATTGATCCTCAAACCTATGAGGAGGCTATTATGAGCATAGATTCCAGGAAATGGCAAGAGGCCATGAATTTTGAGATGGATTCCATGTACTCCAACCAGGTTTGGAACCTAGTTGATGCACCTGAGGGTATTGTACCATTGGGTGCAAATGGATCTTCAAGAAGAAGATTGGAGTAGATGGAAAGGTAGAGACCTTTAAGGCAAGGCTTGTGGCAAAAGGATATCATCAAAGGCAAGGTATTGACTATGATGAAACCTTTTCGCCTGTCGCCATGCTAAAATCTATCAGAATTTTATTGGCTATTGCAGCATACCATGATTATGAGATCTGGCAGATGGATGTAAAAACCGCATTCCTCAATGGCAACCTCGAGGAAGAGGTGTATATGATACAGCTTGATGGATTCGTTTCCGAGAAAAATCCAGATAAGGTGTGCAAGTTGCTTAAGTCTATTATGGACTAAAGCAAGCTTCCCGAAGTTGGAACATAAGATTTGATAAGGTAATAAGATCTTATGACTTCGTTAAGAATGAAGATGAGCCTTGTGTATATAGGAAGGTAAGTGGGAGTGTTATCATTTTTTGGTGTTGTATGTGGATGACATTCTCATCATTGGAAATGATATTGGAATGCTATCCACAGTTAAGACTTGGTTATCAAAGAACTTCTCCATGAAGGACTTAGGGGAAGCATCCTACATTTTGGGGATCTGGATCTATAGAGATAGATCTAAGAGGATGCTTGGCTTGTCCCAGTCCATGTACATAGACACCATAGTCAAAAGATTTGGCATGGAAAATTCCAAAAGAGGTCTCATACCACTGAGACATGGAATTTCTCTTTCTAAGAGTATGTCTCCAAAGACTCTAGAAGAAAGGGCATACATGGATAGAATACCCTATGCGTCTGCTATAGGATCTATCATGTATGCAATGTTATGTACTAGACCTGATATAGCGCATGCTCTAAGTGTTACGAGCAGGTATCAGGCAGATCCAGGTTTGGAACACTGGAAGGCAGTAAAGTGTATCCTTAAGTACTTGAGAAGGACTAAGGATCTTTTACTAGTATATGGAGGAGGTAGCCTCAAGGTTGAAGGCTACACAGACTCAAGTTTCCAGTCTGACATCGATGATAGTAAGTCTAACTCTGGCTATGTTTTTACCCTGAATGGAGCAGCAGTAAGCTGGAAGAGTTCCAAGCAAGAGACTACTGCTGACTCGACTACTGAGGCGGAGTACATTGCTGCTTCAGAAGCAGCAAAGGAAGCCGTCTGGATGAAAAAGTTCATCACAGATTTAGGAGTGGTGTTTGGCCATGAAGAGCCAATTTCATTGTTATGCGACAACAATGGGGCAATTGCTCAAGCAAAAGAACCTAGGTCTCATCAGAAGTCTAAGCACGTTCTAAGGAGGTTCCACTTGATCAGAGAGATTGTGGCCCGTGGCGATGTAGCAGTAAAGAGAATAACATTGCAGATCCACTGACAAAGCCACTAACTCAAATTGTTTTTGAGCGACACCGAGGTCTGATGGGAATCAGACGTGTAGGTGATTGGTTTTAGGTCAAGTGGGAGATTGCTAGTTATAGGTGCCCTACAAGCCAATTCACGTGAGTGACGACACTTGTAATTATGTACAATATCTTTTGGTAATATTATAATGGTATTTTCTCACTGTATATTCCATGCATTTGTATACTGTGATGTCCATGGGTCTGTGCAATGGGAATTGGATCATGATGAGATCATGGTAATGAGGCTGATTCTCTTTAAACACAGATCCTAAATATTCCTAGTCGTAGGTTACTCAAGAAGGACATTGAGATGACCGGAAAGACTGGTGTGCCATATACCTGTCCATATGATGGAAGCAGCTGTTCTCATAGCTGCTTGTGTGGAGACACTAGGGATATAGTGCAGGTGCTTATTAGAGGATGAGTTCACTGAATGATCCATTCTCGGAATGCTATATGGTTAATGATACCTAATTGTCAGCTAGCAATTCCGTAATCTCAGTTGTGTAACTGGTCCTTAGACTTGAGACACTAAAGATATCTTGTTTGAGTACTCCATTCTTTGATACTGGATTTTTAGGTCTGGATGTTCCAGGTCTAGTATAGCCAGTCATTGGGAATGGTAGCCAACCTTACGAAGGCAATTATGTGTCAATAAAGGATCATCCACTCTCGGTATCGTGAGAGGAATATCCCATATTGTCTTACTCAGACAAATCCCTGGCCAGGGTCAATTGGATTTAGTGAGAAGGAGTTCTCCGGGAGAATCCGATAAGTGTTTGACTTTAACAGATTCCGTATAGGCCTGACAACACCATGCCTAATATACGGTCTCTGGGATAATAGACGGATGAGGGACTAAAGATACACGGTAACTGTGGGCAGACAGGTCCAATGGATTTGATCACTCGTATCGTCTGGGGATTATGGCATAGTGGCCTAGTATGTTCATAATCGATGAGTTGAGTGAATTATTATGGAGATAATAATTCACTAAGTCAGAAGGAGTTCTAATGAGTACAACTCACGGCTAGTTCGATATTGGGCCTAGAGGGTCACACACATAAGGTGGATAACGCGATGAATAGAGGATTGGATAAAAGTTATCTAATAAGCCTTATTTAACCCATTATGGACCTATTGGGTAAGACCCAATAAACCTTGACAAGGATCCATTAAGGGAGCATACCAGGATCATGCCACCTCACCCCCTTCTAGAAGGAGGACACCTCATCATTCCCCATGATGACATGATGAGGTGTCCCTGCGAGGTGTCCCTTGTCATGATTACATGATGAGTGTCCCTGCGAGGTGTCCCTCTTGTCATCATGATATGATGAGGTGTCCCTCTTGTCATCATTACATGACGAGGTGTCCTTGCAAGGTGTCCCTCTTGTCATCATGACATGGTGAGGTGTCCCTGTGAGGTGTCCCTTGTCATCATGACATGACATGATGAGGTGTCCCTGATGAGGTGTCCTTTAGCTCTCTATAAATAGAAGGGGTTCTCTTTGAAGTTATGGGCTAGAGCTTGTGAAGAGAAACCACCTTCTTCATCCCCCCTTCCCAACTCTCCCTGCTGTGCTCTCCCTAAGCAAGAGGAGAACTAGGAGGGCCGAGCCCTCTTGTTGTTGCTGCTACTTGCTGCTATCGGCCGCTGTGTGGCGTTGCACGACTAGGAGGAGTGGCACCACCGGTGTAGGAGGGTCATCGTCATCGCCGATCATCCACTGTGTGGATACCGCTAGAGGGAGTCTCGCGAGAGCTCCTTCAAACAAGGACTAGTTCTGCGCTTCAGGGGATATACGATCTCCCCTAGGTGAGATTGTCTCACGCCTTATTTGTATGTATGTTTACATGCACCGTACATCATAGCCCGATCAAGTACATAGATAGAAATCGATTTTTTGTTTTACTTCTGCTGTGCATGTGATGCCTCAAGTCGATTTCCAACATGAAGCTCTTCATCAAATCAGCAGAAGAAGAAGAACAGCTACTATAGTAGAATCCAAGAAGATGTTCATCTGATCAGCAACTCCAAGAAGACCTGATCCAAAGCAGAGCATCGCCATCGTGAAGAAGAAGAAGAGAAATTTGAGCAGCAGTAGTCTCAAGGAAGAAACAATATGGATCTATGATTGTGGAGATCAGATCAAGAGTTGAAGAGATCTTTCTTCCTTCATTCATATCTTTCTCAATTCAATTCATATATCTGTGTGTGTGTACTGATTGGAGATCAGTACGTGGAGTTTGTGATCGTGTGTGCTTTGTGATCTATGCTAGCCTGTGTATAGATCAAATCTGTGTGTGTGATGTGATGATCAGATCAAGGCTAGAGGATCTGATCGTTTGTGGACTTGATCTAGCGTGTGTGTGTGTTTGAGCCATTGTGCTCAAGTGTGTGTGTGTGTTGTACTCATCTTTGAGTAGTGTGTTTTCACTGTGTAAGGGGTGGATGTAGGAGTCACTGGATGTGATCTCCGAACCACCTAAAAATCCCTTGTGCACTATGGTTTGACTTGCATTACGTTAGATGCATGCATAGGGATTTCGTATACACACTGTAGACACCGCCGACGGACGACGTATGGTCCAAAAAGAGGGATATTTGATGGACGAATGAGGGTGGGGTGATCGTGATCGCTAGGTACGTGAGGGTACTGAATGGAGATGCATGGCGAGGGGTGCAGGATGGAAGAATGTGATCGCGAGCGTACCTTTTGGATCGCGGAGATTGCGCAGGGGATGATGTGGGTCCTTTCTTCCTCTACGAACACGGTCGGCTGCGGTAGTGGGCGTTTCCTCATTTGATTACCCTTACAAAAAAGAAGACAATGAAAAGAAGAGGGGATTAGCCAAATAATGTGTAGTATGCAATTCCGAAAAATGAAATAAAAGAATGAACGGCAAGGGGAACGACTTACTAGATGGTGGCTTTTAAACCCCTAAAATGTAGGTGTGTGTGTGTGTGTATGCATGCATGTGTGTATGTATGAAAGAAAAGAAGCCACGAGGGGCCAGGAAGAGATGAAAATATAAAGGGGCATGTGGAGCCCGAAGGAGATAAAGTAAACAAAGGAAGGGGAGTGGGTGCTTCCCCAAATGTTGATGGTGTGAGAGCCGCTGCCGATTGGACGGGTGGAGAGGAGGAAGAAGAGTGCTCTCACCTCACTCTACTCCAGTACGGGTGAAAGAAGGAGGACGGATGGACGAGGAAGAGCTCCTTAGGCCGGAGGTTGAGGTGAGGATCCATCAGGGCTTCGCCGCTTCTTGGAACCCCCCTCTACAAATGACCCTCGGGGGTCAATTTATAGAGGTGAAATGTAAGACCCTCGAATTTCCGTCGTATTTTTTCGTATTTATGTGTGTATATTGTGTTGAGTATGTATGTACGTATTTACGTAGGTATTAAAATAGTATAATTACGTGTACATGTGTTTATATTAAACGTAAATAATGTATGTATTGCATGGTGATAGTATGAATATAATACCACGTACATATTGCATGTATAGAAGCTTGGTATGCATGGTTTCTGCATAAATTAGGGTTCTGGCCGAAGGCCCTATTGGCGTCAATCCCCTGGCCGTTGAGGTGGTGTTAGCGTCTAGCCGTGGACGCCAACCCTAATTCCGGCGTCCAGCGATCTGGACGTCAACTTCTCTAGCCTGCATGCGCAGCAGAGCTGCAAACTTCTGAAGCAAGGCATGGCAACCATTGGGGGGATGTCCCCCAACGGCTCTCAGCTTGTCAAATCAGTATGGTGAGTGGGTGAGGGGCTCTCATTAGGTCTGAACCCGGATTTGGCCTCTCCCACTTCTCATTTCACCCTTGCAAGAGGAGAGAAGAAGAGAGAAAAACCCTAGAGCATTCTGTGAGAAAACCCCATTTTAGAACCCTCAAATCCGACCCCCTGGAGCTGGATTTGGAGATCTTCTGCAACAAGGAGGAAGCTAAAGCAAAGGGGAAGGCTTCTCCATCATCCCCTCGGCGTGGAGATCACTTAGGAGCCCGGAGGAAGGCGATCTTGGAGGCACTTCTGCAACTTCTTGGAACTGCCCAAGGAGGTCTTCTTCGAGCCATAAATCTCTTGGAGGAATTTTAGAGAGGCAAGTGACCTATCTATGGTGTCCCCGTATGAGTCTAGGTGGGTTTTGATATTTTTATGGAATTTTCCTCGAGTCCTAGACCCTCCAATTCACCCAAGATTTAGAGCTCGGGTCTGTGTTTCTGCACAGACCTGAGTAGACGGCAAGGTCCCTGGACGCCCAGTTCATCCTTGGCGTCCATCGACCATGCCGCTGACTCTGAGTCAGCGGCCAGAGACCGCCGTCTAGTTCTTCTGAACAGAACAGTGAGCTGTTCTGTCCCTCTTGTATATTAATTTCGGTATGTTTTATGCGATGAGGATATATTGTACACCTTATACTCTATGTATATTGTGCATTGTGGTTGTGGATGAATGTGGTGTGATGGTGAATGTGGGGTAATGACATCTTGTAAAATTGTGAGCATAACTTGTAGATAATTTTTGCAAATCAATGTTCCATGATTAGGATTAGTTGAATGTCTTGTTTTCAGTTATTCATGAAGATTGTGGGACATGTATGTATGTTCTGAATTTTGGTAAATCATGCATACTTGTGGAATTGCTAATAAGTTCGGTTCGGTAAAATGAAAGCATGTAAAAAATTTGTGGTAACGGATTTATAGATGTATGAATTAGGATGATGTTGTATTCTAAAATCATGCATTAGTGTCTCTGTGCAAAACAGTAAGTGGATAAATTTCAAAATGTGTTAGACCCATGTTAGCTTAAGTTGTGAATAATATGCTAATTAGGTGTTGATTTTCTGTAAATCCTATTTAGCTCAGAAAAATCTGAAAAATTGAGGGTATGTTTTGGAACCCGAAAACAGCATGTGGTTAAAATTTCAGGTCAATTGGAACAGTAAATAAAAAGTTGTGTTTTCATGTGAAATGTGATAATTCGTGCATATGATCGAAATGTGATTAGATTTGTTTAAACCCAGCATGATTAATGTGTTTACTGTGTGTTAAACCTTGAAATTTGTAGTACCATGTTAGGAAAAGCAGAGGTTTCATGTGAGTGAGAAAGTGAATGAGATGAAGAGTGTCAAGTGTAAAACCATGTGTAAAACGGTAAATGTGTAAAAGTGTAAACTGTGCCAATGTGATACTGCTTCCGAGAAGGCAGTGGAGCCGTATCAGGGAAAGTCCCCCTGAGAAAGTTCATTGTGTTAAGTGACCCTAAGGGCATTAGGGGGAATCCTGGAGGTGGACAAGTACCACTGGTTAGGGTGGAGACTTGTTCTCCCGGTCTGCGCAGTCCAAGAGTCGCCATTGTATTGCCTAGATGGCGTCTATGTGATGTGATGTGTTGTGTCCTTCTTTGGTGGTTTGGACTATGTGTCACGGCACCTAAAATATGTGTAAAGTGAAATGTGTAAAGTGTATGTGACCATGTGTAAATGTGTAAGTGATATGTGAATGTGTATGTGTAAAGTGAACCATGTGAAAGAGGAAACTAGTGTAAAGAAAAATGTGAAATCTTAGATATGTAAATGTGTTATAGAAACCATGTGAAACTAAATCTGAAACCAAGTGAATTCAGAAAATGCATATTATTATTCTCATGTTTATGTGTGCAAAAGTGTTTAGAATCCATGTTAGGAACAACAAATGAGTATGTGAGTAAAATGGCATGATGGATTGTTCATGTGTTATGTTTAAGCAACGTTGTAGCTTTCATGTGTAGGTTTATAGTCATTGGACCATGTGAAACCAGCAACCTAAAGCATGATAAAAAGTTATGTATGTACTTAAGAACATGTGGAATCCATGCTAATTATGTTCCCGTTCATGTATGTAAATTGTTCATGTCAATAGCTCTCACGTTTTGATTAAAGTCTCATGAGTGAATTGAATAGAGACCATGTGATAGGTGAATGTTATTTTTGAAATCTGAAAGCATGCGTTATGTATAAAATTGTAGAACCTTCATGATAGGTTGAAAACTTAAATGGACTAGCATGCTATGTGTTGCAAATTGTAATGTGCTGTGTGTAAACCACTAGGACTTGTACGTGTATATCATGCATAGTGTTACTTGCTGAGTCCCTGGACTCACTCCTTGCTTCGGCGTACAGGTATAGTTGGTGACACAGTACCCTCGGAGGAGGCAGCAGAGACGGACTCCGAGCGTGGAGACTAGCCAGTTTTTGAGATCTTTGTGATTGTGTACTTCATAGTATGTACTTGAACATTGTATTAGAATTATCATTAAAAGAATGTAATATGTGGACATTTGTATCTCTATTTCAGCAGATTAAATCATGTGAATTTAGTTCCTTTTGCAAATTGTAAACTGCATGTATGTTTAATGTGGATGATGAATGAATGGAGATAGTTCTCTTTTACTTCCGCTACTCTGTTATTATATTCGCGTGTATCTCAGCTGTTTGTATCGTTGGGTAAATGTCCCACTGTGGCTGGCAGCACTCGCTATACCGACGTGGGTTGGTATAAACGTACCGGTATAATGAGGGCCGTCACATGAAATCTTGAATTGCGTAGGTACAGCGCCGCGACAAGAAGCTGAATCACGTCTGGGAGGCAGGCCAGACTTGAATCGCGTCGGGCAAGCGCGCCGCGACATGGAGGAATGCGTTGGGCGGAGGCCGTGATTCGCCAATGTCAGTTTGATGAGACATGGGATGATTGCCGTCCTGTCTCTGAAATCCGTCGTCAGGATGCAGCGAAATGAGGGGATCGCGTCTGCCGGGCTGCCTGACTTGGAACGCGGCGGCCATGGCCGACATGATACCATAGGGGCAATTCCAAGGCAATCGGCATAAATGCACTGCTACTAACGGGGATTATGATTTGACCTTTAAAATCTCGTCTTCTGACATGACGTGATAACAGGCTTTCTCATGATTGCGGGCTACGTGTGATGACTTTCTGGGCCATAGCCTTTTTGACTTTCAAATCGCGTCCTAGGATTGGACGCAATTGCTTAGGCGCGTGTTGATAAACGCGTCTGGCATGCACGACGCAACTTTCATGATTGCGCCCTACATGGCCGTCGCGTTAAGGTCGCACCCCCTGAAGCCATCACGTTAAGGTCGCACCTGTTAGAGTTGTCGCGATAAGGTCCTAAATCGCATCCACCATCCCGAACGCCTTTTATAATGCGGCTGCCATACCCGTCGCGACATGAATTTGATGCCTATAATCTCTGAGGGGTCATGGAAATGGAGGGGAAGTACTCGGGGAAGAATGGGGTGATCCAAAATGATTGGGAAAACTACTCTTGCAAGGCAAAAAGAGGGTCATTCGTGGCATTATGGCGCAATATGAAATTTGCCTGCGGTGGAACCGAATTCGCGTGTCTACAGCTGCCACGCCTTGGCGTCTGCTTTGCAGGGGAGCGAAGCGAAAAGACACGAAGTGGAGTGTAATGGAGTGAAAAAAATGAAGCGTAGCAAAGTGGAGTGCAGCGGGAGGGGACTGAAAAGTATACGCCAAGGTGAAAAAAAATAGACACGCAGAGCAATTGGGTGACTGCCACCTGATAAGAGTCTTTCACCAACAACCTAGGAAGTCACCACCGGTAAGAAGACCTAAAGAAAACGAATGTTTGGACAATGGATAAGAAAAGAAAGGAAAGGTGTCACGGGCGCAAAAGGAAAGAAAGGATCAACTTCCAGCGTCGAGGAAGTACCTAAGGACACAATCCATTAGATTTCACCATTGGGGGCGTCTGCCACTGCCGCGGTGGATCTTGGGGAGAGAAGGAGAGATTAACTTCCAGCGAAGGGGAAGTACCTAAGGACACAATCCGTTACGTTGCACCATCAGGGGCATCAGCCACTGCTCAGGTGGATCTCCGGGAGTAAACATAAAAAAAATAAAAGGGATAAGTCCAAACAAAGGATTCTTGAGGAAATCAGCCGGAGGAAACAACGAAGGGAGTGGGTATTCGACCCGGAATGGATGGAATATTTCAAGGTTGCTTTTGAATTTGAGGTGCAGATGGCCCTCAAATTTCATTGGAAGAGTGGTTTTCTACTGTGATTTCAATATGCATGTATGCTGGGCTAAAAGAAAAATAAGATAAAAAGAGGAGTATAAAATAACCAAGGATAATATTATCACGCTGGTGAGTCAGGACCAGGGTTTCATGCATGGGTCCGTCGTCCTCACATGCCAAGCGTAACAGCATATCCGTACAGCTAAGGATCCACTGGGATAATCATTATTTTTGTTAAAGGGGAACTCAGATCCCAGATTCCTCAGAGCCACAAGGTCCTTGGTGTGCTCTAGAGGTATAGCATATAGTAAATGCAGATAGGTGATGGTGAAGGCAGCAGCCGCCTGATGTTGCGCCGGACGAGGTAACTCGAATCCTGCACTCAAAACTCGTTAGCCAAGATAACAAACAACATGGCATAATAGCATTCATGGCTTGGAGCATTAATAAAGTATTAAACGAACAGCTCATTCAGTTTGTTTGTTTTAACCATGAGGATAAGGGTCTTGGATGAGGGAGTTTGGAGTGCAAGAGATGAGGTACCGATGATTGGAAGAATTGATGCGAGGCATAGACAGGGTCTGCTTGCCATGGTGCAAAACCATCATGATTTTTTTTTGGATTTTTTTTTTGAAATATTCAAATTTTTATGGTTTTTGAGAGATATTTGATTTTTTTGTTGGATTTTTGGAATATTTGAATTTTTGTTAGATTTTGAAAGTATTTGGATTTTTTGTTGATCTTGAAAATATTTAGATTTTTTGTGATCTTGGAAATATTTGATTTTTGTTGTTTTCAGAAGTATTTGATTTTTTGGATTTTAGAAGCATTTGATTTTTTTGGATTTTGAAAATATTGTCATGCCATGGCGACATTAGGGTTAAAACAAACAAACAAAATATTGCCATGCCTGGCGAGGGGTCTTTTGTTACCACCCGTTTCATTAAGGGTTGCCCAAAGTAGGGTGTGTGTTTTAACGTGGCACCCACAAGCGATTGCACTTGGTTAACAGTGCACTATCAAAGCCATGCCTGAAAAGGCGACTAAGTCTGGCAGGGAGAAGGGAGGAAAATTTTGGAGATAAGCTTGGTATGGGTATCGAGGGGTTGCGTTTGACTTCCCTCCTTGGAACAACCGTCATAAGGTTCAGTCTCATTAAGCACTGGGGCTTTTGAATTATTTTGGAATCTTGAGTGATGACCATTTGATTGTAAGGGACATGCATACGACCGGGTCCATTTGGATCTCCATGGGGACTTTGCCACTCTTTGCCATGCCCTATTATAATGATTGATTTTGATTTTTGCATGCGTACGATCAGGTCCATTTGGATCCCTGCGGGGACTTTGCCGCTCTTGACATGCATTTGACTTGTTTTTCTTGGTCATTTTGACTTGCCCATTTTTGAGAATGTCTTCTTATGACGGAGGTGCTTTGGGTTGGTGTCTTGCCTAGACTACCTCTGCTACCCATATTTTGGCCAAGTAAGAGGAGAAACAGACTTTTGTGCCTTTCAGGCGTGGCTGTGATGGTGACGGTGTCTACCAGGAGCAATCGGCTTAGGGCGCCGTGGAGTGTGTGCAAGTGCTCATGCTAAGGGCAAACCTTAATGACCCAGGAGGGAATTTTGGACTCCTGGTGTGGAATTCTTATAACAGAAATGCTGCGACGGCATGGCAATGCTGAATATTCATTTTTTTTATTGCTAAAATATAGTAAGTTTTTAACATAAGATTTTTTCAGAAGGTAAAAAGGGGACAAATGCCCTGCGTTGGGGTGAGACTCGGGGTCTACAAGAATTTACATTTTTTTGTTTGGAATTAAAATGATGAGTGAGGGCTGAAACCCGAAAACAATGCGATAGGGGTCGAAGGACCAGATTAAAGGCGGTGAGGAGAGAGTAGAGGAAGGATTTTGGAGGCTCCGGCGGGGCCAGAGGGGATTGGAGAAGAAGGAGGGTGCGGTGCCCTAAAAGAAGAAAAGAATCCGGCGGAGCCAGACGGGAGAAAGAAAAAAGCGGGCCGCGAGGGGCCAGAAAGGAGGGTGCGTAGCGTGGGGCGCGAGATGGAGAGGTGCCACGTGGGGCACAGGATGGAGACGTCCTGCGTAGGGCACAAGAAGGAGATGTACCACGTGGGGCACTGGAAGGAGATGTGCCACATGGGGCATGGGAAGCAGGTGTGCCACGTGGGGCACGGGGAGGAGATGTGCCACGTGGGGCATAGGGAGGAGATGTGCCACGTGGGGCACGGAAAGGAGTTGTGCCACGTGAGGCATGGGAGGGAGAGTAAGGATTATAAAAAGGGGAACGATGCCCGGTGTAAGAAAATGGATTATAAAAAAGATGAAGATAAAATGCCTCCCGTGGGGAGGGAATGTGGAGAACCCACGGGAAGGTGCTGAGAAGCACAAACGATGATTGGAAAGAAAATGAAAAAGATGCAGGAGACCCCCTGGTCTTTTACCTTGCCCGGCGTTTGGGCTTCCGCTTGGGAATCGGCCTTCTGACCCTCAGGTACTTCCTCATAAATTTTGCCCAGTGGGCGGAAGATCTTGCTCTTCTCCTTGAGATTGAACGGCTCTCAAGGGCCAGAGAATTGTTGACCTCTATTGGAATTTCAAGTAATGGTGGCAACTCCCTTGGAATGTAGATGAGGGAAATAGTGGGGAGTTCCACTGGTAGAGTTGGAAGCAACAATGAGGGGATCGTGCCCAGAGATTGTATAACGTTTGATATGGGAAGGGGCACGACCTCTTGAGTAATTGATTGTGCCAATGATTTGGCCTTGGAGTGCGTGAGCACAATCTGGGAAGCGGACCCCTTCACTGGAGGGGGAAGGTTCACAACAATGGCGTGAGGGGTCATGAGAGCTTGGAGAGGGAGATTCCCTATGAGTATTTTAAAATAAACCTGGTTGGCAACGGGTATGATTGGCATAGATTTAGAAGGCCTCTTGATGGCCATGATTGGAGGGGAGGACTCCTGCTCAGTGAATGTGCCCGGTATGGAAACAATGACCGCCATGCGAGGAATAAAATCTTGGATTTTGAAAAGTATGCCCGATCCCGGGGCTTCCTTCTGCTGACGCTTGAATCTCCTGAAATGTTTGCACCTGCTCTGTTGGATGGGGGTAGATGTGGTGGGTGTAATGGGAGCTTGTATGGCCTATGGAGGCACGATGGGTATGAAGGGGAAGATTTGCTCAGGTTTGGTTGCCAATGGTGCTGGCATAGTGGGAGGTGCAATGGTTGGTGTAATGATGGGTAGAGGCTTGATAGTGGAAGATTTGGTAAATGTGGATGGCAATGTGGGAGGAGTAGGTAAATGGCATATGAACATGAACTCTGAAGGTTCATCGTCGTAGCACCAAGTGGTTTCGCAGATGGATTGGTCATTGGCAACCTCGGCCCGAGCAACAGGCTGTGGTGGAGGTGGAGGTGGAGGTCGTTGTGGTGGAGGTATGGGAATCGGCACGGATGCCGGAGCAGGTGCAACGTAGGGCGCGTGAGCTTCTTCTTGTATAGGGGCATCGTAGGGCCCGGTTGGAGGTTGCTAAGTCCGAAAAGGACGAATCAGTGGACACCTGGGTGGCGGCATGTTGTGGTAAATGGGGGTTTGTGGAGGTGTATATGATGTGGATGTTGTAGGGTAGCGATGTGGATGGTGGATGGCGTCCACTGATCTGTTCTTTCTCGGTTTAATTTGATCAAATAGCTCTACGATCGGGGAGTCCATTAAATGGGCTTGAATGTAACATCCTCGCTCGTAGAGCTCCTCCATGGAGGTGATTTGGTTCGTGGCCAGGATGTGCCTGAACCTTGGAGTAGAGTTGGAAATGATTATTTTGACTTCTCTAACTCCGAGAGCTCATGTTGTAAGAGGGTGGCCATTGACCTTTTTTTTTTAGTAAAAGAGGACAACCAGGGTCAGCGACCAGTAGGGTGCACTTCCTCCAGAGGAGGGAAATGTGCTCACCCCCCCCAGGCGATCAACCTTGCCTAAAATTTTATTGATATAAGAAAAAAGCATACAATAGACACTCGACCCCTGAGCCTAGGACAGTCGAATGTTCATGAGACCGGTCTTATCAATCAGAAGCGGCCCTTTAAGCAAAGGCAATGATTTAAACCCCCAGAAAACCTCATTACATCTTGAAAAAATAGCATGATTGGCCAGCCGATCTGCAACCTGGTTAGTTTCCCTGAAGACATGGGACAGGATGGAGACGTTTCCTTGTAACAGCTCCTTGTAGAATTCCCCCATGCTGAGTTTGCCAACTTGTACATTTGCCCTGCTGCAGAGAATGAACGAGAGTAGAAGAATCCGAGTAGATCGCTGACAGGCGAACTCCAAGGAAATGGGCTAATCGTAGGCCATCACATAAAGCTCTTGTCTCAGCAATAATACTATTCCCAGCACCATAAAAATTTGAGAAAGCCAGAAGAATAATGCCATACTTGTCACGGATGCAACCCCCACCACCACATAAACCAGGGTTGCCTTTGGAAGCGCCATCAACATTAAACAACAGTCCACCAAGAGGAGGGATCCAGCGAACCAGTTGCACTTGTTTGGGCACAGTGTGAAACGTGAATCCGTAAGAGTGAAGAATATGACTATTCGCCACAGGCTGTCCGTTTCGAGACCATCGTACCAAGAACAAAAACCACATGAACTTTAATATTGCGAATAATTTCTGCAGGCCGCCTTCTTTGCTGATCAAACCTCGCTACACAACGGGACTTCCAAATCTCCCAAAGCATGAGAATAAGGCAATAAAGAGAGATAAAGCCAGAGGGAGTTTGAACATTGGTATGATGAATAAAATTCCAAAGCCTGGTAGTGAGCTGATTATGAAGATGAAAATTAATCGGAACCAAAGGAAGGAGCCATTTCCACATGCATGCCGCCAAGTCGCTACCAATAAACACATGATTAAGGTCTTCGCACTAAGGAATGGCACAGCATGCACTTGGAAACCAGCGGAATACCACATTCAGAAACATGACCATCCATAGCCACAGCTCTATTGAGGAGTTTCCAGCAGAAGAGAGAAGCTCTAGGGTTAAAGAGATGGTGCCAAATTTGAGAATAGCAGGCCTACGGACACCACTATGCCTTACCAACTCATAAGTCGATTAGTAGTAAACTCACCGAAGAGGAGGGCTTCCAATGCATTTACCTCATCCTGAGTTAAGGATAATCGATAAAGACCTGTGGGGAAAGAAGAGAGAGGATAGGATGGAGAGATCCCACGCCACAACGAACAGAGTGGTACTTGTGGGCAGCAGTCCCTGGAGATTTTCCGCAAGAGAATGTTCCCATACCAAATATCATTGAGAATATCAATCCTATCACCTTTCCCAGGAATTCACCTAGAATTAGAAGACACGATAGCATTAGTAGACAGAATAAGATTGTTAGGCATGCCCAGAATCTGCAAGAAATGAGTGGCTGCAAAGCGCCTTCTGGCATAATTCGCCCAAAGTGAAGTTCTATGGCGCATATTCCAAATCTGTTTGGCAGCCAGGGAGGATTGAACATGAGTAATATTACGAATGCCTAAGCCTCCCTCCACCTTGGGACACTGTATTTTATCCCATGCAACCCAATATGACGTCGGCGAGAACCATCCGTGCCATTCCAGAAAAAGGCCGCAGAGCATTTCTAATATAATGAATGATGCTTTGGGAAGATGAGAAGCAGCAGCCAAATAGATAGGAATAGAAGCTAAAACCGAGTTAATGAGAATAATACGTCCGCTTGAGATATAAGTTTGGCCTTCCAGCTGCTCAGCGTGGAGTTGATTCTATCAATCAGCACTTTATAATCAGAGGAAGGACTTTACCAGATCGGAGGGGGACACCAAGATAATGTAGCAGACCCGACATACTGGTATATCCTGTCAGATTTTGAATCCTCTGGATATGCGCAGAAGGCGCTTTCCTGGATAGCATAAAGGAGCTCTTATCAGCATTATAAGTTGACCTGAAGACAAAGAGTAAACCTCCAAGAACCTCCTAAGCCGCCTAACATTGTTGATGCTGCCATTGGTAAAAATAAGACTATCAAGCATAGAGAAGATGAGAAGGAGGCGGACATCCCCGGGGACCGGCATAAGGCAAAAGAAGACCGCTGGAAACCATCCTCCTCAAACCACGACTGAGCACTTCTTCCATAAGGATGAAGAGAGCTGGTGCTATCGGATCACCTTGACGAATGCCTCTTGTGGATTTAAAAAAGCCAGCATGCATGCCATTGATCAAGACAGAAAACCAGCAATTGGAGACAAGCATACCGATATAAGAGATGAATCTGGACGCAAAGCCGAATCTTTTCAAAACAGCAAATAAAAAATCGCACTCCACACTATCATAGGCTTTCTGAATATCCAGCTTGAAAATGGCATTACCACCTCTGGTTTTACGGTCCACATCACGCACCAGCTGGCGAGCAAAGGATACATTATCAAGAATGAACCTCCCTTTCACAAAAGCTCCTTGTTCCTCCAAAATAATACCAGGAAGAATATTTTCCAATCGGCCACAAAGAATCCGAGACACAATCTTATAGCAGAAGTTACAAAGGCTGACCGGCCTAAAATCAATGAAGGATGTAGGAATAGCTTTCTTCGGAATTAAGGCAATAAGGGTGGCAGTGACCCCTTGGGAAAGGCATGCCCTTTGAAGAAGCCGAAACAACATTAAAAAGATCTTCTTTGATAATCCCAACAGGAGTGTAAAAGATACCTGAAAAACCATCAGGCCCAGGGGAGCTGTTGCCATTCATACTCCAAACTGAATTCTTAACTTCCTCCATAGTAGGAGGAGCACAAGAGAGATATTCTGCTCATCAGAAATCAGTTGAGGTATAACCTCTAGGATGGAATGGTCAATAGAGTGTGAAGAAGACTGCATCAGATTTTGATAGTACCGGGCGCCCTCTGTTGGATAACTTCCTGGTTTTCCGTCCATCCCCATCAACCTGGATTCTTTGAATACGGCTACGATGACGATGGCCTTGCACCACGGCATGATAAAAACCTGAATTCCTGTCCCCATGTTCCAGCCAATTCATCCTAGCTTCTGAGCCAAAAAAGTATCCAGGCATAACAAGGCTTTTTTATAATTAGCACTAGCCTTGTTGAGAGCAACTCGGTTCTCCTGAGAAGGATAGCGATCAAATTGTCCTGCATAAGCCCAACTTCAGTCTCCATAAGCTTTGCATTCTCTTCAACATTACCAAAAACATTTTTATTCCAATCACGAAGGACCTGCTTAACCGCTTTAAGCTTCAGGAGAAGGTGGTGAAGGGATTCGGATGACAACTAGTATCCTCATTCCATGTCGACTATAATATCAATGAATGACTCATGATAAGTCCACATTGCCTGAAAAACAAACCGAGCAGGAGAACGAACATCGCACCAATGGATGCCAAAAGAGGAGAGTGATCCGAGTTACACCGAATTAGATGCTACATTAAAACCTTGGTATGTATTGAGAAAAGCACTATTCATTAGGAATCGGTCAGTATCGCTTTGATAGATGCCTGTCCAATGCGATTATTTACCTAGGTATAAGGAGAGCCAACAAAGCCGGCATCAAGGAGAGAAGAAGTATGCATGAAAGCATTGAAATCAACCATGGATTGCAAGTTACCAAACCGGCCTCCAGACTTTTCAGAGGGAGTGGAGATGCAATTAAAGTCTCCCCCAACAATCCAGGGAACACTGACATTATCAGATTGAGCAATTAGGTCATCAAAGAGGCAACGTCTAGAGGAGGCAGTGCAGCTAGCATACACAAAAGTGACCATCATTAAAACCTGCTGCTCCTCAATAATTGAAAGAGTGACTTGCTGGTCGGAAGAAGAGAAAACCTGTAAACAGACATTACGCCAGAAAACCCTAACTTGGAGTCGTCCCCCGAGTTGCCAACAAAGGACTGCATGCGAAGTGACTACATAAATGGCATGCCCGGCTCAGAGGAATCATAGGTTCAGCAATAGCTACAATATCTGCTTTATTCACATTCACAATTCGGCGCAGAGAACGCCTAGAGGCAGTATTGGAAATGCCCGAATATTCCAGAAAATAATGGGACTCTTCATGAGGAAACATAGCCATGGTGCCCCCCAGCAGCTTTGGTCTTGGACCTAGTATTCGCCCCTGTCTTCCTTTGGATCTGATTAGTTTCCATATTATCAATAGGAGGCATGAAGGCTTCTCCTTTTCAGATAATAATTGAGCCCATGTGCAACTGTTCGTCTGGAGGAATAGAAACAAGGCGGAAGAGTCAAAACCTACTAAAGTAACACTTTCTTCTCCGACCACCATCACCGGAGAAGATGGCCGGAACTCCTGCTCAGTCACCGGAATATGGCTGTCGATAGGTTCCGAGGCATCGCAGTCCTCAATACTCGGATGTCCACGTGCGAAATCCTGAGCATGCAAACCATTCATCACCCGGGTGTTCTCCATAGAGGCGGTGTATGCATATCGCGGTACCACCATGCGAACCCTCGATAACATGAACGTCCTCTAGAACAGGCGGAACATCTTGAGAGTCTAACTCGTTATTGGAGACTTGGTTCCCCGCCCCATCATTACCCTCTTGTAGGAGGGAGAACCTATTGCGGTTTTGCGGATGAGGAGGATCCTCCTGGGAGATCTTCTGCCGCCAAGACTTCTTTGGAAGCGCTTGAGTGGGGCGATATTCTGACTCGGCTGCACAGAGGGCACTTGAAAGGGTTGATGCCCCTCCTCGGCTTTGTTCTTCCTGTTGCAATCAGAAACAGCATGACCCAACTTGTGACAAAAGGAGCAGATGGCAGGGATACCATAATATTTGATGTTCTGCCAAAAACCCTCAGCACCACACCCGATCCATATCCTCTTGGCCTAGCCTTAAGGATGTCGAGTTCTATACAAACAAACGCTTCCTTGTCTGCGTGAGAGCCATGGTGGCTCGTATATGCGCCAAAACATGACCAATATTGCCAGCGATCGACTTTAAAAAATCCTCATAATAATAGTTAACGGGCAACATCGGCAAACCGATCCAAAAGGAATAACAGTAGGGTCAGCATTAAAGTCGAAGTGGGGATCCCATTTGAAAAACCTATAATAGGCCCTAAGATACAGACTCCTGCACATGATGACTTTAAGATAATCATCTTCCTCTTCAAAACGCAATAATAGATGCGATTGTTGAGAAACTGACTATGTAATCACCTTGAGCAACATTCTCTCAGAGAGGATAGTCTGAAGTCTGGGATAGAACATCGACCATAAGGACAGCGGGTGGCCATTGACTCCAAACGGTCAGCAAATTGTACAAAGTCCTCGTTGGCCCCCATCTTCTGGATGTTAGATCCGTGATAGAGAGATAAGGGTGACCGCGGGTCTTTGTATCTTTGAAGGAATTTCTTGTGCAGTGGGAGAATCTCCTGCCTCACTTGGCTCTAAAGAGTAGAATCATTCGAGTGTAGGGCCGTCAAGGATTTTCTAAATAAATATGCCAAGGTGATGGGGTCTTGCTGCCAATGAGAAGACTCATAAAGGAATTCTTTAATGTGAAGTTAGGGGTTATCCGTGCCATTGTACAATCGGTATGTTGGCATCTCCGAAGGATGTATATAAATTTGAGGGAGAGCCGGCATGGCGGCAACGGGGTCACCTGTGGAATTTGAAAGCTTATTTATTTAATTCTCCAAATTATTCAATTTCTGGAGAAGAGCACTTTGGAGTGGAGTAGGCTGTTGCTGGGCATGTGAGGGAGTACATTGGGGCGGCCTTGAATTAATGGGCCTTCCCAAGGGGCAGTCTGTTCGGACCGGAGCATGGGAGTGCAAATGGCCAGGGGGCCGAAGCGATGGAGAATGTACAGGGGAATGTGGCGAAGTCGTCAGAATGTATAAAGGTGGGTGCCTGGGAGACGGAGAGGGAGAGGGAGAAGAAGAGGAAGTCACACCCTCAACTAAAGATTGGATCAAATTTAGCTGTTGAGGGGTGAGTTGATCGAGCGCATGCAGGACAATTTGGACTGTTGGATCTTGGTGGGGGGGGGAGGCTCTCGCCGGGTTTTGATTGGAGTGAGGTATGGAGGAACATCAGATAGGCTGGTGCACGGTGTGTGCACATAATCATAGGAATTGGAAGGCTGCCCCTTACGGTGGTGAGATGGACGGACATGGGATTGAAAAGACTAGACGCTTGAATTATCCTCATAGTCCATATAATTAAAATTGGCATGATAGCATGGGTCCATTTTACAAGACAATAAGCAAACAAGTTCAATAAAGATTAATCAATCAATGATGTGGTTCAAACAAGTTAGAATGCTTAGCGTTTGTTTTTAGGAGTTTCACAATTAATTAATGGATTGAAGAATATTGTGTCACTCCAGGTGAGATCCTAGTTGGGTAGAGTATGGAACTTCGGGTACAACTAGAATCACCTCTCACCATGCAATGGGATGTCTAAACCCGGGTCAACGGAGTGAAACCGCCAGCTTGGTCCGCCGTGAGGGAATCCACGGGGTACGGAGTCTTACGGGGTTCCGGGAGAAGGTTTGCTAGTCCAAAGACAAGGAATGCCTAATGGAGAGCTTGCCTTCACTGGAAGGGTGTGTGGAGCCTAGGATATGAGGGAAGGAGGTCCCCCGACCGATGCAATATGCCCTGTATACAGCAGTTTATAGCAAAATGGCAGAAGGGGCGCATTTCTGTCAGCACTGTGAATCACGGCGGGGACAGCCGCCGCGACTACAAAATCATGTCCAGTCACCTGGACACAGAACTGAGAGCCCCAAAAGGCTATCAGTGTCGTGCCTGGTCTCTGTGAACGACTGCTGGCAGAGATGCATCAGTCGTTACCACCGCGAAAAGAATGTGTCGGCCTTAGCTGGCGGGACAAGAAAAGTATAACGCGTCCGGGCAGGCGGACGCGTTACCAAAATCCTGAATCGCGTCCACTGAGTGGGACGCAATTCCAAACAGGCGCCCGAAACAAAAATGAAAGCAATAAAAAGCAGTAAGTAGGAAAGATGTGCAGAAAATAGTATTAAGAATATAGAGAAGTGTTGGCCTTAGCCGCCGCGACAAGGGAGACGCGTTGCTAAGGCCGCCGCGACAAGGTAGCTGAGCACGTCGGCTTTAGCCGCCGCGACAGGAAAAACAAAACGCGTCCAGTATCGTGCGGTTATGAACGCGTCCTCTATGTTGGACGCGGTTCCCACAGCCACCCGAGAACAAAAGAAAAAGTGCAGGAAAGTTGAGATGTGTA
>CM024757.1:100364071-100416180 GCA_014218235.1 Colocasia esculenta
TTTCTTTTCTTTTACCCCAACATGCATCATGTAGAACTTTGAGCTTCACATTTCATGATTGGTCAAAGCCAACTTCAAAGTGATGTTAACCAAATCTTCACTTTCACAAACAAGGAAATTCCATTCACAAACAAGGAAATTCCATTCCACTCTAAATTTGAAAGTTCTCTTTAAGCTAGTTTCTCGGTCCAGTTTTCCAGTATGGTTCCTTTTCAGGATTCCTCTCATCCCCATTCATTATGTCATTCATCCCATTCCCCATTGATCTGCTCATTAGCCGAGAACCGCTCGAAGGCCAGAGTCGAATCGACCTGCTGGGACAACACCTATCCCCTAATAAATGAAACCTGCAAGCCTAACATGGCCAGGGTACCTCTTCATCAAGAGGTTGATCATTTATTTCCTTTTAATCTTTATTCTGTTGAACCACTCTATATTTTACCCTTATATTTTGGTGATAACAAAATTTATGATTAATTAAATATTATTAAATATATTTAGTATCATGTTTTCCTAATAAATATAAATTTATGGTATTTTGGTGATAACAAAACTTATGCCTAATTAAATATTAAATAAATTAAATATCATGTTTTTCTAATAAATATAAATTTATGACATTATTGCTGTATGATTAACACTGAAAAGTTAAATCGATGTCTATTCAATATACATCGATTTCAGTTCACAAAGTGCCACATCGATTCTATTGAAAACATGGATTCTGTTGAAAACATCAATTTCATAAGTGAAACATCGATTTAGTCTCACATCGATTTCATAATTGAAACATCGATTTGGTCTCACATCGATTTCATAAGTGAAACATCGATTCGGTCTCACATCGATTTCATAAGTGAAACATCGATTCGGTCTCACATCGATTTCTTAAGTGAAACATCGATTTGGTCTCACATCGATTTCATAAGTGAAACATCGATTTGGTCTCACATCGATTTCATAAGTGAAACATAGATTTGATCTCACATCGATTTCATAAGTGAAACATGGATTCGCTTCAAATATGGATTTCATAAGTGAAACATCGATTTGCTTGAAAGAACATGGATTTCATAAGTGAAACATGGATTTGATCACTTAAACATCGATTTGCTTGAAAACATAGATTTGATCACTTAAACATGGATTCCCTTTATATTTCAAAATGTCTTTTGGCATCTAGTGAAAAAGTCAAATATTATTGATTTGCGTAATCGTCTATCTTTCTGACAGGGGATCTTTTTGCTTATCTTTCTAGATCTCTTCTTTCCTGCCAACAAAAAGGGAGTTACTTACTACTTCTGGGTGGCAACAGGAAACATAGAGGTGTGAACCTTTTTGACAGAAACACTCTTTTATCTAAACACTTTCTTCTATGCTTGCAGACCTTGTAGACCACAAAATATTATAAGAAAGAGAAGATGAGCAACGGCTAGATATCCAACGGATTTATTCAAATCGCTTATATAAAAGATGAAGCAAGGCTGAAGAACGAATAGAGAGCCTTTCCTGAAGATCTTTCAAAGAGTGTACATCCAGGAAGAACATAAACGCCACATACACTCAAAAGAAAAGAGAGAAAGAGCCCGAGCCAAGAAGAAGTGTTCAAGCATCTGAAGCCCTCAAGCTTCAAGCTCCTTCTCCTCTCTTCACTCTCTCTGTGTGCATCTTTGTAATCTGGGGGAGAGAGTCTTTTCGCTAAGAGTTCTTTTAGTTGGTTTTCATTTGTTCCAACTCTCAGCTTTGTTCTTTCTTTTATAAAGAAAGATTTCTGTCCAGCTGAGGGACTGTACTCAGTGTAGAACCTAGCTGAGGGTTTAAGTCTAGCAAAACTGCACTGGGGTTTGTACCAAGAGGTTGGCTTCTTGACCTGTAAAAGAAGTGGGCTGCCTTCTTGCCCGGGAAAGAGAAGAAGACCAGCTGGGGTGCTGGGTGTTGTATTGTCCTTGAGGGGGACTGTACCCTTGGTTAGTAAAATCCCAAGAGGTTGCTTGGGGACTGGACATAGGACTTCCATGTGGGAAGGGCCGAACTAGGATAAATTCCTTGTGTCCTTTGTGTGATTGTTTATTTACTTCCGCACTGCTACTCTTTATCACACTAAACTAACCAAACTTTCAAGTGATAATTTTCTGTGTTTAAGTTTCTGTTTCAGATTCAGAAAAACCTATTCACCCCCCTCTAGGTTAGCTTGCTGTCATACCAAAAGGGCCAACATATTCGTCCCAAATTGGAGCCATCCATGCACTCTGTTCCAGCCATGTTCGAAGTCCTCCAGATAATTCACTCTGCTTATTCGTCCAAATTGGGTATCTCTTTACCTTGATGCTCGCTTTTCATCTCATTCCGCTTCATTCCACTACATCGTCATTTCATGCCATCTCAGCTCCATCATCACTCCACTCCCTTGCAAAGCGGGCATGAAGGAGGGGCAATCTGTGGACACCCATTTCTGACCCATAAGCTGAGTCAAATTTCTTATCACATCATTGACGCCCCACATTGGCTTATCATCGTCAAGCTGGCTTTATCCGATCATGGTATCTCCCTATTAAGTTCATCACTCTGGTGGGCTCTTCCTAGTCAAATAAATCAGTTTCATCATCATTTTGTAGCTCTCTGAGTTGGAATCCAACGCCACAAACCATGTGTCAATATGATACTCATGCAAGGAGAATGGACACTTTGAATGAGTCATGTGCTGAAAGATCATGAAGGCAACAATGCCCTTGTCGCGTTCATATTCAGAAGGTGACGCCCTTCCTGCCGCATTCATGCATCCATCGATTGCCTCCAAAAAATAATCGATCATTCAAGAAGGTGACACCCTGATACATCGCATTCCCATTTGGCCTTTTAATTCCATGAAAATTCACCAAAAAATGCTTCAAGACTTCCTTCTAAGGAAGGCGACGTATCGAGGTGTCGCGATCTGATAGCGACAGATAAGATGTTGCGTTCTAGTTTCCTTCCCATGCACATGCAACATGGCTTTCCTATTCACACTCCGACCCTTGCTATTCATGAATAATCCATCTTTTGGTGGGTCTAGAGGTCTTCAAATCTTTCCAAACTTGGAGGAAACCTTCCTCAGAACGTCCTTGCCACGTTCTAACTCTCCTTGCACTAGCACAATTACCTAAACTCGGATTCCAGCTCATTATTCCATTCCCATCCGAATAAGGAATAATGGCCTATAAAAGTGTCCATAGGGCATGGTTTTGAGGACTCTTGGTGTCTGCTGCTTCCTCTCCCAGAGAGCTATGAACTTCCAGAAGACCCTTCAGCCTCCAGACGACCAGGAAGTGGCCACCAGGGCATTTTCTTCCCCTTTATCCTTTCTCTCTCATGTTCTTCATGCTATTCTTTCAAGTTTCTTCATGCACGCACATTTAGATTTCTTCCTTTTCATAGTTTTTCATTAGATCACCTCCCACACACCTGTTTTAAACACCTGGAGGGGTTAAAACACCACCCCCATGTAAGGTCTCGGGTCTTTAGTGGATCCTTATTGGGTCTGTAGTGGTTCTGTGTGGTCGACGACAAGACCATTGTCGTTGACTTGTGATTGACGGCCAAGGCTTTCCGTTGAGTCAGAGTCAGCGTCCAGCGATGTGGACGTCTGAGCTTGAACTCAACGACATGGGATCTGGACGTCAGTCTGTAGGCGATTCAGTAGGCGGCCAGTGATGTTGACGTTGACTGGTCGGGCCTGTTGAAGTAGGGCAGCCCGAGAGCAGAACCTACCTTTCTCATTTCCTCTCCTTCCTTCCACCTTAGCCTTTCTTGATTCCTGTAGCTTCTGTTGGGTGATTTGAGCTCGTGGGAAGCCCCTGGATCGTGTGGCGTTGCTAGATCGGGTGGGAAACGCGAGGTTTTGGCGTGATTCGCGCGGAGTCTTCGGGGAGATCCGGCGCGATTGGTGGCTATTGGGGATTTTTAAGGCGTTCTGAGGTAGGGACTTAACCCCTATAACCCTCCCCAGCAAACTAGCATGCCCAATTAAGTGAATTGGAATGCAATTTATGGTTTAGGGTTTGGGTTGTATCATGCCGGGACTTTGGGTGAATTAGACAATCTAAGTGTTAGAATGTTTAGTTTAGATGTTCTGGTAGTGTAGATTGATGAGAGGAAGTGTTTCCCTCCATCAGTCGGAGTCTGGTTGAGTGGTTCTGCCCATTGGGACTGATTCGGTTCAGTTCTGGATATGGGGGACTGAAGATATCAACGTCCACATCTGTTGACGTTGAGATCTTCAGGGGTGATTTAAACGACAAGGTCGATTGCCGTTTAGTTTTGTTGACGGCATAGGGGTTGACGTTTATCTCTGATTGGCGGCAATCGATGTGGCCGTTTATATTCTATATCCCAGCAGACTTAAGTTGTGTGATTAGAGGCGATTGACATGTGATGTCCACCCTAATAGCACAAGTGGGACAGGCTTAGAGTGTGACTCCGCCTGTGCATAGGAGTAGTTGTTTGTGGCACGAGGTGTTTACTACTGTACGGGGTTTCAGATGTTGAGTGTGTTTCGTTTGTTGTACGCACGTTGCGTTACCGTGTACCCGTTTCTGTTGTGTTACCTAGGCGTGGGTGCGACTCCGTCTAGACGACTAGCGTGTGGTTGTCCTCCGCTAGTGAGTCAGGACATCGAGTGCGACTCTGTCCTGTGCGTACTCCTTTTGGTGGTTTTGAGCCGGTCTCCGTGGAGCCCCTTCTCTACCGCTAGGGTCAAGCGTAGGGGAAAAACCGGTCGTGGACCAGACGCGAGAGAGAGCGTCTGTAGTGTGCACACGTGGCTGGGGTTGAGAACCTCTGTGGTGACGGGACGCCGAGCCACAGACCCTAGCTGAGTCCTACTTGCTGTGTGTGTGAGTGTGTGTTACTGAGCCGCGTGGTTTACAATTTTGTGTTGTGGTGCGACGTGTACTTACTTTCAGTTTTTACTTTCCGCACTTTAGTTTAGTTGCCGGTGGGGTTACTTTTCCCTACTGGGTCTCTTTCTTGAGACTCACTCCCTTCCCTTTCAGGTGGGTCTTCGTCGACTCCCGTTCCAGGCGAGTCTAGCCACTCCGGTGTTGGTGCTCCCTAGCTGCAGTGAGTTGTACCTTTTTGTTGTACTTCTGTACTCTGTACTTTGTCTCAGACTCTGAGGTTGTATATGATATGTTCATATAGTGGAATTTTACTGCTTTGCATGGTGTGTATCTTCTTACATATAGTCTCCTCGGACTTTCACTTCCTACCCTTCCGAGCTTGTCTCGTGGGTTAGCGGGTCAGAATTCGGGTTACTGGTTGTTACTGGTAATGCGGATTCTGGGTCGTTACTCCCCACGTGAGTTCCCACCATATTGTTATGTACTTTATTTATTTTGGGATAGATACTCCACAAAACAAGTCTCTAAGGGGTTTTCCTCTCTTTTGATGTTCTTGGCAGGTTAAAGAAGACAGCCCAAGCATGAGGCTCTTGCTTCTTGGCCGGATGAGGAGCAAGAAGAAGAAGAACTATAGTCTCCCTCTTTTGTTGCAGAAGGCGACAGCCATCTGGTCGCGTTCCTCACAAGGCGACAGGCTTCCTATCACGTTCCTTGAACCAGGTTCCTTATGCACCTTTTTTTCTATTTCCAAGGTAGTTAGCACCTATTCTTCACATAATCATCTTCTACAACTACTTTGGTGGCGATCATAGTCCTTTCCTTAATTTTCATCATCTTTATTTGGGGATTAATTTTCGTGATTACACAGACATCTAGTTCAGCGTTGGTCTATGTGCCCATTTTTGGTCGTGTCCTAAAGAGTCTCATTTAGTGGCTGTTAAATGGATTTTCCGCTATCTAGTGGGCACAATAGACTTAGGCCTTTGGTATCCCTTGGTTGCTCCTTCGAATTAGTTGCATATACTGATGCAGATTATGTTGGATGTAAAATTGATAGAAAAAGCACAAATGGCATGTGTCAGTTTCTAGGAGGTTGCTTGGTGACTTGGGCCTCCAAGAAACAACATTTCGTAGGACTCTCCACTACCAAGGTAGAATATGTTACCGCTGGTAGTTGTGGTGCCCAAGTGCTTTGGATTAAACATCAATTGCTTGATTATGATGTTTCATTGAATTGTGTATATATCATGTGTGATAATACAAGTGCAATGAATCTGTCAAAGAATCCAATTCAACACTCTAGAACCAGCATATAGAGGTTTGGCATCATTTCTTGAGAGATCATGATGGGAAAGGCGACTTTGACTTGAAACTCGTTGAAACTAATGCACAAATTGCTGACATTTTCACTAAACCATTGAGTGTGGATAGATTTACCACACTTAGAAGAGAGCTAGGGTTGTGCAAAGTCTAGATGTGCATTGAGTAAGGGGGGGATGCATGTGAGATACCTCCATGTATGCATGTTGATTTTTTTGTATGTTTCTGATATAAAAAAAAAATCTTGCTTGCGTGTGTCTATATATATGTATATCCCAATTCCTTGAACTTTCTAAGATTGAACTCCTTGATATACAAAGCAAGTCTCCAGATATGTGATATTCATAGGCACTCACTTAGTTGGAAGCAATCATGTTAAGGAAATTGGAGACCTACAGATTTTCTCTATCTTTAAATTTATTGTGTCTCCATGAAAACTAGCCTTAGAAAATTTTATAGGGATCGAACCACGGAAAAAATCTGTTGTTGATTGACAAAATCCTTCTAATTTGCCAATCCTGGGGCCGTTCATGCCAGTTCACTACTGGATGGACCGAGTTTCCTTGAAAACAGGAAAATCGGTCGACCAATTCCAATCGCGCACCCGATCGGTTCATTCCGGTCGCAACCAACTTTGTTGGTGCGACCCAACTCGGCTTCATATGGCCTTGGGGCTTCAAGAGGTGACTCTTGGACTACCATTTGCATCCTTTCAGCCCCCAATTCCCCCTTCTTAAACCCTTGAACTCTTTACTCTTTCTCAAGAGTTCTAAGCCCTAGAGCCATTGGGAGATCCTCCATCTTCAAGATTCTCCTACCCAGTATCTTTGGCTTGCACATTGCAAGCTTTCCTCTTCTAAGCCAAATCCTTGCTAAGGTCCTCATCGTCCTAGACTCTGGAGGCGTCCCAACCTCACAAGATCCATTCCTCTGATGTTCTGTGATGGCTCCACAGGTCCACAGTGTTCGTGTGAACCCGAGGCGTCGCCAAGAGGTCAGCAAGAGTTCTGGAGCAGATGCGCAAGTTCTAGTGGCACCAGGAGAGTTGTTGGTCGAACGTAGGAGAAAAATACTCCCTCCACAGTATGTACATTTTGATGATCTAGATGAAGTTGAACCCATGTTGTCCCTCCTATTTCAAACTCAGGGCTGGGTTAGATTTTTATCCAGACATAAGGTATATTACCCAAAGTTGGTTCAGCAGTTATATGCAAACTTTTATACAAGCAACAAACAGTTTTTTACTACTGTGAACGGGGTAGAAATTCTAGTCAATGATGCAATGTTCAGTCAAGCTTTCAGTATTCCCGATTTTGGTTACTTTGTGCAGCATGTTCAATACAGTGACCCTGGTCTATGCCAAGTGATGTTGGGGTGAGATCTAGCAGAGTGGGTGGCGCATCATGTCCTAATTAATGCCAATGCCTTTTCCCCACTGTAGAGGACCATCCACCATATCATCACCACTATCATATTTCCAAAAGGTGGCAGTAGGGATGAAGTTACCAGAGTGCACAAAGAGATATTTCACTATTTGTTTCACAATGTGCCTCTATACTTGCCTGCACTGATGACTCAACTCATCATGTTGGTGAAAAACCAACCTCGGCGATCATTCTCGTATGCAGTCCATCTCATAGTTATATTTAAACAAGCTGGTATTGATCTTTCAAATGAAAAGGCTGAGAATATTCTGTCATCCCTTGTGTATAATCAAATGAATATTCTAAGGTTCATGAATTATAGAATTGTGGATGGTCAGTTTAGACGAAACTTGGGTGTTCATCAAATTGAAGAAAGTGACAATAGTTCAGAAAAATCAGAATCTAAAAATGGTGAAGATAGTGAAGGTGAAGAACATGCTCCTGGGGAACGACATGAAGATCCAGAACATCCAACTCCTATGGAACAAGACTTGCCTCCACCCGGTCCCGAAGATGCAGACTTCTCACTCCGGTTCCAGCACAGTCTGACCAGGCTTGAGGAGGACATGGTTTCTATGAGAGGGGAGCCCGCCAAGTGGGCGAGTCACTGAAAAATCTCACTAGAGATTTGGCTGAGATGAGGGTTAACCAACAAAGCCTTATGGACTCCCAAGCTCAGTTCTTTAGGGAAGTCTTAGGTTACCTACATCTTGCACAGGATCAGCCGCCACCTCAGTGATCCCTTGGGTGTTACAATGTCGAGGAGACTCTTGCTATTTCTGTTATTCCACTCCCTTCTTTTTGTTGTGACAAAGGGGGAGAAGTTATCTTGATATATAGGTTCATAGGTTATGTTATATTATGTGTGTTTTTCATTTGTATTGTATGAATGTGTGCTTGCCTAGTGCATTTAGGTTATGTGAGGATACTTGTGTTTACGTGAGTGTGCATCAGCTATCCCTTATAAAAATGAATATGCATGAAAAAAAGGAATATTCAAAAAATCCAAAAATAGTGTTTTTCTTGTGTGATTGATGCTTCATTAGTATGTTCATTCCTATATATTTTGTCAACATAAAAAAGGGCTAGATTGTTGTCTCCATGTGCTTGATGTTTTGAAGTTGACAAAATTAGTTTATGTTGAAGCATGGTTATGAGTACTTTTTGGATTTTATGTAAATTTATGTAAGGTACTCATGATCAATTTACCTTGGTTAATTTCATATGCTAATGAACTCTAAAAGGCTTTCATGATGATTAGAGTTCACACACAAAAGGCCAAGGTAAAGTTTAATTATTTCAAGTGTTAATTTTCGGACTGGCTTGATTTTTGCACTTTTGCAAGGAATTGGTCGACCGACCCAGGATAATCAGACGACCGACCTAGCCAGTACAGTTTGGTACTACAGTAGTCAACAAGTTGGTCGACCGACTTTGGAAAATCAGTCGACCGATAATCAAAGCCAATCTATTGAAGGACAGGGCAATCGATTGATGGAAAGAAGGCCAATCGATTGTTGCCAAGGTTTTGATTGATAAAGGAAAGATCAGACAAGCAATCTGAAGGGTCTGGTCGACCGACCTAGCCAGAAGGTTTGGTAGTGGGACAGTCAAAAAGTCAGACGACCGACTTGAAGAACTCGATCGACCTATTCGTCAGTCGAAGCTAGGTGATTTCGGATGTTCACATTGTATCTTCACCAGCCGAAGTGCCGGTAGAAGCTGAGACAGAAGTTGGATGACCAATTTGGCATTGTATGTCGACACAGGAGAAGACTCAGGTCGACAACAAAGACAGACTTCTGATCAGATGATCGATCTTGGGAAATCGATCGACCAACTCTGGAAACCTAGTTTCCCTTCTGGATAAGACTCTTTATTATCTAAGATTTGCACAAGTTGATCCTTAGATCTATAGTTCAAAAGAAGTCCTTTAGTTGTGGGTCTCAAGATAGAAGTCTATCTTGGGTGCAATATAAATATACATCCTTGGAGAAGAAGAAAAAGCATCCTCGTCAGGTCAGAGAAAGCACAGGCATACCAGAGCTTCTTCCAGGCTTTCTTCTTCGAGTTTGCTGATTCAAGTTGAAGTTTTGGACGTCAAGGCTGATCTGCAACAACAGTGCATCATCCTAGGAAGCCAGAGCAACTACTTGTCTTCTGCTTCAACATTTTCTGAACACCGCAGACAGGAGGAATCTGAAACACTATTTTTCTTTATATTATTCTCTTGTTCCTTGCATTGAGAAAATCCTCACAACACTTACTCTTGTGTATGTGAGATTTATGCTCATGGTTTACGAGCGGTGTGTGTGTGGGTTTTGACAGCAAAACCTTGTTGTTGTTGAGGCGTGCGTGTGTGTGTGTGTGTGTGGAGGGTTTGTACTGTGAATCTCTGGCCATGTTCAGAGTAGTGTGTTGCCACCTCACGTCCGAGAGAGGTGGACGTAAGCGCACAATCTTTGTGTGACCGAACCACCTAAATAACTATGTACTTTATGGTTTGTTCCTTTTCTTCTACCTCTTCTACGTATGTGGTTAGTTTGTGGTAACGTGTCTGGTGCGATAGTGTTTGTTTGTCATATCAAATTAGATCAAATTTTAATTTGATAGTCAACCAATTCACCTGTCACGCCCCGACATTTAGCAGCGGAAATAAACATCGAGAGCGTGAGCTATACGAGTACAAGTATCACAATCGAGTAATTCAGAGCGACAACTAAATATAACAAATGAATCAAGACCATAATTGTGCCAGCCAAACAATTCTTTATTTCCTTTCCATCAAATCCAACTACAACCTTTAATAATCAGAGACAAACATAGGGCCCATTATTGTATTTCAAATACATATGGCATCAAGAAAATAAACCTAACTATTACAAACTCTATGGACTCTAATCTTGATGGTTGACATGATAGGTACGCTTGAGATGCTCATCACTCTTCCCCAATCCCGTCATTTTCGAGTTCCTCAAAATCATCACTTGAAAATGTTAAGGAAAGCAGGTGTGAGAGCACTAACGCTCAATAGGATTTATATCTCATGGTGCGGGCATGCTTTACATGAATTAACAATTTATTAGGCAAGTTACTAGCATGTAGTGCTTATGGAAAGACGATCATGATAACGATATGGACAATTCCAAGATATAATGTGTACAAAGATGATTCAATAACAAGTCCAATGACAATTCTCATGTGCGAAGGAACGATTAACAGTGGAAAAAATGATAGTATGATCATTTGTCATATAGAAGAGATTCAATATTCAATAACATGTATAATGGATATCTCAAGTTGAATTCCTTAGAATTCCAATGGATAATTACATGTGGATTTCAATAATGATGACATGTACAATAGATTTGGCCATTGCACATATAACAGTTCAATCAATCAATCATTCAATAACAGTGTGGAAATTACCCAGATCAATCTTGCATTCAATTAGGTGATTGCCAGACACCTCAATGGATCATACTACTCTCGTGATTATAAGTATTTTGGGTGCTCCTCCCAAGACCAGACTAGGCTCTATTTGCATATGCATGGTTATGAACTGAAGTTCCAATAATTTCTGGTAATTACATTCATTCATTTATGGCCAATATGATTTTCAACAATGGACAATTATGAAATAAAGATCATGTCAATGATAATAAGAAACAAGGCAAGTAGACATGATCCGGACTAAATTTCGGCAGCATAACAACTTAATTTCGTTAGTTCAATCTTTACACTTAGTGTCTTGGTTTCAATGTAATAAAATGACTCTCATGAGAAGTAGATAAGAACAGAGGTGCTTTCTATCTTCTGGGAACTTCAATGGTACAACCAACTCAGTCTCCATGAGGGAATCCACAGAGCACGGAGAATTATGAAGGTCTTAGAGAAAAGGTCACTAGTCTGCCGATACAGAATGACCGGCCAAGAGTTTCCAAATCTCCAAGAGAGGGCTGCCTATATGTGCAATGTGTCGTGTAGAACGTGTCTCAATCCACAATCCATCGGTTTAAAACAAGATGGAAAGCAATTAACATGGACACATGACATGGTATGCAATTCAGTCTATCACATGATTTCTGCACGTTTAACCTGTAACAATTCCAGTTATAAACAAGCTAGAATGTGGACATAGCTCATATCAATTACATGGTAGATGGAATCAAACAATCATTATAAACACTTAGAATAGAGATTCATGTTCTTATAGCTTTCATGTAGATTGATGACTTTTAGGCCATTGACTAACTAACTGACATGATATAACAGCAAAACATGCATATGGTTGACTATACAACTCAAGAAAATAGTCTCAGGTTGGCCTTTAAATCCCAACGAGTTCAGTCATTGCATTTAAGAAGACCGTACATGGTTCAGATATAAAGCATTTTGTGAAACATCAAATCATGACGGACCTGTCCGTCGCCTTCATGTCGCGACTAAACGATATGTCGCGATGGCTTTTAAAACGCAATGGCCTTGTCAGTCACGTTCAAAACGCGACAGGCAGCAGTCTCTACAACCCTGAATCGGGACAGTTCGACACGTCGCATTCATGGGGTGTTTTCAAAATCCCATATAAAAATGGGCAAGAAAATTGGTCAAATCGCGATGACATGCTCCGTCATGTTCAAGATCGCACTGAAATCCACATGACACACAGTTTTATGTGTCAGAATGGTCGGGTCAATGTCAAAATTGGGATGGAAGGTTCTGTCACCTTTCATGTGAATGTGACGGTCTTGTACTTCGCGTTCATTCAAAGAAGAACGCGACGTCTGGAATGGTCACATTTTAGGGTTTCATCTGAGAACAGTCAAAACTGGGTAATCATGCACGCAACGCTTATAACTCAAGACCTAGGGCTCCTGGGACAAAAGTATGAACATGAAAGTCGTTGGGTACGAGGAGTAGAAGGGAACCACAGTCTTGGTTTGACCCAATTTGGCCTCGGTTTGCATGAAACAAAGTAAGAACACATAAAGCTTTAGTCATGCGTGACTCTTGGAAAACGCTTAATACGACTAACATGGTTCATAAAAATTGGGAAAAACACATGCATATGAAACTAGACTCGATGCTCTTTCCATTGGTATGTGCTACGTTTAGATTAAGCCCGAGAACACCTACCTTTGGGTGGATCTAAGAGAGGTCTTCTACCAGATCACAGCAGCGCAAGGGTTGGAGAAGAAGCTCGGTTGTGACCGTTCTCCTCCTCTCCTGGTGCTCAATCTCGTCCTCCCACGACCCCAACACAATGGTAACCCTTGCCCAAGAGTCTCATGATGATTATTTATAGATTTAGGGTTTATTCAAGTCCTAATGTGATTAGGAAAGGGAGGTTGCAGTTCTAGCTTGGTACCTTCCATGATTTGAGGATTCTCCTCCCAATTGGAGTAGTAATTCCATTAGGAAACATCCTAACATGGTTGGGCACGAATTTAGGTTACCATGGAAGTCTAATTGCCTTGGATTTTACCCTAATTGCCCTTTCCAATTTATGTCCATTTATACCTACGAATTTTGGCATTTTAATGCCATTGGGTTTTGTTCTTTGGTCCACTAAGAGTGGTTTGGCCCAATAATATTAATTAGTTAATTCAAATTCTTGGGAGTCTAACTATGATTTTATTTCTATTTTTGGACTTCATTAAGTACATGTGATAATGATTTTCCAACTTATTCCCTAATTATGATAATCAGTCGCAAATCACCTTCAACTTGGCTAATGGGATTTTATTTTTCACAAATTTATTAGTGGGTCATTAGGGAGTATTATTTAGGGTTGAGCTATGATTTTTATGAAATTTTCCGATATGTTCTCGTACAAGCGATAATGGCATGTACGTTTGTACTATTTCGATAATATTAAATTTATCATTTTCAATTTATTTCAAATTTTTAAATGACTGAATATTCGGGCTGTTACATCCTCCCCCACTTAAAAGAATTTGGTCCCCAAATTCATAAACATAGTCAGGTGAACCTGGTAATTAGAGTTCTTGATTCAATTTGATTTGAACTCTCTAACTCTGTTAACTTGGTTTGGTTTAGCCATGCCAATTTTGTCGTCCATTGAACCACCATATATTTTGTAGACACCATGATTTTAATGGGTAGAGAGTTTCATTTATTTATTTAATTGTCCTTGGGAGCCAGGTTTTGATGCAGGGTCTATGAGTTTATTATAAATCCAACGGTTGGTCTGATCTCTAATCAACTTGGGCTTATATCATTATCCTTACGTCCTCGTTGTCATAAAGGCCTATAGGTTGTTAATACTATCCATCTAGTTCTTCCAACTCTCCCCTTTTTCTATGGTTGATCTGACTCCTTTGCAATTCACATGATGAGTTATGGTAAAGTTCTACCAGGTTATTTTCGAACTTGTCTCCAATCATCTCCCCCACTTAAGAATATACTAGTAAGAAGATTATCTAAAGGTTTAGAAAAAATGGCACATTTCATCATATCTCCTCCTTCAGGGAGTTCTGCCTAGATAACAACTCTTGGTTCCCTCTAGTAATAGTGCCTTCCTCACCATCTCCAGGTATGTTTGTAAATCCATCGGTCCCAATTGTGTAATGTACTGGGGCCTTAGACCTCTCATAAACCTCTTGGCCTTCAACCGCTCGGTTTGGACCAAGTGTGGGGCATAGCGAGCCAATTTGGAGAATTGGGCCTCGTATTGCTCCACGGATAGAGCCCGTTGTTTCAGATTGTCAAACTCTTCCGCCTTCCTCTCCTGTACTCTATCAGAGAAGTACTTATTGTTGAAGTACTCCTGGAACTATGCCCAAGTGGCTTGGGCATCTCCTAGTGTAGCCTCTATTGACTCCCACCAGGCGCGTGCTTCCCTCTCTAGCTGATAACTAGCCAGAGTAACTTTGTTCTTGTTTGTGCATCCCATTACACGGAATGCACTCTCCATCTCCTTCAGCCAATGCTAGGCCTCATCCGGATCAGTGCTACCCCCAAACCTAGGTGGGTTCATACTGCGGAAATTTCTGTGGAGATCCCCCTGATTTTTAGTTCTACCTTGGGTGGCCTACAATAGGGCCTGGGTCAGTGTATTGATTGTCCATTGCAGATCTCTTTCACATGCCGCAGCCATTGCAATCCTTCAAGATAACCACATCAAGATCATTAGACGTTAACTTTATTTAAACATGATTCTAACTAGATGACTTAGCCCGTGTTATGCCAAGCTATTTATCCTCATATTAGAAGGGATGGCTATTTATCCTCATGATATGCCAAGCTCTGGTTTGGAATATTAGAGAGGTTTCCAATCGCCCCTCTAAGAAAAGTTTGAAAAGGTTGGTCAAGCAATATGATCCTCATATTGTAGGTTTTTTTGAACCTAAGTCCAAGTTCTGTAATGCTGCTCCTTTGTGTCATTCTTTGCGTATGGATAGTTGTGATGGCAACTCCGGAGATGAGTCAAAGATCTGGGTTTTCTGGCATTCCCAGGATAATATTATGGTGGAGTGTTGTTCTTCTCAGTTTATTACTCTGGCGATAAAGGATAGTTCCTCGGTTAAGTGTTACTTCACGGTGGTTTATGCAGCCTGCAACCCAAGGGATAGAAGGGACATGTTTAATGATCTCTTAGTTTTTTCACAATCCATCTCCAATGTTCCCTGGTTGGTGGTGGGGGATTTTAATTGTGTTGCTCAATCTTCTGAAAAATCCAGGGGCCTTCTTGCTAGTTCCCAAGCTATGGCGGATTTTAATGATATGATTACTAGTGCTGGTTTTTTTTATGCAGGTTTTATTGGTCCAGCTTTTACCTGGTCTAATATGCGTACTGGGAATGCTAAGGTGAGGGCTCGCTTGGATAGGGCTCTTTTCAATGCTCCCTAGCAAGATTCTTCGCCTGGTGCCACGGTCAGGCATCTCAGACGTGGGGTTTCTGACCATAACCCCCTTTTTATCTATTCTCGTAATCTGGAACCTACTCCTAGTAGGTTTATTTCTTAGGATGTGTGGGTGTCTAATGAGACTTTCCTCTCAGTAGTGGAAAAAGCTTGGCATGGGGTGTTGGCAGTTGGGCATGACTCCTTTACTACTCTTACTCTTCATCTCAGGGAGGTGAAACAGGCCCTTCGCATTTGGAATAAGGAGGTATTTGGTCTTGTGCAGCAGCAAATCAAGGTGGCAGAATTGGAAGTAGAGCCTGCCGAGTGCCAATTTGATGGTGACCCCTCAGAAACGAACAGGACTATCCTATCCACTGCTCAAGCTTCTTTACAGTGTGCTCTTCTTAATGAGGAAAAAATGTGGTGTCAAAAAGCAAGGATGGAATGGCTTCAAAATGGTGATCGTAATACTGTTTTCTATCAGGCTTTTGTCAAAAGTAACCATCGAAGGAATTATATTCACAGGTTACATATTGATGGTTCAGACAATTGGTGTGAGGATCAAGAGTTGCTCAAGGATGCAGCGGCCTCTTTTTTCCAAAAACTTCTCACATCAGAGACTTGCACTGTTGACAACAACTTATTGGAGTGCATCCCTCAATTAATCTCTCAAGAGCTTAATAATTCTCTTTGTATGTTATCATCTACTGAAGAGGTCAAGGCAGCGGTGTGGGGGATGAATGGTAAGGGTTCTCCTGGGCCAGATGGTTTTACTGGCTATTTTTATACATCGTGCTGGAGTATCATTGCCAAAGATGTTATTCAAGCAGTGCAAGATTTCTTCAAGGGGTACCCCCTCCCAGGGGGTGCTACCTCTACTCTCATTGCTCTGATCCCCAAAGTTAAAGATCCTCAATCTTTTGGTGATTTTCGTCCAATAAGTCTTTGTAATTTATGTTATAAATTATTTCCAGAATTTTTTGTGATAGGCTTACCCCTATTCTGCCCATGATCATCTCGAAAGAACAAGGAGCATTTGTGAAGGGCCGATTTATACTGGATAATGTGTCCATCGCCAGACATATGATGAGGGATATTGGCAGGAAGATAAGAGGACATAATGTGATCTTCAAACTTGATATGATGAAAGCCTATGATAGAGTAAAGTGGGACTTCCTTTTTGCTGTCCTGTGCAAGTTTGGTTTTTCCTCAAGGTTTGTGTCCTACATGGATATGCTAGCGTGTAACTGCTGGTTTTCTGTTATGTTCAATGGCACTCAAGTTGGTTATTTCAAATCCTCTAGGGGGTTAAGACAGGGAGACCCGCTTGCTCCTGCTTTATTTATTATTATGAAAGAAGCTCTGAGTCGTGGTATTTGGCTATTGTTCTCCAATGGTGCTTTAGCTCCTTTCAAAGGCCCCCGGGGATGCATAGAAGCTTCTCACTTATTATATGCAGATGATACTCTAATTTTTATGAATGGGCAGTCCAACTACATCAGGAGATTTCTACAATTTCTAAATGTTTATGAGAAATCGTCTGGCCAGAAAATTTATGTCAGTAAAAGTTGTTTTGTTGTGTCTGAAAAAGCTATGAATTCTACTGTGAACCGGATTAAGGAGATCATTGGCTTTAAATTACAACAGGGAACTTTATCATATCTGGGAATTCTGATCAAGGCTGGGAGATATCTGATTTCTAATTACAAGTGTATCATGGACAAGGTAAATAACAGTTTAGCTTCTTGGAAATCCAAGATGCTGTCTCAAGCAGGTCGTATTGTCTTAATTAAATCTATTCTCAGCTCTATTCCTATATATTTGGTGTCCGCCACCTATTTACCAAAATATGTTATCCAATTTGTTGAGTGCTGCTGTGCTAACTTCTTCTGGAGTGGTGTTGATGGAACTAGACGACGCCATTGGGTATCCTGGAATACTATCCAACAGCCAAAAGAGGAGGGTGGCCTGGGAATCAGAAGTATGTGGCATATCCAAGTTTCATTAACTACTAAACTGGTCTGGAATACTATTCATGGCAATTATCTTGGTCAAGGTATGCCAGAAGCAGATTTCTCCAAGCTCCTTTCACTGACCGCACCAAAGCTTTCCCTGTTGATGTTCCTAAGGATATTTTTTCCAAGGTTAAATATCTTATTTTAGAAAATACCAGATGGATTCTAGGGAATGGTGAAAGGATCGATTTCCTTCTTCATAATTGGGTTGGTAAAATAAAACTATCTTCTCTTTTACATGATCAACCATCTAGCGCCTCGGTCAAGGACATTGTGGAACAGGTCAACCATCCTCTTCGTTAGTATCCTTTGGTTCAAAATGTGGTGCAAAAAATTAAGCTTTCGGACATGCCTGATATATGTGTCTGGATAGGGGCTGATGACGACGTGTTTACAACTAAATCTGCCTTTCAAATTATTAGACAGAGGGGGGTCTATCGTCCTCATTTGAAAAAGTTGTGGTTGCCATCTTTTCACCCGAGGGCAGCTCTATTCTGCTAGAGATTGCTTTACTAAGCAGTTGCAACTGATGACAAATTATTGGAATGTGGTATTCAATTAGCATCTTCCTGTTCCTGCTGCATCTCGCCATCCATGGAAGATCTAGACCATCTATTTATCTATGGGGAGATTGCATCCTTGCTCTGGAAATGGGTTGCTCCTATTCTGGGGGATAAAGTGTTCCTGCATAGCCACATTACTGCCAGGTGTTTATGTGTTATTTCTGAACCAAACCATCAGTCTCCGTCAGGATTTATTTCTTTGTATGTGGTTCAGTTTTTACTGTGGGAAGTATGGAAGGCTAGGTGTGCACAACGTTTTGAAGGCAGGAAAAAAACTATAAATCAGATCTGCAATGATATATCTTTCTATGTTAAGATGGTCATCCACAACATAAACTTCAAACAAGATATATCAGTTAATCAAATGAGGATTTTAAACTCGTTTGGATTCAAACCTTCGGTGAAGTTAAAGAAACCTTTGCTAGTTAGATGGGTTGCACCTAAACTTCATCTTTGCCTCAATGTGGATGGTGCTTGCAAGGTGAATCCTGGAACCTGTGGGGGGGCGGCTGTATCAAAAATGCAACTGGGGATGTACAACTAGCTTTCTGTTTTCATTATGGTACTGGAAACAGCTTATTGGAAGAGGTCAGAGCTCTGTGTGATGGGCTGAGACTTGTTGATCTCTATGGTTATAGAGTGCATGTTATTTATTCAGATTCTAAGGCGCTTGTTCTGTGATGCCCTAAATTTTTATTCACTTATAATTTGTGCATGTGCATTTGATTGTTGCAAGTATGGTAGGTGTATTTAGTAGTGTATATTGTAATTCTATATTCCTCTTGAATAACATGAATGTATTTTTATGATATTTAGGTGAGAATAGGCAATTAGCTAAATTGTGCATATTGTGTATATTAAGAATCCCATGCATATAGTACTTAAGTAATGTTGTGCAAGTTTAATCTAATTACTGGTGCGCATGTTGTATCTATCTATTTCATGCATAATGTACATAAGTATGTTACACCCGTGTGTGTATACTATATATATGTCAAATCAAGTGTGTGCATGCAAGAACTATTTGGTGGAATAGATTATTCCTAGCTAACTTAATTCATATTGCCTCCTAATGATTGCGAAGCCCTCGCACTTCTTGTCATTTTATTTTGCCGCGTGTTGAGTCACGCTTATGTAAAACATCATGTACGCATAGGTAGATATCTACGTACATATTATCTTAGTGTACTTATGTATGCATGTGTATGTCTAGGTATAAATATTGTTGATTGCATGGTGTAGTAATATGCATGTTATACCTTATACATTGTATGTATATACATAGTGTAAATACAGTTCTTTGCATGGTTTTGGTGTGCTGGCCGATAGCATCTTAGCGTCAACATGAGTGGACGTTTATGATAAGTAAGCGTCCATATCGATGGACGTCAATTGTATATAGATGGCCAACTTTGTGGACGTCTATTTCCCTAATTTTCTGTGCACTGCAGAACGCAGAGAGCGTGGATTGGGCTAGCTCCCTGATTGGGGAGATGTCACCTACGTCTCTCCCATCACCTGTGCGCCAAGCCCCTATGCTCAACTTATAAAACTACCTTCCCTAGTGACTAGAAGAGCCCTCTTGGCTCTTGCAAAGTGAAACCCTAGCTGTGAGTGGGAGCATGAGAGAAAACCTGACTTTGGGAGCTCAGATCCGGTGATTGAAGGCATCTTCTGGCGATCTACCACGACGAGGAGGAAGTCCAAGCATAGGAGAAGACTTCCCCGGCGCTGGACTGCGGCCTGCAACCCCCTAGAACCCGGAGCAAAGGAGTTTTGGAGGCATCTTGGCACTGCCCAAGGAGAGCTTCTTTCGCCATTTTGATCCGTTTGGAGATTTTTCTAAAGGCAAGTAAACCCTAGATCTTAAGCTTGTGCATGTCCCCTAAGTCCTAGGTATTTTTGTGGGTTTTAATTCGTGTCCTGGAGCCCTACTTTCCCCTTTCTTTCAAGCTCGGTCTGTGTTTTTACACAGACAGGAACTTGACGGCAAGATCCCTTGCCGTCAAGATCTTGTGTTGACGGCATGCGATGCTACCGTCAACCTCTGTGAACAGCCAGCCCTTGCCGTTTAGTTCTTAAGGACAGAACATTGAACTGTTCTTCCCTATATGATTAATCTTCGGACTTCATCGCATGAGGATATAGTGTAAATTTTATATGTTATGTAAATTAGCTAATAGAATGTGTTGTGAGATTTTAGGTTTTCTGTAATTAGTATGAATTGTTAGAATTATGTTAAATACATGTTTGATATGCTCTTTAATATGGTAGCTTCCTGATTACCTGATCTATGTTGTATTTGAGTGCCACATATTTGTGGAGGATGTGTCTACACCTCAGTCCATGACTTGAGAATTTGGGAATTTTCCCATGACCATGCAATATACTGAAATTTCTGTATTGAAAATAGAGAATACATGTAGGTTATGTTAAAAATCTCAGAAATTGTATGACACAAGATAATTTCTGGGAAAATTTATATGGTAATATGGTTGTTAGACACAGGTTTGTAAACTGTTAAATTCAATTCTAGCATTTTGAGTCCATGTTGAACTGATTTATGAATAGCATGTAAATGAGTGTTTTATTTTCTATAAATCCTGCATAGCTCAGAAAAATATGAAAAGTTTGCATGTATGATCTGAAACCTTCAACAAGTCTGTGGTTAAATTCTCATATGATTTGGGGAACAGAAAGTAATATTCATGTAAATTTCACATGAAAATAGAAATTAAAGTGTGTCCATTGATTTACTTGCTGATTGATCTCAGTATGATTGGGATAATTTTTCTGAGTGTTTAAATCCTGTTAACAGTAGTATCATGTTAGGGTTAACTGAGACGTGGAATTTATGGATGTAACATATAAAATGATTCAACAGAATAAGTAAAACATGTGAATAATGTGTGAAAATGCGATAAAGTGAATGTAATGTGTAATAATTGGGCCGAAAAATGACACGGCTACCCTAGAGGCATCGAGAGCTGTACATAGAAAAGTCCCTATGGAAAGCTCTATGTGTGAAAAGTTCGTCCTAAAGGCATTAGGGAAATCCTAGAGGTGGACAAGTACCACTGGATAGGGTGGAGAGGGCTTCTCCCGGTCTACGCAGTTACCAAGATTCACCACTGTATTGCCTAGGTGGTGGGTATGTGATTATGAGTTGTGTTATGTGTTATGTGTTATGAGATGTGATGAGTTGTGTTATGCAGTGAGTTATGAGAATGAGATATTTGTTAGTGTCCTCTACTGGTAGTTAGGACTATGTGTCATGGCAATTTGTTTAAGCAATGAAATATAAATAAAGTGTGAAATGATATGTGAATGTGGCACATGGTGAGTGCAAATGATATGATATGTGATAGGCGAAAACAAGAGTAAATGATATGATAATTATGTGAAATGAGATGTGAGGGAGAGTTAATGCAAATGAGAGTGTGCTTGCATGTGAAAACTAGTTTATTAGCATGCTATGTTTATGTTTTCCATAGGTTAATATCTCAATTGAAATGCCATGCTTAGTATCATATCATGTAGTTTACAATTCGTCATGTAATGGTGTATGTGAGTAAACTTAGACAACCATGTTATTTATGCAACACAAAATATGAACATGTAGACTTGTCGAAGGGATAAGATAATATGTGAATAATTATAGATCCATGTAATTTAATGTAATGTATATATGAACAGCAAGTAAAGTGTGATTATGAACATGGTAAATGCATGAATAATATTTGGACTCCATGCTAGTTGAAATGCTCAATTAGTATAAAGTTTCATACTTAAGTGCTTATTGTTGCTAAATGGTTTTACCATGTTTTAATCTTCAATTCATGCTATAAAATGTGAAGCTATGTGTATGTGGTTTTATTATGTTAAAACAGCAAGTAAATTGTACAATTAAATACGAAAAGTGCATGTGAAAAGAAAGTAGTCATCATGCTAGCTTGTTCTTTTCCCTTATGCTCAATTTTATGCTTTAGTGGTAGAGATATCTATGGAATGAAATAATGTGTGGACGAACCCTGCTACATGTTAAGTGTATGAAATATGTACATGTGTATAATGTAATGCTCATGATTTAGAATAGAAATATGATAGACTAAAGCATACTCATGGGAATAAAATATGTGTTGCTAGTTAAGAGTAAGGACCATGTGTACCCTTGTGATTTGATGATAGTGTGCATCTTTTTAATGTTATTGGCTTAGTGCAAGTGTGACATGTTAAGTTAAGTCTTTGGTTTGCTTGCTGAGTCTTTGGACTCACTCTTGCTTCGGCATACAGGTTGACAGGCATCGTGTACTAGAAGGAAGCTTAGTGAGGATCGCCATTTAGAAGACTATTTTGTGGAGCTGCTACTCGTTGTACTTTTCTTTTTCTCATAGTATGAAAAGAATTATTGTATGGACAATATTTGGATAATGTAGTTCTTTTATCTTGTATTAATGTGGACATTGTCTTTCTATTTCGCTATTTAGATGGTGGAATGTGTGTTGGTGATGGATTAAAAGTTGAGTTATTTATTTTATTCCGCTGTACTCTAGTGCTATCTAGGTACATATCAACCTTTAATAATCAGAGCCAAACATAGGGCCCATTATTGTATTTCAAATACATATGACATCATGAAAATAAACCTAACTATTACAAACTCTATATCTCTAATCTTGATGCTAACATGACAAGTACGCTTGAGATGCTCATCACTCTTTCCCAATCCCGTCATTTTCTAGTTCATCAAAATCATCACCTGAAAATGTTAAGGAAAGTAAGTGTGAGTGCACTAACGCCCAGTAGGAATTATATCTCATGGTGCGGGCATACTTTACATGAATTAACAATTTATTAGGCAAGATACTAGCATGAAGCGCATATGGCAAGACGATCATGATAACGATATGGACAATTCCAAGATATAATGTGTACAAGGACGATTCAATAACAAGTTCAATGACAATTCTCATGGGCAAAGGAACGATTAACAATGGAACAGATGATAGTATGAACATTTGTCATATAGAAGAGATTCAATATTCAATAACATGTACAATGGATAATCTCAAGTTGAATTCCTTAGAATTCCAATGGATAATTACATGTTGGATTTCAATAACGATGACATGTACAATAGATTTGGCCATTTCACATATAACAGTTCAATCAATCATTCAATTTTTCAATAACAGTGTGGAAATTACCCAGATCAATCTTGCATTCAATTAGGTGATTGCCAGACACCTCAATAGATTATATAATCTCGCAATTATAAGTATTTCGGGTGCTCCTCCCAAGACCAGACTGGGCCCTATTTGCACAAGCATGGTTATGAACCGAAGTTCCAATAATTTTTGGTAATTCCATTCATTCATTTATGGCCAATATGATTTTCAACAATGGAAAATTATGAACTAAAGATAATGTCAATGATAATAATAAACAAGGCAAGTAGACATGATCCGAAGTAAATTTCGGCAGCATAACAGTTTGTTAGTTCAATCTTTACACTTAGTGGCTTGGTTTCAATGTAATAAAATCACTCTCACGAGAAGTATATAAGAACAGAGGTGTTTTCTATCTTTTGGGAACTTCAATGGTACAACCGACTCGGTCTCCATGAGGGAATCCATGGAGTACGGAGAATTACGGAGGTCTTAGAGAAAAGGTCACTAGTCTGCCGATACGGAATGACCGGCCGAGAGTTTCTAAATCCCCAATAGAGGGTTGCCTATATGTGCAATGTGTGGTGTAGAACGTGTCTCAATCCACAATCCATCAGTTTAAACAAGACATAAAGCAATTAACATGGACACATGACATGGTATGCAATTCAGTCTATCACATGATTTCTGCGCGTTAACATATAACAATTCCAGTTATAAACAAGCTAGAATGTGGACATAGCTCATATCAATCACATGGTAGATGGAATCAAACAATCATTAAGAACACTTAGAATAGAGATTCATGTTCTTATAGCTTTCATGTAGGTTGATGACTTTTAAGCCATTGACTAACTAACTGACATGATATAACAGCAAAACAAGCATAAGGTTGACTGTACAACTCAAGAAAATAGTCTTAGGTTGGCCTTTAAATCGCGACGGGTTTAGTCGTCGCATTTAAGAAGACCGTACATGGTTCAGATATAAAGTAGTCTGCGAAACATCAAATCATGACGGACTTATCCGTCGCCTTCATGTCGCGACAGAACGATATGTCGCGATGGCTTTTAGAATGCGACGGCCTTACGCGATAGGCAACAGGTTGCTACAACCCTAAATCGTGACGGTTCGACACGTCGCGTTCATGGGGTGTTTTCAAAATCCCGATATAAAAATGGGCTAGAAAAATGGTCAAATCAAGATGGCATGCTCCTTCACGTTCAAGATCGGCACTAAAATCCACATGACACATAGTTTTATGTGTCAGAATGGTCGGGTCAACCTCAAAATCACGACAGAAGGTTCCGTCGCCTTTCATGTGAACACGACGGTCTTGTACGTCACGTTCATTCAAAGAAGAACGCGACGTCTAGAATGGTCGTGTTTTATGGTGTCATCCAAGAACAATCGAAACTGGGTAGTCATGCATGCAACGCTTATAACTCAAGACCTAGGGCTCTTGGGACAAAAGTATGAACATGAAAGTCGTTGAGTACGAGGAGTAGAAGGGAACCACGGTCTTGATTTGACCAAATTTGGCCTCAGTTTGCGTGAAACATAGTAAGAACACATAAAGCCTTAATCATACGTGACTCTTGGAAAACACTTAATACGACTAACATGGTTCATAAAAATTAGGGAAAACACATGCATATGAAACTAGACTAGATGCTCTTTACATTGGTATGTGCTACGTTTAGATTAATCCTGAGAACACCAACCTTTGGGTGGATCTAAGAGAGGTCTTCTACTAGGTCTCAACAGTGCAAGGGTTGGAGAAGAAGCTCGGTTGTGGCCGTTCTCCTCCTCTCCTGGTGCTCAAGCTCGTCCTCCCACAACCCCAACACAATGTTAACCCTTCCCCAAGAGTCTCATGATGATTATTTATAGATTTAGTGTTTATTCAAGTCCTAATGTGATTAGGAAAGGGAGGTTGCAGTTCTAGCCTGGTACCTTCCATGATTTGAGAATTCTCCTCCCAATTGGAGTAATAATTCCATTAGGAAATGTCCTAACATGGTTGGGCACGAATTTAGGTTACCATGAAAGTCTAATTGCCTTGGATTTTGCCCTAATTTCCCTTTCCAATTTATGTCCATTTATACCTACGAATTTTGGCATTTTAATGCCATTGGGTTTTGTTCTTTGGTCCACTAAGAGTGGTTTGGCCCAATAATATTAATTAGTTAATTCAAATTCTTGGGAGTCTAACTATGATTTTATTTTTATTTTTGGACTTCATTAAGTACATGTGATAATGATTTTCTGACTTATTCCCTAATTATGATAATCAGTCGCAAAATGCCTTCAACTTGACTAATCGGATTTTATTTTTCACAAATTTCTTTATGGGTCATTAGGGAGTATTATTTAGGGTAGAACTATGATTTTTATGAAATTTTCCGATATGTTCTCGTACAAACGATAATGGCATGTACGTTTGTACTATTTCGATAATATTGAATTTATCATTTTCAATTTATTTCAAATTTTTAAATGACTAAATTTCTGGGGTGTTACATCACCCCTCCCATCTTGGTTGTACATTGCACACGTACACTTCAATCCAAAATTTATTAAATAAATAATTAAAAGTTACATTAAAAACTTTGAACAATAAAAGAGTTAAAATAAAACATAATAAGTAAAAAAATAGGTTAAATTAGAACCCATTAAATAAAATTAGGTAATAGGCTTAACTATGGTCCAAAATGGAATTATTGGACCAAAATAGAACATAAAATAATAGAATAATATGACGTTATTATTTAATTTGAAGTGCCCATTATCCACCAATTTAAATGAGTAATGAAAGGTGAAATAAACACTATAATATCTAAATTTGTGTCCTATCACTACTCTAACATGGTAAGCACGTTTTCTTAAATCTATACAAACCTAATTAGAGACATAGGAAGGTTTGGAGATAGAGATTAACATGGAAAGATTATAATTTGATAGTGTTAGAGTTTTATTGGGAATAGGAAAAACTAAATCCTATAAATAAACCCCCCAATCTCCTATGGCCGGCCCTTACAGAACACTTCTAATAGAGGAGAAATTCATGGAGAAGAGAAGTTTAAAGAGTTTTCATCTCATTCTTGCCCTTTCTAACCCTAGTTTCATAATTTCATCTAAAGATACTCTCAAGTAAAACTTAATTAAATCTCTTGGTAGGATGATTCTCATGCTAGAAATACGACCCCTATAGTTTCCCCAAATTCTATCAAGCATACAAAGAGTATTTTGTGGCACAAGTTAATGACCTCTTGTTAATCCGTAATATGTTTTTCATGATAGATCTTACTCAATCCATGTTCTCTTGATAAATTTCTTATTTCTATGCATCTATAAGCATGTTAGCTTCGATTTAAAACTTGACAATTTTTCATACTTTCAACATCGAGTTTCATGCGCTTTAATGAACATGTGTCATCATGAGCTCGCTGTGTAGAGAACTTGATGATGATAGAGACCGCCTTCTTAATGCGGTCGTGCGATATACCGCATTAAAATTGCACCTAGCATGACCCTCGTGTTAACATAAACTTAACACAATGGCTACTCGACCACCCTTTAAATGCAGGTAGAGACCCAACTGCATTCATATAGACAGCCTAAAATGTAGCGCCCCGAAAATTTAAATGATTGAAAATTAAAGAAAAAAGTAAATAAATAAAAATGTTGAATAAGAAATAAAATAAAAGTCATAATTAAAATCCCCACATGTGGAATTAACCATTTAAAATATATTGGGTTAAGACAACTCTAAATGGGCTAAAGATCAAAACCCAATAGCAATAAACCCCAAAATTTGTAACCATAAATATGCAGAAAATAGGAAACGACAAATTAGGGTTAAATCATAGGTGAGTAGCCATGGATGGCAATCAAAATCGTTCCTAGCCATGATGGGAAGTTCCTAATGGCATTCCTACCTCAATTGGGAGGAGAATCCCCAAAGCAAGGAAGAGGCCAAGCCAAAACCGCAGCCCTCTTTCCTAGTCTTGTTAGGACTTGAAATTAAACCTTAATCATATAAATAATCATTCTAAAACTAGTTGGGAAGGTTTACCATTGTGTTGGGGTCGTGTAGAGGCGAGCTAGGGCACCAAAGGAGGAGGAGAACGGCCAAGAACCGAGCTTCTTCCCCAACTGTTCTCTATTGCGACCTGTGCAATCACCCATCTTAGAGCTACACAAAGGTAGGTGTTCTCGGGCTTAAAGTAAACGTTGCACATACCATTGGAAAGGGCATTGAGTCTAGTTTCATTTGCATGTATTTTCCCCAATTTTAATGCACCATGTGAGTTGTATTAAGCATTGTCCAAGAGTCGCGCAAGGATAGGGCTTTATGTGTTCTTCATGTGTTTCACGCAAACCGAGGCCAAATCTCATGCAACCAAGGCCATTGTTCTCTTCTACTCCCTATTCCCAACAAGTTTCATGTTTACACTTTTGTCCCAAGAATCCTAGATCATGAGATACAAGCGTTGCATGCATCGTGGTACCTGTTTTCTGCGTTCTTGGGCAAGAATATGAAACGCGATGACACCAGACGTCATGTTCCTTGTTGAATGAACGCGAAGTACAATACCATCGCGTTCACCTAAAATGCGACTGTGCCATACGTCGTGACTTTACCATTTACTTGACCGTTATGACACCTCAGACTGTGCACCGCGTGGGTTTCTGTGCCATGCATGAACGCGACGTTGTACTACGTCGCAATTCAGACCATTTTCCCGCTCATACATTTTTGACAATTTTTATATTCAGAATTTAAAGTCCACTATTGAACGCAATGTAGATTACATCACGATTCAAAGGTCATTGCACCATGTCGGCCTGTTGCGACATGAAGGCGATGACCCTAACCGTCACGTTTTGATCCCATAATCGATCTGGCAATCGATTCCCGTTGAAAAAGGGGGACCACATGACCCGTCGTTATTTGAACACGATGGGTAGGTAAGTCGCGATTTTGTTACTTGTTACAGAACCGAGATTTGACTGTGTATGGTCCTTTGAAATGCGACGACTGTGTCTGTCACAATTTCAAGGCCAACACGAGACTGTTTTAATGAGTTGTTCAGTCTATCATATGAATGTCTTTATGTCATATCATGTCATATAGTTATGCAATGGCCTAAAAGTGATCAACCTACATGAAAATCACATGTCACGCCCCGACGCGGAATATCGGAACGCGAGGTAGTTGCAAATAAACGGGTACAGAGCGAGTACTAAACATCATACCATTGAACAAGAAATAAACACTAAAGCAAATTCTTCCCATTAATAATTTCCGATGTCTAGTTACAACCACTAATACCAGAGCCATTATATAGGACCCAATTACATTGAATAAAAGTAAAAGACTGAACTTAAGACTCTAACATAATACTAAGACGCTAGGGTACTCTTGACTTCACTCTTGGTCGTTCCCATCCTGTTGAGTGTAAGGATCCTCCTCGGTCTCACCTGAGAATAGAACGACAAATAAAGCAGGGTGAGCGATAACGCCCAATAGGACTTGAATCTCAGGATCAAGCAGGCTTTAAGTGACTAATGCATTAAAAAGACAGAGTAACTAATGATAGAGCGAGAGAATCAAGTGATGTAAAAGATAGCATGATAGCATGTGATTGAAATATCACAAGTTTCTAAATATAGTACAAGTGTCGAGTACAGCACAAATAGCAGGATGGCCATATTACAAATAGCACAAGTATATCAATAGCACAACGAGTATAGTATAGCACTTTTGATTGTCATGTAGACAACGAGAGAATATAGCACTTTGATTGTCATTTACATAGTCGACATAGATAGCACTCGAGTGTAAACACTAGATCATTTAACTTCTATGGGCAAATAGCACTTTTGGGCGCACCTCCCAGGACCAGATCGGGCCCTTTATATATTGCCAGACATTGGTTATATTGTTTATCTTTAGATAATCAGTCAATGACCAATAGAGAGTACCAAGAAATAGATGAGAACACTAGATGAATAGACGAGATAGTAGAGTGAACGTGAATAGATGAGCAAGTAGAGTGTAGATGAGAACTAAGGGACATTGCACACAACACGTCGAGTAAACAAGTGATAGTAATAGTTGCACAACACGCGCACTTAGTGTTGGCAGTCAGGTGGAATTTCACTACCTTTCTGCTGGCCATGTTATGCACAGGTCCAGATGTCCGGCGTGATTTATAAGATAAGAGCGAACTTCTAATAGTCGTTTGGATCATGTTGATCCCTATAGGGTATCATAGGTGTTAGGGTACAACCAGCTCGTCGACTATGTGGGAACCCATGAACAGAGGAGACTTACGGAGGCCTTGAATAAAGAGTCACTAGTTCGGCAGAAGGAGTATCCAACGGAGAGTTCGTCCAAGTCAAGAGAAAAGTGTGTAGAGAACAAGTGCCTGACGTTCTAGAGGAATTCTAGAACAGTGGAGCATCGGTAACGGTATTCCCAAAGCATCGCGAGAAACGAAGGCGAGTCCATTTAAAATAGGGCAATTTAAATATATAATTGGAATAAATTACCAGATATTTTATGAGATCTCTTCATGCAGATATTTTATGAGATCTCTTCATGCCAAGTTAAGCCATAATAGATGGTTCAGAGTGTGTGCATGTGTAACATAAATCATAGATAAAAAGAAGTCATGTGTATGTCTTTTAAATCACACAATATATATTCAATTATAACATGTGTATATTACTGTGTGTATGACTGCTAAGAAAGGGTACCAACACTGTAGGAAGTTATAGCATCAAAATTCGTGGGTTTTCATGCAAAAGTCCCAAGTCACGACGTACCCTTGTAAGGGTCGCGACGGGATCAGGTCAGAACGCGACTGGGGTTTACACATAACGCGACGGGTCGAGCAGTACAGGTTGTCAGAACGCGACGCCAGCACCTGTCGCGTTCAGAATGTGACGGGTTCTCTGTCACGATCTGCCTAAGAACGCGGCCTATCGGGACGTCGCATTCTCAGGTCGTGCGCCTGAGTCCGAGCGGGAATAGGACAGGTCTTGGATTGCAGTCCAAACCTTCCTTATTTTGACACAGGGTTGTTCAAAAATTAAGAACAAATAGTACAGACAATGAAAATTCATGAAACCAATTTTAAATGACTCTAGACAGGCAAGAGTACTTACAGTAAATAGGAATTTGAAAACAAACATGGTTTCGACAAGGTTCAATCAATTGCATTCACAAAGAACATAGAACAGTGTACAGTTGAGATGAAAGATTTAATTCAAGCAACATGGTGGATGATAATTAGGGCTTTCAAGGGCAAATGAAGCCTAACCATCATCAGTGTCTCCAGTTAAAATTTGAGAGGATGGGGTCGGGTATACATGGAGAACAAGAATTAAGAAGAGGGTTCGGGGTCATGCTAATTACAGAACTTCAAAAATCAAGAAGAAAATATTGGCTCGATCAAAAAATATGAAACCAGATGGCTTTTGTTCCTAATGATTAGAACAATCTACAGACGAGGTTTTATGATTTTTGCTTGTAAGAATGCGTACATTTGTCTTGTTTTCCTTTCTAGGGCTAGAACTTGAAGAACTCGGGTTGAGGGCTTAAGAGATCCTTCTCCCCACGAATTCTCCACCTCCTTGGCCTCCTCTCCATGTCCAGCAACCCTTGGCAACGAGCTAGGGCCGGCCATGGGGGATTTAGGAGAGTATTTAAACTTCCTCCCTTTCTATTTCCTATTAGGACTCTAACTATTATTAATTTCGGGATTTCCTAATTCCCCTCACCCTTCTAAGCTTTCCACTTCCTACTTGGGTTAGGATATGAGCTAAATCCGTGGCCAACCCATTAGGGTAGGTTTAGGAATCCAATTCCAACTCAAACTACTTATTTTAATACTTTATTACCCTTTTATATTTTTGTAATATTTAAGTTACTAATTTAGGGTATTTCCCTATTATTCCACCTTTTAAAATCCCTATTTTGGCCTGCTAAATTTTTAAGGGTCCATTTAACAAAGCCCATTACTTCTTTTCATTTAGTGGGTTTTAATTAATTCTCTTTCCTTTGATTTTCCTATTGACTTAATTTTTAATATTATTAAATTTTTATTTTTTGAAAAATCCAGGTTGCTACATCCTCCCCCTCTTAAAAGAATTTGGTCCCCAAATTCATAAGATCATAATGGAGAGAATGTCTTAACGAAAAGATTGGGGTAGTTCCATCTTATGATTCCTTCAAGTTCTCATGTGGCTTCTTCCACTCTACGATTGTTCCACAGGACTTTAACCACATGGATGGGACAGTTCCTGAGTTGCTGCACCTTCTGTTCTACTATCCTGGCTGGCTTCTCTTCGTATGTCATGTCCCTATTTAATACCAACTTCTCATGGCGAATGATATGCATAGGATCATATACATATTTCCTAAGCATAGAGACATGGAACACATTGTGTATACATGTCAAGTTTGGCGGCAACGCCAGTCGGTATGCAACCACACCGACCCTTTCGAGCACTTCAAAAGGACCGATGAATCTAGGACTGAGCTTCCCTTTTACACCAAATATTTGGATACCTCAAGTAGGCGATACTTTTAAGAGCACAAGGTCACCCACTTGAAATTCCAAATCTCGCCTTCTCCAGTCAGCGTAGCTCTTCTGCCTGGACTGAGCAATCTTGAGTCGATCTCTGATCACCTATATATCCCTGGTTGTATTTTGTACTATGTCTGGGCCTAGCCATTGTTGTTCTCCAACCTCATTCTAGCATGCAGGAGATCTACAGTTTCTGCCATATAATGCTTCGAACGGTGCCATTTTAATGCTCGCCTGGTAACTGTTGTTATAGGCAAACTCTATTAGAGATAGGTGCTCATTCCAATAACCTTGGAAGTCTATGGTGCAGGCTCTCAACATATCTTCTACAATTTGGTTGGTTCTTTCAGTCTGTCCATCAGTTTGTGGATGAAAAACGGTACTAAAGTTGAGTTTAGTACCAAGTGCACTTTGCAGTCCCTTCCAGAAGTGGGACGTAAATCTTAGATCTCGATCCGAGACAATAGATGATGGGACTCCGTGTTTTCTCACTATTTCCTTGACATATAACGCAGCTAGGACCTCCACCGACCACTTACTCTTTATAGCTAGAAAGTGGGCGGATTTGGTTAGTCGGTCGACAATGACCGATATGGCGTCGAGTCCACCACGAGTCTTGGGTAAACCCATGATGAAGTCCATGCCAATGCTTTCCCACTTCCACTCTGGAATATCTAGTGGTCTAAGTACGCCAGCAGGGTGCATGTGTTTCGCCTTTACCTGTTGACAAGTAAGGCAATGAGCAGCATGTTCGGCTATCTCTCTCTTCATGTTCGGCCACCAAAACGTTCGTTTCATGTCTTGATACATTTTGGTACCGCCAGAATGAATAGTGTACCTCATCTTGTGAGCTTAATCCATTAATTTCCTCTTCAACTCTCATTGTCGGGGACGCATGTCCTCCCTTGGAAACCAGCCTTCCATCCTCGGTCATGGCAAAATCAGGTCATTCGGCTAAGGTTCCTTGATGCGAACCAAGAATGGATTGTTGTCTTGTTGAGCTTTAATTTCTTCCAAAATGTCAGATTGAATCTTGATGTTGGCAACCAAGACTCGATCATCCCTATGTTCAATATTCAAGTCTAACCTTGCGAATTGTTCTAGTAGTTGCATTTCGCCAAGAACTAGACTTGATACAGATGTCATTGGCTTTCAACTAAGAGTATCAGACACAGCTTTTCCCTTGCCTGGATGGTATTGGATGTTGAAATCAAAATCTTTTAGGTATTTTAATCATCTTCTCTGTCTCATGTTGAGTTCCTTCTGGGAGAATAAATACTTTAAACTCTTGTGGTCTGAGTAGACAGTGAATTACTCCCCGTATAAATAATGTCTCTAGATTTTTAAGGTGAAGACCACGACAGCCAACTCTAAATCATGCACAGGGTAGTTGACTTCATGCATCTTCAGTTGTCTTGAAGAATAGGCAATGACCTTCTCCTTTTGCATCAATACACAACCTAGCCCAATTCCTGAGGCATCGGTGTAGATAGAGAAACCTTCTCCCTCTATTGGAAGAGCGAGAATAGGTGTTAAGGTAAGATAGTCTTTTAAAGTTTGGAAACTCTTCTCACACTCTTTACTCTAGGAGTAGGGATTCTCCTTTCATGTAAGACGCGTGAGAGGAACGGAGATCATTGAGAAGTCCCTTATGAATCGCCTGTAGTAGCCAGCCAGTCCTAAGAAGCTTCTGATCTCGGTGACGCTGGTTGGTCTCTCCCAATTGAGTACAGCTTTGACTTTGGAGGGATCAACGGAGATGCCGTCCTTTGAGATGACATGGCCCAAGAAAGACACTTCTTTGAGCCAAAATTCGCACTTGCTCAGTTTTGCGTGCAGTTTGTTGTCTCGCGGGACTTACAGTGCAGTCCTCGGATGTTCTTCATGTTCTTCTTTTGTCTTTGAATACATAAGGATGTCGTCGATGAAGACCACCACGAACTTGTCAAGGTATGATCGATATATGTTGTTCATGAGTTGCATAAAGGCTGCAGGAGCATTGGTTAAACCAAAAGGCATAACAACGAATTCATAGTGTCCATACCTGCTCCTGAAAGCCGTTTTAAAGATATCGTCATCCTTGATCCTCATTTGATGATAGCCAGATCAATGATCGATCTTGGAGAAATATTGAGCTCTGGATATCTGGTCAAGGTATGATCGATATATGTTGTTCATGAGTTGCATAAAGGCTGCAGGAGCATTGGTTAAACCAAAAGGCATAACAACGAATTCATAGTGTCCATACCTGCTCCTGAAAGCCGTTTTAAAGATATCGTCATCCTTGATCCTCATTTGATGATAGCCAGATCAATGATCGATCTTGGAGAAATATTGAGCTCTGGATATCTGGTCGAAAAGTTCATCGACCCTAGGCAATGGGTACTTGTTCTTGATGGTGAGCTAATTGAGTTGACGATAGTCGATGCCTAACCTCATCGATCCGTCCTTCTTCTTAATGAACAGCACAGGTGCTCCCCATGGATAAGTACTTGGTCTGATGAACCCTTTCTCTAATAGCTCCATCAGTTGTGCCTTCAATTCCTTTAGCTCGGCAGGTGACATCTGGTATGGTTGGCGTGATACCGAGGCAGCTCCAGGGGTCAATTGTATGGCAAAGTTGACATCTCATTCCGGGGGAATCCCTGGCAGATCTTCGGGAAACACATCTGGGAAATCCTGGACTATGCAGATGTCTTCTATCTTAGAACCCTTCCTTTCAACTATTACGGCTGCAAGGAAGGCAATGCAACCTTTCCTTATCATATTGTGGGCCTTTATAGTAGAGACTAGAGACATCCATCTCTTATGTATAATCCCAGTAAATGACAACTTAGGGAACTCACTAAAAGTAACTTTCCCTTTCTTACAGTCGACACTTGCCCCATAAGTGGACAACTAGTCGGCTCCCAATATTACATCATAGCCTTCCATGGGCATACACACCAGGTCGGCTTTTAAGTTATGTTCTCCGATCATTACATCGGCAGATGGGAAGTATTTGTTCAATTTTTCTTTCTCTCCTAGTGGTGTGGTGACAAAGAATTCACATCCCATGGGGGTAGGTTTAGCATTCAGAGTATCAGCAAAGTTTTGAGATATGAATGAATGTGTTGCTCCAGTATCAAATAAAGCAAATGTTGATAAGGAGAAGACTTGTAGGGTACCTTCCACCACTCCACCTTCCTCAGTGGGCTCTTCATCATGCAGGGCTTGCAGTTTGCCCTATTTCTTAGGCACATTGATATGCCTCTCATTCTCCTTCAGTAGTGGGCACTCGGGGATGTGGTGCTCGTGGCTTCCATAGCGTAGACATGTGCCGACTTTCCTCTAGCATTCATCAGTTGTGTGACCCGGCTTGTCATAGTGTTTGCAGTTGCTTTTAGCTGGAGTGTAGGGGACAGTAGCTTTGGGTTTGCTTTCTTGGCTGGGTCCCTCCGTGATGTTGAAGGGACGCTTTTTGCCATTGTTTGGCTTAGCAGATGATTGACCAGATGTCATTTCCTTTTTCACGAACTTCCCTTTGATGCGGTCAGTGAAGTCCGTAGCATCTTCTAGTAGTTGAGCTTTCTTTACCATCACGGCATAGGTCTGGATGTCGAGAGGGGCCAGTTGAGTAATGTATTGAGGCTTAAAGCTGTTGAGAAAGTGCTTAGCCTTCATCCATTCAGTATTCACTAAGTGTTCAGCATAATGTGCCAGTCTTAAAAATTGGCTTCATACTCGACCACCATCAAATTCCTCTATTTAAGAGTAGCAAATTCCGCGGCCTTCTTCTCTTGGACACGCTCCGAGAAGTACTTGGAATTGAATGCCTCTTTGAATTTAGCCCAAGTAAATTGACCATTTGCTCTGGTCACTTCGACTAACTCCCACCATGCACGGGCGTCCTTCTCTAGTTGGAATGTATCTAGTAGCAGCTTATCCCCCGCTGCGCATTGCATAACACGGAAGATTCTTTCCATCTCCTTTAGCCAGTGTTCGGCCTCTTCTAGATCCGTGGATCCACTGAACCTAGGTGGGTTCAGACTCCTGAAGTTACGATGCAGCTCGCCTACACCGCCACGGTTTCCACCTCCTTGGGTAGCTTGCATAATTGAACGGGTGAGTTCTTGAATGGTTTGTTGCACGCCCCTCATTTGAGCACGTTCAGTAGTCATGTTAGTTGCTTAAGTTCCTACAAAACAATTTGTTGTTAGGATATTGATGTGGAGTTTAATTTGTGCGTGTGTGAGTTTATCTTAGCTAATTACCTATGGTTCTAACCACATCTCGCATAGGTAGGATAATTGACTCTAGTCAAGGCTGGTCAACCTAGATCATCCTATACTTAAGAACAACCTAGGCTCTAATGCCACAAAACTGTCACGCCCCGACGCGGAATATCAGAACGCGAGGCAGTTGCAAATAAATGGGTATAGAGCGAGTACTAAACATCATACCATTGAACAAGAAATAAACACTAAAGCAAATTCTTCCCATTAATAATTTCCGATGTCTAGTTACAACCACTAATACCAGAGCCATTTTATAGGACCCAATTACATTGAATAAAGCAAAAGACTGAACTTAAGACTCTAACATAATACTAAGACGCTAGGGTACTCTTGACTTCACTCTTGGTCGTTCCCATCCTGTTGAGTGTAAGGATCCTCCTCGGTCTCACCTGAGAACACAACGACAAATAAAGCAGGGCGAGCAATAACACCAGTAGGACTTAAATCTCAGGATCAAGCAGGCTTTAAGTGATTAATGCATTAAAAAGGTAGAGTAACTAATGATAGAGCGAGAGAATCAAGTGATGTAAAAGATAGCATGATAGCACGTGATTGAAATATCACAAGTTTCTAATATAGTACAAGTGTCGAGTACAACACAATAGCAGGATGGCCATATTACAAATAGCACAAGTATATCAATAGCACAACGAGTATAGTATAGCACTTTTGATTGTCATGTAGACAACGAGAGAATATAGCACTTTTGATTGTCATTTAGATAGTCGACATAGATAGCACTCGAGTGTAATGCCAAACACTCTGATCATTTAACTCCCATGGGCACTAGCACTTTCGGGCGCACATCCCAGGACCAGATCGGGCCCTTATATATTGCCAGGCATTGGTTATATTGTTTATCTTTAGACAATCAGTCAATGGCCAATAGAGAGTACCAAGAAATAGATGAGAGCACTAATGAATAGACGAGATAGTAGAGTGAACATGAATAGACGAGAGAGTAGAGTATAGATGAGAACTAAAGGACATTGCACACAACACGTCAAGTAAACAAGCAATAGTAACAGTTGCATAACACGCGCACTTGGTGTTGGAAGTCAGGTGGAATTTCACTACCTTTCCGTTGGCCATGTTATGCACAGGTCCAGATGTCCGACGTGATTTATAAGATAAGAGCGAACTTCTAATAGCCGTTTGGAACATGTTGATACCTATAAGGTATCATAGGTGTTAGGGTACAACCAGCTCGTCGACCATGTGGGAACCCATGGACAGAGGAGACTTACGGAGGCCTTGAACAAAAACTCACTAGTCCGGCAGAAGGAGTATCCGACGGAGAGTTCGTCCAAGTCAAGAGAAAAGTGTGTAGAGAAAAAGTGCCCGTCATTCTAGAGGAATTCTAGAACAGTGGAGCATCGGTAACGGTATTCCCAAAACATCGCGAGAAATGAAGGCGAGTCCATTTAAAATAGGGCAATTTAAATATATAATTGGAATAAATTACCAGATATTTTATGAGATCTCTTCATGCCAAGTTAAGCACAATAGATGGTTCAGAGTGTGTGCATGTGTAAGATAAATCATAGATAAAAAGCAGTCATGTGCATGTCTTTTAAATCACACAATATATATTCAATTATAACAGGTGTATATTATTGCGTGTATGACTATTAAGAAAGGTACCAACGTTGTAAGAAGTTATAGCATTAAAATTCGTGGGTTTTCATGCAAAAGTCCCAGGTCGTGACGTACCCTTGTAAGGGTCGCGACGGGATCAGGTCGGAACGCGATAGGGGTTTACACAGAACGCGACGGGTCGGGCAGTGCAGGTTGTCAAAAAGCGACGCCAGCACCTATCACGTTCAGAACGCAGCGGGTTCTCTGTCGCGATCCACCTAAGAACGCGGCCTATCGGGCCGTCGCGTTCTCAGGTCCTGCGCCTGAGTCCGGGCGGGAATAGGACAGGTCCTGGATTGCGGTCCAAACCTTCCTTATTTTGACACAAGGTTGTTCAAAAATTAAGAACAAATAGTACAGACAATGAAAATTCATGAAACCAATTTTAAACGACTCTAGATAGGCAAGAGTACTTACAATAAATAGGAATTTGAAAACAAACATGGTTTCAACAAGGTTCAATCAACTGCATTCACGAAGAACATAGAACAGTGTACAAGTGAGATGAAAGATTTAATTCGAGCAACATGGTGGATGATAATTAGGACTTTCAAGGGCAAACGAGCCTAACTATCATCAGTGTCTCCAGTTAAAATTGAGAGCATGGGGTCGGGTATACATGGAGAACAAGAATTAAGAAGAGGGTTCGGGGTCATACTAATTGCAGAACTTCAAAAATCAAGAAGAAAAGATTGGCTCGATCAAAAATATGAAACCAAATGGCTTTTGTTCTTGATGATTGGAACAATATACAGACGAAGTTTTATGATGTTTTCTCATGAGAATGCCTACCTTTGGCTCGTTTTCCTTTCTAGGGCTAGAACTTGAAGAACTCGGGTTGAGGGCTTAAGAGATCCTTCTCCCCACGAATTCTCCACCTCCTTGGCCTCCTCTCCACGTCTAGCAACCCTTGGCAACAAGCTAGGGCCGGCCATGGGGGATTTAGGAGAGTATTTAAACTTCCTTCCTTTCTATTTCCTATTAGGACTCTAACTATTATTAATTTTGGGATTTCCTAATTCCCCTCACCCTTCTAAGCTTTCCACTTCCTATTTGGGTTAGGATGGGAGCTAAATCCGTTGCCAACCCATTAGGGTAAGTTTAGGAATCCAATTCCAACTCAAACTACTTATTTTAATACTTTATTACCCTTTTTATATTTTTGTAATATTGAAATTACGAATTTAGGGCATTTCCCTATTATTCCGCCTTTTAAAATCCCTGTTTTGGCCCAATAAATTTTTGAGGGTCCATTTAACAAAGCCCATTACTTCTTTTCATTTAGTGGGTTTTAATTAATTCTCTTTCCTTTGATTTTCCAATTGACTTAATTTTTTAATATTATTAAATTTTTATTTTTTGAAAAATCCAGGTTGCTACATCATAAGAATATGAACATCTATTCTATGTGTAAATGATTGATTGATTTCATCCATGTGATCATGTAATTGTTCCATTGCTATGTCCTTACTCCATCTTATCCATAATTTGAAAGTGATTACATGCTAAAAGCACTGAAACCATGTGATAGATTGAATTGCATACATGTCATGTTGATTGTTGTAAGCTTTCCGTCTTATTTTAACCGATGGATTGTGGATTGAGACATGCTCTACACGTCACATTGCACATATAGGAGGCCCTTTCTTGGGGGATTGGAAACTCACGGCCGGTCATTCCGTATCAGCAGTCTAGTGACCTTTCTCTCAAGACCTCCGTAAATCTCCATACTCCGTAGATTCCCTCATGGAGACCGAGTTGGTTGTACCAATGAAGTAACCGGAAGATAGATTGCACTTCTCTTCTTATCATCTTCTCGTGAGAGTGATTTGATAACATTTAAACCAAGCCATTAATGTAACGATTGAACCAATGAGATTAAGCTGTTATGCTGTCGAAATTAATCTGGATCATGTCCCCTTGCATTGTTCTCTATCATCATTGACATGATCTTTAGTTCATCATTGTCCATTACTTGGAAAATCATGTTGGCCATAAATGAATGAATGGAATTACTAGAAATTATTGGAACTTCGGTTCACAACTATGCCAGTGCAAATAGGGCCCAGTCTGGTCCTGGGAGGAGCACCCGAAATACTTATAAATTGCGAGAGTATATGATCCATTGAGGTGTCTGGCAATCACCTAATTGAATGCAAGATTGATCTGGGTAATTTCCACACTGTTATTGAATGATTGATTGATCGATTGGTTGATTGGTTAACTGTTATATGTGAAATGGCCAAATCTATTGTACATGTCATCGTTATTGAACTCAATATGTCATTGTCCACTGGAATTCTATGGAATTCAAATTGAGATATCTATTGTACATGCTACATGTTATTGAATCCCGTCCATTGATAAATGATCGTTGTCACATCCCGAGAATTACGCAGTAGATATTAATAATGTGGAATAATTCGAGTTGATATCCCGAGACGTGAACAGTCGGCAAATAAGCCTCTAGCTAGCACGCACTAAATGTATATTAACATACATCATCGTAGGGCCCAAATATTGAACTCAATGGAAATTGTATTCAAATCTCATATTTGTTTCAAAGGAACTAATATAGGACTAAAACTCAATAAAAAGAAAAAGTACATTTTATTCCTCACTTCCTACCACATGAATCTAACACTCAAAGCAAACTACTACAACTAGACTCATAGTTGGAATGCTCATCACTCGGACCATTCCCATCCTCGACTTTCTCTTCCACTTGAATGTCATAATCACCTAGAATGGTTAAAAGTAGGGAATGAGCAAACTAGCCCAGTAGGATTTATATCTCAATGTGCGGGCAATGACATAAGTGATTAGCAGTTTAGAACTAGGTAAGCACGATGAATGTCAAGATATGCATGTACGAATAAAACTCATTAAAACATGATACATGAAACAAGCTAGATAGAGTGATCATGATAGAACAAGATCTAGAACAAGATAACAAGTTAGAACTAGCAATAGATCGCTTTGTACAAGCACGCAAGATTTCACTTGATGTCAATAGCTTTCAAGAATGCGAGATATCACTAATTGCATTAAATGCAGGATGGCCATATCACACAAGCAAGCAAGCAAGGACGCACGAGCATGATCATGTAACACTAATCAGGCACGTAGACACTAATGTAAACAAAGGAAAGATCCACCAAGAATCTACACCAGGACATGTGTATGTGGTTATTGTATCTATCATTCAACACGACACGCACGACTCCCAGTGCAGATGCAACGCCAGTAATCATTATACCCCATGGTTAACAGTATATTTATGACTCTCCGTCATTGGGGCTAGACTGGAGCCCTTGGATACTCGCCGTGCCCGGTTAGCATCTCACTTAAATTTTAAATGTAGATACCCACAGTCATAATAATGGCCAATGAGAGTTTCAAGATATAAGCATATGTAATGTCATGTTCATGATGATGATGAGAATGAGTAATAAGTAAATTGCACATGATTTTATGATAACAATGGTCAAGATATAAATTTGGCAGCATAACGGTATGATTTATACTTTAATTCAATCTTTACATTAATGGCTTTAGTATAGATTGTAAATCACGCTCACGAGAACAAGATGAGAGAGGAAGTGCATGCTATCTCCAGGGAACTTCAAGGTACAACCAACTCGGCCTCCATGTGGGAATCCACGGAGAGCGGAGATTTACGGAGGTCTTAGAGGAAAGGTCACTAGTCTACGATTCGGAATGACCGATAGAGAGCTTCCAAATCCCCAAGAAGGGCTGCCTAGATGTGCAAGTGTGTAGTGATGTACGCATCTCAATTCACAATCACAGTTTCAAACTCGCGGAAAGCACTTAACAAGATAACATGGCCAAAATTATGCACTTTAACTAATCATGGTTGCAAGATTTAAGATAACAAATTATTTAACATGGTAGAACAGTAGGAAGATTAAATCACAGTTGCATGAATGGATCATCAATTAAGGAGCAATTAGATTAACATTCATGTAATTAAACTTTAAATGGGTTAAACACTTTTAAGCCATTAAATAGACATCATGTAATGATCAGACCCAAGATATGTAAATTACACACTAAACACCATGTTACACAGACCTCGGGTAAGGTTGTAAATACGTGTCCTACACAGTGGACGCACTTCAAAACACATTGCACAGTGGAAACAAGCGAAACGGGGAAAGTCAAAATTGCGTCCATGCTGGTGGCCCCTTCATGCTTGAAACACGTCGGGGGATGTGGACATGGTCACGAAATTTATTTAATAAGGCCTAGGGGGGGGAAACGCCTGAAATGCGTCTGGGCCGGCCGCCGCAGTTCAGAGCGGCGCTGACTCCCAGGCGGCGTGAAGACCCACGCGCGGGTTGACCTGTCAACGCGTTAAACGCGTCGGTCTCCCGAACGCCTTTTAGAGGATCGCGTTGCCCATGCTTGACGCGACACCAGGCACTTTAAAAGCGTCCTCTGAACCGGACGCAGTTCAGAGTTCAAATCGAAAACGTTGAAAACACAGGAACACAGGGGTGCGATTCATGCAACGCTTATATCTCCTAAACTAGGGCTTTTCGAACAAAAGTCTCAACATGAAAGTTGTTGGGAACATGATAGAGGAGAGAACTATGATTTTTAAATAATTTAAATGGCCTTGAGATGTATGATAAATCGACTTGAACAGGAAAAGACCCTAACATGCGTGACTTTGGGAAAATGCCTATAACTCATGATGTACTAAATGGAAAATGATGAAATCAGTGGGAAAAGAAAGTTAACTTGATGCTCTACACATTATATAGGATTTGTTAAGGTTTGGCCCAAGAAAATCTACCTTCTGGTTGATGAAGTTTCATTCTTTAGAATCCCTTGTTCACACCACTGTTTGAAGAACGCTTAATCCCGTGTATGCTGCACGAAAATTGTGCATTCCAGTTGGGTTAGGAAGTAGACTTGACCCTCTTTCCAAGGGTAATAAGCCTTGCACGATAGGATTTATGTTTGACCTACCTTTGGTCGACTCCAAGTGAACGATTTGCACAGGTCAAAGCAGACGGACAGGGGAAGAAGATGAGCTTGGTATGCTTGATCTCCTGCTCTCCAGCCACCAAGAGCTCCTCCACACGACCCCAGCAGGTTGTAAAACTCATCCCTAGGGTTGGGTGAAGAGTATTTAAGCAAACATGGGTTTTAGGAGTCCTATTGCAACAAGGAAAGCCAAGTTGCAATTTCCACATAATACTTTCCTAATTTGAGGATTTCTTCCTCCATTAGAGTGTGTGAGGCTTTAGGAAACCTCCCACTATGGTTAAGTACGAATTTGAGTTGCCAAGAAAGGCTAATTGCCTTGGGGTTTGCCCTAATTATCCCCTTCTATTTTCAGCTTAATTAGAGTTGCGAATTCCATGCATTTGCTTGCTTCATTTGATTTTTGGGCCAAATGTTGTCCATTGGCCCAATTATGATATCGGGTCATTAAATATAATGTTGGAAGTCTCTCCAACATTTTTATTTAATTTATGATTGTGTCGTATTTCCGTGTTAACGGTTTTCCGACTTGTTTTCTTATTTGGATAATCGGTCCCTGTGTGATGTACACTTGGTTAATCAGATTTTTCGTCACACGAATTTCTTCGTGGGACATTTAGGAATAATGTGTGGGGTTGATTTATAATTTTTATGAAATTTTCCGATATGTTTTAGCACATACGATAATGATACGTATGTTTAAATACTCTAATATATGAAAATTATTTATTTTCATTTATTTGAATTTTTATGTAATTAAAATTTCTGGGGTGCTACACCCTCCCCCACTTAAAAGAATTTGGTCCCCAAATTCATAGATCATTAATTGGCTTTTGATAGTTATGATCCTTGAGCTCATTTCGGATTTAATTCCTCTAACTTGTTTAAACAACGTGGATGCCCGTCCAACATCTACACCTATGGCCACCCATACTATTCATTTGGTTCCTTCCACTCCTGTTTTCCTTCCACGTTGTTATAACTCCATCTTATTCTCCAGATGAACTATGGTATAATTACTAGATTATTCCTTTCTAATTTCTCCTTAATGATCTCCCCCACTTAGAAATGTACTAATAAGAAAAACATCATAAGATCAGTCTAGGGGTTAACAATCATACCTCCTTCCGGGAGCTCCGCTGGAGTTATTGCATTCACGCGTCCTTGACGCTTTACCACTCCTGGTTCCTTCCAGCTTGGTCTTTTGGCATGGGATAGTTCGTATACGATGTTCATGACTCCCACATCGCAGGCAAGCCTCAGCCTTCTTCCAGCACTTGTCCACTTGGTGCCCAGGCTTGTCGCAAAATTTACAATATTCAACCGTCGTTGTTTCTTCTACTTTGATCTTTTTCTCCATGCCATAGTCCTTCCCAGTTGCCTTTTGTTGTTGTTGTAGTGGTTGTTATTTTTGTTGTTGTGGAAAGTCCAGTTGTATCGACTGATCCTCTTTTTATGAAGGTCGGCTTTGAGATGTCTTTCCCCTTTATGCCTTCCACCTTAGCCATAGTGTCTTCTACCAGTTGAGCTCTTTGGACCATCTCAGTGTAGGTTTGGATGTTGTATGGTCTGAGCTTTTCAATGAACATGGGCCTGAGCCCATCCATGAAACAGTTAGCCTTTAATCTTTCCGTTCCCACCAGATGTGGGGCATACATAGCCAGATGCGCGAACTGAGCTTCATACTCAGCCACAGACATTCCTTTCTATTTTAGTGCAAAACTCCACTGCCTTCTTCTTCTTGACCCTCTCCGAGAAGTACTTTCCTCAGAAAATCTCCAAGAAACCTGCCCATTCCAGTTCGCCAACATTAGGCAGTGGGCCGATGTGGCCTTCCACCATGCTCGGGCATCCTTAGTGAATTGAAAAGTGGCCAGTACCACCTTCTCCCTCTTAGTGCATTGCATCACTTGGAAAATTCGTTCTATCTCCTTTGCCAATTCTCTGCCTCATCTGGGTCAAGGGATCCAGAGAAACGAGGAGGATTCAAACTCCTAAAGTTATGGTGTAGATCAACGGCTCTGTTCCTAGCTACAGCAGCCTGATTTCCAGCCTGATTTCCAGCCTGAACCACATTTTGCAGGGCCTGTGTGAGTCCTGCTACTGTTTCTTGCATAGCTTGCCATTGGTTGCGAGCCATTGCAGTTGAGTGAGAGAGTTATGAGGGTTCCTGAGAAAGGAGGAAACCAATTATGTCTCTAGATACATTATAAGAGTCAATGGGAAGGAGTGTTTTGTTCATTCTATCATATTCCCAGTCTCTACCCATTCTTACCAGGTACTATATTTAATTTCCATGACCTAGGTTCCATAGGTATCTCCTAATCCTGAGACATATATCCTATTTGGTATTCCTAGGCTCTGATACCACTAAATTATCATGTCCCGAGAATTACGCCGCGGATATTAATAATGCAGAATAATTCGAGTCGATATCCCGAGACCTGAACAGTCGGCAATAAGCCTCTAGCTAGCACGCACAATGTATAACCATACATCATCATAGGGCCCAAATATTGAACTCAAGGAAATTGTATTCAATCTCATATTTGTTTCAAAGGAACTAACAGGACTAAAAACTCAAAAAAAAAAGTATATTTTAATCCTCACTTCCTACTACATGAATCTAAACACCCAAAGCAACTACTACAACTAGACTCATAGTTGGAATGCTCATCACTCGGACGCATTCCCATCCTCGACTTGCTCTTCCTCTGAATGTCATAATCACCTAGAATGGTTAAAAGTAGGGAATGAGCAACTAGCCCAGTAGGATTTATATCTCAATGTGCAGGCAATGACATAAGTGATTAGCAGTTTAGAACTAGGTAAGCCGATGAATGTCATGATATGCATGTATGAATAAAACTCATTAAAAACATGATACATGAAACAAGCTAGATAGAGTGATCATGATAGAACAAGATAAACAAGTTAGAACTAGCAATAGATCACTTTGTACAAGCACGCAAGATTTCACTTGATGTCAATAGCTTTCAAGAACGCGAGATATCACTAATTGCATTAATGCAGGATGGCCATATCACGCAAGCAAGCAAGCAAGAACGCACGAGCACGATCATGTAACACTAATCAGGCACGTAGACACTAATGTACACCACGGAAAGATCCACCAAGAATATACACCAGGACATGTGTATGTGGTTATGTATCTATCATTCAACATGACACGCACGACTCCCAGCGCAGATGCAACGCCAGTAATCATTATACTCATGGTTAACATTATATCTATGACTCTCCGTCATTGGGGCTAGACTGGAGCCCTTGGACACTCGCCGTGCCCAGTCAGCATCTCACTTAAATTTTAAATGTAGATACCCATAGCCATTAATATGTCCAATGAGAGTTTCAAGATGTAAGCATATGTAATGTCATGTTCATGATGATGATGAGAACGAGTAATAAGTAAATTGAACATGATTTCCTGAAACAATGGTCAAGAGATAATTTGGCAGCATAACAGTATGATTTATACATTAATTCAATCTTTACATTAATGACTTTAGTCTAGACTGTAAATCACGCTCACGAGAACAAGATGAGAGAGGAAGTGCACGCTATCTCCATGGAACTTCATGGTACAACCAACTCAGCCTCCATGTGGGAATCCACGGAGAGCGGAGATTTACGGAGGTCTTAGAGGAAAGGTCACTAGTCTACCGATTCGGAATGACCGATAGAGAGCTTCCAAATCCCCAAGAAGGGCTGCCTAGATGTGCAAGTGTGTAGTGATGTACGCATCTCAATTCACAATCCACCGATTTCAAACTTGCAGAAAGCACTTAAAAAGATAACATGGCTAAAATTATGCACTTTAACTAATCATGGTTTGCAAGATTTTAAGATCAAATTATCATTTAACATGGTAGAATAGTAGGAAGATTAAATCACAAGTTGCATGAATGGATCATCACATTTAAGGAGCAATTAGATTAACATTCATGTAATAAAGCTTTTAAATGGGTTAAACACTTTTAAGCCATTAAATAGACATCATGTAATGATCATACCCAAGATATGCAAATTACACACTAAAACACCATGTTACACAAACTCGGGTAAGGTTGTAAATACGCATCCTACACAGTGGGCGCACTTCAAAACACATTGCATAATGGAAACAAACGAACGGGGAAAAAGTCAAAATCGCATCCATGCTGGTGGCTGCCTTCATGCTTGAAACGCATCGGGGGATGCGACGTGGTCAAGGAAATTTATTTAAAAGGCCTGGGTGGGAAAAAGCCTGAAATGCGTTGGGGCCGGCCGCCGCGGTTCAGAGCGGTGCTGACTCCCAGGCGGCGTGAAGACCCACGCGCGGGTTGACCCGTCAACGCGTTAAACACGTCGGGTCTCCTGGACGCCTTTCAGAGGATTGCGTCGCCCATCTGTGACATGACACCAGGTGCTTTAAAAGCGTCCTCGAACCGGACGCGGTTCAAAGTTCATACCAAAAACGTCGAAAACACAGGAACACAGGGGTACGATTCATGCAATGCTTATATCTCCTAAACTAGGGATTTTCGGACAAAAGTCTCAACATGAAAGTTGTTGGGAATATGAAAGAGGAGAGAACTATGATTTTTAAATAATTTAAATGGCCTCGAGATGCATGATAAATTGACTTGAACAGGAAAGGACCCTAACATGCATGACTTGGCAAAAGCTATAACTCAGATGTACTAATGGAAAATGAGGAAATCAGTGGGAAACAAATAACTTGATGCTCTACACATTGGTATAGGATTTGTTATGGTTTGGCCTGAGAAAACCTACCTTCTGGGTTGATGAAGTTTGTTCTTCAGAAATCCCTTGTTCAGACCACTGTTTGAAGAACGCTTAATACTACGTGTATACTACACGAAAATTGTGCATTCTAGTTGGGTTAGGAAGTAGACTTGACCCTCTTTCCAAGGGTATAAGCCTTGCACGATGGGATTTAGGTTTGACCTACCTTTGGTCGACTCCAAGTGGACGATTTGCACAGGTCAAAGCAGACGGATAGGGGAAGAAGATGAGCTTGGTATGCTTGATCTCCTGCTCTCCATCCACCAAGAGATCCTCCACACGACCCCAGCAGGTTGTAAAACTCGTCCCTTGGGTTTGGGTGAAGAGTATTTAAGCAAACATGATTTTAGGAGTCCTATTGCAACAAGGAAAGCCAAGTTGTGATTTCCACATATTACTTGCCTAATTTGAGGATTTCTTCCTCTATTAGAGTGTGTGAGGCTTTAAGAAACCTCCCACCATGGTTAAGTATGAATTTGAGTTGCCAAGAAAGGCTAATTGCCTTGGGGTTTGCCCTAATACCCCCTTCTATTTTCAGCTTTATTAGAGTTGCAAATTTCCATGCATTTTCTTGCTTCATTTGATTTTTGGGCCAATGTTGTCCATTAGCCCAATTATGATATTGGGTCATTAATATATAATGTTGGAAGTCTCTCAACAGTTTTATTTAATTATGATTGCATCGTATTTCCGTGTTAACGGTTTTCTGACTTGTTTCCTTATTTGGATAATCGGTCACCATGTGATGTACACTTGGTTAATCAGATTTTTCATCGCCCGAATTTCTTCGTGGAACACTTAGGAATATGTGTGGGGTTGATTTATAATTTTTACGAAATTTTTCGATGTGTTTTAGCACATACGACAATGATGTGTATGTTTAAATACTCTGATATTATGGAAATATTTATTTCTATTTATTTGAATTTTTATGTAATTAAAATTTTCGTAGTGCTACAATCGTACTGTCATTCTACTCATTGATATTCGTTCCGTTCTACATGAGAATTATCACGAATTGCTACTGAGCCATCCTCGTACATGTTATAGCTTGAATTTGTCCCTATCGTTATTGTCATGAGCATTGCATGATAGTATTGCCACTGTTAACATGTTAATTACGTAAAGCATGCCCGCACCATGAGATGTAAATCCTACTGGGCGCTAGTGTGCTCACACCTATTTTCCTTAATATTTTCAAGTAATGATTATGAAGAGCTTGAATGATGGGACTGGGACGAGTGATGAGCTACTCAACTGTACCCGTCCACATAGCTAGTCAGCCAAGAAGAGTAGTAATGAAGAGTTTCTAATAGTTAGTTACCTTTTTTATTGAGTCATGTGTACTTGAAATACAATTGGCCCTACGTTTGGCTCTGATGATGTAAGGTGTTTTAAACTAGTTGATGGAAATGAAATAAGATTGTTTGGCTGGCAATATTATTATCTTTAACCTTGTGTTATACTTAGTTGTTACTCTGAACTACTCGACTGTGATACGCACACTTGTACACTGATGATCTCAACATTTATTTTCCACTGCTAATGTCGGGGCGTGACATAAAAACTCTAATTTCCATGTAATCTTGGCTTAAACTCGTGCTGCACTTATTGTTAATCTGTTAACTTTTAAAACTTGCAAACATAGACATACATGTTAATCAAGTTGAACATGATCGAAACATGCATGATGAAGTTGAAACTCAGTGTAAATCTATAATGATAATGCAAGAATATATTATATTCATGGGAGAAACATGATATAAAATATATTAATGATATTTTAAGTAAACATGGATTTTGTTATCACCAAAATAAAATGATAAAATATATTAGTGGTTCAACAATCTCCCCCTTTTTCGTGATGACAAAACTCATGTGAAATTTCTAAAACTTAGATACTCAAAGCATGAAATAAACAAAAAATTTGACACTCAAAGCATGAAATAAATAGAAAATTCATAGTTAATACTCTCCCCCTTTTTGTCAATAACCAAAAAAAAAGGGTTCTTACTATTTGCATTTCACCTCTTTGTAGAGACATCTTACCAATCAGTTGTGGGTTTGAAGGAGAGGGGTTCAACAATATTTGTCATGAATTATCATTTCCCATTTGTACTTGCTCCCCCTTGATGTGAGGCTCCCCCTCAGTTGATGCTTGTCAGATCTTCAAGGGTTCTTTCTGATCTGTCGACTACTTTGGCATTATCTGTCGACGTTGTGTCGACATGTCTCCTATGTGTGTCGACCTATCTCCTTACATTTGTTCATAAAAAATACTTGCAAGAAATTTGTTAGTAGTACTATTAAGGGAAATTAAGATTTAAACACATTTGTGACTACTTCTTCTTCAGGGATGTCTTCTTTGAGAAAATTGAGGCTCCCCCTCAACCTGAGCTTCCTGTTGCTCCCCTAGAGTTGGTGCTTCCAGCATACCGTCAGCATGTAATTCTTTTAATAAAAGATAGTTAATCAAGAATAGCAATAAGCATTAATTTATTCTAGGTTTCGCATCCTTGTTTCTTCTAATAAAGTAAATCTATCTTCAGGAAGAGTTTAGTAAAAATATCTGCTAATTGATTATCTGTAGTAACAAATTCAAGTAAATATCACAATTACTTATATGGTCCCTGATGAAATGATGTTTGACCTCAATGTGCTTGGTTCTTGAATGTTGGATTGGATTTTTGGTCAAATGATTACGCTTGTGTTATCACACAACATTGGAATTTCATGCAATTTGTGGCCATAGTCTTCTAGTTAATGTTTGATCCATAGCAGTTGGGTGAAATAGCTTCCAGCTGCAATGTATTCTGCTTCTGTTGTGGACAATGCTACTGAGTTTTATTTTCTGGAAGACCAAGAAATTAAGCATCCTACAAGAAATTGCAAGTACCACTGGTGCTTTTTTTGTCTATTTTGCATCTAGCATAGTCAGCATCACTATATCCAAGTAATTTAAATTCAGAACATCTGGGATACCATAAATCCAATTACTGTATTAATAGGATATATAAAAATTCTTTTAACAGTATTAATATGAAATTCTCTAGGATCAGCCTGAAATCTGGCACACAAACATACACTGAACATTATGTATGGTCTACTAGCAGTAAGATAGAGTAATGACCTAATCATACCTCTATAGATCTTTTGATCTACTTTCTTGCCAATTGGATCACTATCTATTTTTATTCCTGAGCTTATGGGAGTTCCTAAAGGCTTACACTTGTCAAAAGTCATACTTAGAAAGCAAAATTGAAATATACTTGCTTTGAAAATTTTGGGTACCTTCAATGGTCTGCTTGATTTGCAAACTAAGAAAGTAATTAAACTCACCCATCATGCTCATTTCAAACTCACATTGCATAAGGTTTTCAAAGAATTTGTAAAGTGATTCATTAGTAGAACCAAAGATAATACCATGATTTCTCTTTTAAGTACCTACTTTTAAAAGATCAAGCTTACATGATCCTTTCATACCCATGATTTCTCTTTCATTATATGCTCTCTTATATCCCTCAAATTCAAATTTACTTCAAAGTATATCATAAAGTATCTAGTTATAGATTGAAAATTACAAATGACACCCTAAAGATTAAAGGACTTGTTTTTATTTTCTATCATCATTTTGGAATATATTTATCGCCGCTTCACTGTACTAAAATCCTCTAGAATGTCAAGCAACTGTTTCAACACCTTTCTTGGCGTGGTGAGAACACTCTGTAGGGTATTCCTCTTGCAGGACTAGAACTCCCTCGTTAAGACCTCCATAAGTCTAAGTGAGCCTAAAACTCCTCTAGGACATCGAGCAGGTTGTACCAGTAACACCTTACACACTAAGGGACCATGCTAGACAGGTATGACATGATCCACTAGACTTAGATCCCAATGTCTGAATGTGCCCTACTTGTGGCCTGTGTTCTTAATGCAGTGTACATGGGAACCACATCTTCTCTAAATGTTGCACACCCTACAACCTGACCACATTCTTGTCACGGCCAGATGGTACCACATTCTCCCTATGTTGCTAGTACCAAAAGTACTTTTTTGCAATGGTTACTCTTGGTTTCTTTGTACCGATTCTCGTGCTGACTCCTACAAATTTTTTGCTACTGCAGAAACTCCATCTTGTCTCTTTCTCTCTCCCTTATTCTCTTTCTCTCATACTCTCATCTATGCGTCTACTCTTGTCACATATTTCTTGGAACTCTACATTGCCATTGACTAATTGTCTAAGATATGAAAACAAGACTAATGCCTGAAAATTATGAGGCCCAGTCTAGTTCTGAGAGGAGCACCCAAAAGTGCATATGTCCGCAGGAGTTTAATGACTAGGATGTTTGACATTACACTCAAGTACTTGACTAGCTTGATTTACTTAAGACAATCACCTCATGAAAAGTGCTTGACTTGTTAAAATACTTGACTTGATACTATTATACTTTCTCTTATTATGGTCATTACTCTCTCATGTTATGTGTGATATTGCTTGTACTTGTAAACACATGGCATCTCCGTGCTATTACTC
>CM024757.1:100416280-100660196 GCA_014218235.1 Colocasia esculenta
TCATAAGAATTGGATCAATGGACCTCTCATAGCCCATGAATAAATTCAAGTAAGAAATGCAATAAAAATCTGTAACTCTATTATTCCCTAATTAAAAAAGGGAAATTCCATAAGATAAATTCCAATAAATATTGGACTTTGTTAAATGGACCATATAAAATTTATTGGGCCAAAATAGGGATTTTTAAAAGAAGAATAATAGAAAATACCCTAAAATCGTAATTTAAATATTACCTAAATAGAAAAGGGATATTAAAGTATTAAAGAAGTAGTTTGTGTTGGAATTGGATTCCTAAACTTACCCTAATGGCTTGGCCATGAATTAACTCCGATCATAACCCAATTAGGAGTTGGCAAGCTTGGAAGGAGGAGAGAAAATACGAAACCTCGTAATTAAAGGGGAATTAGAGTTAAACTAGGAAAGGGAAAGCAAAGAAGCATAAATACTTCATAAATCCTCTATGGTCGGCCCTAGCACATTGCTGAGGCTTGCTGGAAGTGGAGAGGAGGCCAAGGAGGAGGAGAATTCATAGGGAGAAGGCTTCATCAATCTTCAACCCGTGTTCTTCAAGTTCTAGCGCTAGAAGAGGAAATCGAGTCAAACTAGGCATTCTCATAAGAAAAACCAAATTAATTTTGTTTGTAGATTGTTCCAGGCATCAGGAACAAAAGCCCTCTTGTTTCATAATTTTCCATCGAGCCTATCTTTTCTTCTTGATTTTTCATGTTCTGCAACTAGCATGAGCCCGAACCCTCTTTTTAATTCTTGATCTCCATGTATACTCGATCTCATTCTCTCAAATTTTTACTGGGAATACTAATGATAGTTAGGCTTCTTTTGTTCCTAAAATCCCTAATTTTCATCCACCATGTTGCTTGAATTAAATCATTCATCTCAACTGTACATTGTTCTATGTTCTTCATGAATTCACTTGATTAAACTTTGCTGAAACCTTTGTTGTCTTCAAATTCCTATTTACTGAAGTACCCTTGCATGTCTAGAGTCGTTTAAATTTGTTTCATGAATTTTTTTTGCTTGTACAATTAGTTATGGATTTTTGAATCACCCTGTGTCAAAATAAGGTAGTTCTGGATCACAATCCAAGAACATGTCCTTTCCCTATCGGACTCAGGCGCAGTACCTGAGAACGCGATGGCCTGATAGGTCATGTTCTCAAGGCTATCATGACAGTAGCAGTCGTCACGTTCTGAATGCGACAGGGGGTGTCATCGCGTTTTGCCTACCTGACCTAACCGACCTATCACGATCCTCAAACCACCCTGTCACGTTCTGACCTGATCCCATCGCGACCCTTACAAGGGTACATCGCGACCTGGGACTTTTGCATAAAAACCCATAAATCGTGATGCTATAACTTTATACAGTGATTATACCCTTTGTTAACAGTCCTACACGCAGTAATACACACTTGTTAGACTGAACATATATTGTGTAATTTAAAATACATGCACATGATCTCTTTCTATCTATAATTTCACTCACACATGCACACACTTGAACCATCCAAATATGGCTCAACTTGGCATGAAAATATCTCATAATAGATCTGGTAAAGTATGTCAATCATGTAATTACATTGCCATATTTTAAATATACTTGTCTACGTTTTCTCACGATGATTTGGAACACTGTTACCGACGCTCCACTATTCTAGAATTCCTCTAGAACGTCGGGCACTTGTTTCTATATACACTTTCTCTTGACTTGGATGAACTCTCCATCGGATACTCCTTCTGTCGGACTAGTGAATCCTTGTTCAAGGCCTCCGTAAGACTCCTCTGTCCATGGGTTCCCACATGGTCGACGAGCTGGTTGTACCCTAACACCTATGATACACTTGAGGGATCAGTAAGATCCATACGACCTTAGATTGTTCTCTCTCTTATCTTGAATCACGTTGGACCTCTGGACCTGTGCATAACATGGCCAGTGGAAGGATAGTGAATTCCACCTGACTGCCTACACCGATCATGCGTGTTGTGCAACTGTTATTATCGCTTGTTTAACGTTGTCTTACGAATATGTCCTTGTCTCGTCTACTGTCTCTATACTCTCATCTATTCATGTTCACTCTACTATCTCGTCTATCTTGCCTATTCATCTAGTACTCTCTTGGTACCCTTTAAGCCGTGTGGCTCCTACTGTTTTGTACTGTACCTCACTGTCTTGCGCCAAAATGGTTCTTGTGACTCTACTAACTTGAATGCATACTGCTGAGGGCACGGAGAGTGTCTGAGGGGCTCCAATCTAGTCCTAGGAGCAGAGAGCCACCCGAAAATACCTGTAGGGGCTAATATCACTGTCTGCATTTGCACCGGTTCTGACTGACTGTTCTGAATTAGCTAGACATCTGACTATTATAATGTTACTGTTAGTCTGTTAGTTCAGACGTACTGCACTATTAAAGTGCCATCATTAATTGTTATTGTCTTGTTATTGAGCAACTACTGTCGTACTCTCTCCTTGCTCTACTTGATACTTGCTATCTTGAGTTATTGCATTCTATCGTGACTAAATTGCATTCACAGTGCTATACTCTCTCGTTGTCTATTGACAATAAAGTGATATGTTCTCTCTCGGCTATTTACGGATAACCAAAGTGCAATTTACTCTTTACATGACCATCTACTATCTCACTCCTTGCTATACATGTCGCTTGCTATTTCTTGACAATGATGTTACTTGCTATGGTTGTTATCGTTTCTATCGTGACTTGACTTTAATCATCATGCTATACTTGATTCATCTGCTATCTGAGCCATGTTACTTGTGCCATTACTTTCTCGACTTACATGACTCGCTCTGTCATTAGTTACTATGTCCTTTAAAGCATGCTTGAGCCTGAGATTTAAGTCCTACTGGGCGTTATCGCTCACCCTTCGTTATTTGTTATTATGTCTCAGGTAAGTCGGACAATGACGTCACACACACCAATGGGACGGGACCAGAGTGATGAGCGATCCAGAGTCAGTTGATGAAGTTGCCCTAGTACTATGAAGTCTAATAGTTATTGCTTTAGATTTCTTTTCAATGTAATGATGTCATTGAGCCCTATGTATTGGCTCCAAATTAGTGGTTGTAATAGTCTTAGTAATTTTATAATGAAATCAAGAGTTTATTTCAATTATTGTTCATTAGATGCTCTGATATTTGTATTTGTATGCGCAATTCACGTTACCATACTTGTTGCTCACGTTTCCCCCGATTTATTCCGCTGCTAAATTGGAGGGGCGTGACAGTTGGTATCAGAGCCTAGGATGTCCTTATTAGGATATTTTAAGTCTAGGGATGTTCTAGGTGAACTACCATGACCGTGTCTAAGTCAACCACCATACCTATGTGAGAGATTGGGTAAAGTTTGGGGTTATGCTAGGAGCTTAACTATATGTATAAGCACCCTAAGTTTAAGAAAAAATTAATAAGTATTATTGCTCGCAGGAACTAGAGGAGATGGCTGGCGAGCATGCACAAATGCACGAATTACAACATACTGTACAGGGGTTAACTCAAGCCCTTAACAATGTGATTCAAGTAGGAGCAAGAAATGGGGCAGGAGACTTATATGAGAACTTTCAACGAATAAATCCCCCTAGGTTTAATGGAACTCCGGATCTCGATGAAGCTGAAAATTGGGTGAAGGCGATGGAACGAATCTTTAGAGTTATGCAATGTTCGGAGCAAGAGAAAGTCCTTCTGGCAACTTTCCAGTGGACCGCGATGCTAGATCTTGGTGGGAAGTTTCCAGTCGACAATTACCCAACATCGACATAGAGTGGATAAATTTTTAGAACTCTTCAACACCAAATTTTTTTCGAGAGGATTCGTGAGAAGAAGGCAAATGAATTCGTCAATTTAAAACAACGAATGATGTCTGTAGCAGAATATGAAGCGCAATTTGAAAGACTAACACAGTATGCACCATATTTGGTGAGTACAGAAGAGATGAAGGTAAAGAGATTCTTAGAAGGGTTGAGACCTGTGTACTGGAAAAAGTTGGCTCCACTAGACATTGAAGCATATTCAGTCATGGTATTGAGAGCTCAATTAGTAGAGGACACCATGGAACTTCTTGAAAAGATCCATAAGAAGAAGGTGTTGAAAAGGGAACGTGCTACTCACTCCAACGATAATAAAGGAAGAAATACATTAGATAGCAAGAGAATGAAAGGGGAGGTGAAGCAGAAGGAAGTCTATGAATTTTGTGAAAAGCCAGGGCATTAGGTTGATAACTGTTGGAAGAGATTGGGCAGATGCTTGCGATGTGGAAGTCAACAACATCGAGTCATCGATTGTCCAACAAACAAGAACCAAACTCCATGCCAAGGATGATTACAAGCCCTTGTGGATATAAATCATGCCAATGAAGGTGGACAAGGTACCATCATTAAACCCTTAGTATAATTTCATATTTTTTTCACAATAGCAAAGCCCTAAGTGGGGGAGATGATGGAATGAAATATTCCAAGTAAATTGGTAGTCATATCATATCATATGAATTTGGGGACCAAATTCTTTTAAGTGGGGGAGGATGTAGTACCTCCAAAAATTTATTAATATGAAAATATAGATAAATTGAAATTTGATCAATTAATAAATTCAAAACTAGTTAAAGGGGTATGCATCACTATTGCATGCGTATAAACCCATATACAAATATCATAAAAATAGTGCTTATACTTTAAATGACATTCTCTAATGATCTATTAAGGAATTTGGGCATAGAAAAATCATTTGGACCAAGTTATAGAATTTATATGACTTATTATGGTAATTAAGAAATAAGTCGAAAACCCGTTATTTTATGAACCAAAGTGAATTAAATATTAAAATAAAATTATGGGCAGACTCCAATAATATGTATTGGTAGTCCATCATAAGAATTTGAATCAATGGACCTCTCATAGCCTATGAATAAATTCAAGTAAGAAATGCAATAAAAATCTGTAACTCTATTATTCTCTAATTAAAAAGGGGAAATCCCATAAGATAAATTCCAATAAATATTGGGCTTTGTTAAATGGACCATATAAAATTTATTGGGCCAAAATAGGGATTTTTAAAAGAAGAATAATAGGAAAATACCTTAAATTTGTAACTTAAATATTACCTAAATAGAAAATGGGTATTAAAGTATTAAAAGAAGTAGTTTGTGTTGGAATTGGATTCCTAAACTTACCCTAATGGCTTGGCCACGAATTTAACTCTCATCCTAACCCAATTAGGAGTTGGCAAGCTTGGAAGGAGGAGAGAAAATAGGAAACCTCGTAATTAAAGAGGAATTAGAGTTAAACTAGCAAAGGGAAAGCAAAGAAGCATAAATACTTCTTAAATCCTCTATGGCCGGCCCTAGCACGTTGCTGAGGCTTGCTGGACGTGGAGAGGAGGCCAAGGAGGAGGAGAATTCATGGGGAGAAGGCTTCATCAAGCTTCAACCCGTGTTCTTCAAGTTCTAGCCCTAGAAGAGGAAATCGAGTCAAGGTAGGCATTCTCACAAGCAAAACCAAATTAATTTTGTTTGTAGATTGTTCCAGGCATCAGAAACAAAAACCCTTTATTTCATAATTTTCCATTGAGCCTATCTTTTCTTCTTGATTTTTCATGTTCTGCAACTAGCATGAGCCCGAACCCTCTTCTTAATTCTTGATCTCCATGTATACTCAATCTCATGTTCTCAAATTTTTACTGAGAACACTGATGATAGTTAGGTTTCTTTTGCCCATAAAAGCCCTAATTTTCATCCACCATGTTGCTCGAATTAAATCTTTCATCTCAACTGTACACTGTTCTATGTTCTTCATGAATACACTTGTTTAAACCCTACCAAAACCTTTGTTGTTTTCAAATTCCTATTTACTGGAAGTACCCTTCATGTCTAGAGTCATTTAAAATTGGTTTCATGAATTTTCGTCGCTTGTACAATTAGTTATGGATTTTTTAATCACCCTGTGTCAAAATAAGGTAGTTCTGGACCGCAATCCAAGAACATGTCCTTTCCTTGTCGGACTCAGGCACAATACCTGAGAACGCGACGGCCCGATAGGCCGCGTTCTCAGGGCTATCGTGACAGCAGCACCCGTTGTATTCTGAACGCGACAGGGGGTGTCGTCGTGTTCTGCCTACCTGACCTAACCGATCTGTCGTGATCCTCAAACCACCCTATCGCGTTCTGACCTGATCCCATCGCGACCCTTACAAGGGTACATCGCGACCTGGGACTTTTGCATAAAAACCCATAAATTGTGATGCTATAACTTTATACAATGATTATACCCTTTGTTAACAGTCCTACACGCAGTAATACACACTTGTTAGACTGAACATATATTGTATAATTAAAATACATGCACATGATCTCTTTCTATCTATAATTTCTCTCACACATGCACACACTTGAACCATCCAAATATGGCTTAACTTGGCATGAAAATATCCATAATACATCTGGTAAAGTATGTCAATCATGTAATTACATTGCCATATTTTAAATATACTTGTCTACATTTTCTCGCGATGATTTGGAACACTGTTACCGACGCTCCACTGTTCTAGAATTCCTCTAGAATGTCGGGTACTTGTTTCTATATACACTTTCTCTTGATTTGGATGAACTCTCTGTCAGATACTCCTTCTGCCGGACTAGTGAATCCTTGTTCAAGGCCTCCGTAAGACTCCTCTGTCCATGGGTTCCCACATGGTTGACGAGCTGGTTGTACCCTAACACCTATGATACACTTGAGGGATCAGTAAGATCCATACGACCTTAGATTGTTCTTTCTCTTATCATGAATCACGCCGGACCTCTGGACCTGTGCATAACATGGCCAGTGGAAGGATAGTGAATTCCACCTGACTGCCTATACCGATCACGCGTGTTATGCAACTGTTATTATCGCTTGTTTAACGTTGTCTTACGAATATGTCCTTGTCTTGTCTATTTTCTCTATACTCTCGTCTATTCATGTTCACTCTACTATCTCGTCTATCTCGCCTATTCATCTAGTACTCTCTTGGTACCCTTTAAGCCATGTGGCTCCTACTGTTTTGTATTGTACCTGACTGTCTAGCGCTAAAATGGGTCTTGTGACTCTACTGACTTGAATGCATACTACTGAGGGTACGGAGAGTGTCCGAGGGGCTCCAATCTAGTCCTGGGGACAGAGAGCCACCCGAAAATACCTGCAAGGGCTAATGATGGTGTCTACATTTGCACCGGTTCTGACTGACTGTTCTGAATTAGCTAGACATCTGGCTGTTATATTGTTACTATTGGTCTATTAGTTCAGACCTACTGCACTATTACTATGCCATCATTGACTGTTACTGAATTGTTATTGTCCTATTATTGAGAAACTACTGTCGTACTCTCTCCTTGCTCTACTTGATACTTGCTATCTTGAGTTATTGCGTTCTATCGTGGCTAAATCGCATTCACAGTGCTATACTCTCTCGTTGTTTATTGACAATAAAAGTGCTATGTTCTCTCTCAGCTATTTACGGATACCAAAGTGCAATTTACTCTTTACATGACCATCTACTATCTCTCTCCTTGCTATACATGTCGCTTGCTATTTCTTGACAATGAGGTTACTTACTATTGTTGTTATCGTTTCTATCGTGACTTGACTTTAATCATCGTGCTATACTTGATTCATCTACTATCTGAACCATGTTACTTGCGCCATTATTTTCTCGACTTTACATGACTCGCTCTATCATTAGTTACTCTATCCTTTAAAGCATTAATTATTTAAAGCATGCTTGAGCCTGAGATTTAAGTCCTACTGGGCGTTAACCCTCACCCTTCGTTATTTGTTATTGTGTCTCAGGTAAGTCGGACAATGACGTCACACATACCAATGGGACGGGACTAGAGTGATGAGCCACCTGGAGTCAGTTGTTGAAGTTTCCCTAGTACTATGGAGTCTAATAGTTATTGTTTTAGATTTCTTTTCAATGCAATGATGTCATTGAGCCCTATGTATTGGCTCCAAACTAGTGCTTGTAATAGTCTTAGTGATTTTATAATGAAATCAAGAGTTTATTTCAATTATTGTTCATTAGATGATCTGATATTTGAGTCTCTATGCGCAATTCACGTTACCATACTTGTTGCTCACGTTTCCCCCGATTTATTCCGCTGCTAAATTGGAGGGGCGTGACACTGGCGATCTCCCTTGTGCTTGGTGCTCCGTGGGGAGCTTGGAGGGGAGTTGTGGTTGGCTTGCCTTGGTGAGTATGTGTGTGATTTGTTTGTGTGACTTGGGTGCTTAGTATGTTTCTTCTTCTTCTTCTTCTTCTTCTTCTTCTTCTTCTTCTTCTTCTTCTTCTTCTTCTTCTTCTTCTTCTTCTTCTCTTCTTCTTCTTCTCATTCTCTGTGGTTCTTCCCCATGGTGTGGATCCTCTCCATCGGCTTGGGAAGGTCGAGCTCGGCTTGTGGACGGTGGCTCTTGGAGCGTTGGAGCTCGGAGGTGGAGGGGTGCTAGCCTACGAGAAGGCCCTAATTGGGTGGATCTTCAAATTGAGGTAGGGAACCCAAACCCTCCCCCTAGTTCTACATGCTAGGTTGCCAAACCCCACTTCCAAGCCTAGAAATCATGCTAGGTATTTTTGCATGCTTCAGGTGGTCTTATCATGGAATGTTGTTCTGTGTGTATGCATGCTTGGTTTGGGTGGTTTGTGTTGAGAGGTCCATGTAGTTGGTGAGGTTATTTGAGTGTAGGTTGCTCTTCTTGCCATGCATGGGGTTCATGAGGTGTTTTGGTGTTCATTGAGATGTTTTCCAGCGTTGCCATGATCTTTTCCCCCTTGTTGTATCATTTAGTGTGGTTTTGGGGTGATGGTGTTGCTCTATTTGAGCACTCGGCTGAGGTCGCGACAGGCTTCCCAGTCGCGACCTGGTCACAACGTATCGTCGCGTCGCATTCTCTCTGAACGCGCCCCAGCACCCATCGCGTTAGCAAACACGACGGGGTACGTGTGCGGCATTCAGGAGTTCGGGGTTTGTCCGAACGCGACGTCCGCCTCCGTCACGATAGGATCGCGACGGGGTACATGTCGCGTTCAGAAGACCCAGGTTTGTTGCGGCACCTTAAGCCGTAGCGTTCTTATCGCGATGGGTCGAAGGGTCGCCTTTTGGTTTCTTGTCGCGACAGGCAGGATTGTCATGTTCTGATCACAACGTAGCGTTGTGTAGCCTCTCTGACTGAGAGGGACTGGCGAAAGGTTTTGACGTTCCGCTTCCACTGCGACTCGGTTTTCTTGGCACCTGTGTTGTTCCTAGTGCAGTGCTACTCTAGTCTCTTCGCCCGGTGCTAGGCACTTGAGGGCTTGTCCACGAGACAGGTTGTTACCATTATCTGGGACCCCCATCCCCACACACCTGTTAGAGGGAGTTCTCCGAGCGGCGGGCATGCTCGAGTCACGGACTTGGAGCGGAGGGGAAAACGTTGGGGACAGCGGCGTAGAGTCATTTGTAGAGCTCTCTTAGATGGGTCTGGGTCGCCGAGGTAGTTGTGGCACTCTTTCGGTGCGGACCAGCTAGTCCTTTCTCACTGCCTCACTCTATGTGGTTCCGGAACCATTTAGAGGGGTCAGGTGTGGGACCGTAGTCCGGCCAGACTACGGCGTTGTGTTTACTTTAGTTCCTCGTCTCACTCCGATGGGAGGTGCTAGACATGGACCGTTGGTCGAGGGTAAGGCGCGTGGCGCACCTGACCGGCTGACTAGTGTAGCGTTCTATAGCTAGTGTGTTTGTCCAGGCAGTGTTTTAGCTCTCTGTGTGACAGCCTTGGGGTTCTTCTGGTGCCGTATTTTACACGGGTTTTTCGGTCCCGACGTATAGCCTAGACCGACGATCGTGTAGTTTCTTTCACGCTTCCGCACTTGACTCTGTTTAGTAGAATAGAATTTACTGCTTTATTAAATCATTGCATTTAATCTATTATGCTGTTAGAACTAGTGGGAGATTGGTAGTCTCTACTGGGCTTCTTCGTGAAGCTCATGCCCTGTTTTGCAGGTGAGACTTCACAGCAGTTCCCTCCGCGGCTGACTGAGGAGATGGGGCCATAGTAGATGGCATCCCCAGTTAGCAATGTTCCCCAGCTTGTGTACTTCACCCTCGGATATGCCCCTAAGGGACGTGTTCTTCCCCTTTTGTTTCAGCACTTGTACTTTATTTACTTTGGGACTATACTAGACCGTTACTCAGTGTTGGACTCTTTTCCTTCATCTGTCATACATTTTAGTACGTTTTCTGTTATTTATCTCTATTACATATCTTGTTAGACCGATCCGTTAGCCCTTCCGGGTCTCCGGACCCGTGGGCGGCGGTGCCGATGTTTGGATTCTTGGTGGAGCCGAGGGTCTGGGCTTCGCAGCCGTTACAGGCCCTCACCCAAAAATGTCACATATGATGTGATGGATATATGCTTGGCATAGAGGGCCATATCCTCTTGATCACAGCCAGCAGCTAGCTCTTCGGCATCTGCACAAAAGAGAAAAGTTAAAGGAATGGCTCCCCAATGAATCAGTAGGACAGAGATGGAGTCCCATTTACCCCATGCTCAGCTGAGTTCGTGCTTGACGAGCTGGGCTCCGTCAGATACTCCTCAGCCTTCTCCGCTATCACGTTGCTGAGGCGATCAGAGATCTTTGTTGCCTCCCGACCAGTAGATGCACCATGTCCTTGCCGCGTGGGTCCCTAACCCGAGTAGGGAACCCCCCACTCTTCCACTTCGTGTCCTCGGCGATGGCCAACGAGAACACCCGATGCGTCCACCCTTTGTTGTTGGAGTACTTTGGTGAGAACTGGATCCGCAAACTTGTTGGCGTTTGGTGTTTGGTGTAGTAGACCCTGATGGCGCATGTCCCGCACTTTGGAAGAGGTCCGTCGTCGGCTGAATGTCCCGCCTTTGCATGAAATGCAAAATACGCAGATCGTTCGCCACGAATTCGGCATTACCTAGATTGGGGGGATCCCCCATGCGTTTGTTGCCCAGCTAGCAAGCCTAGAGGGGGGTGAATGGGATTCTAAAAAATCATTTAAATAAAAACTTGTCAACAAAAATGCTTAACAGAAAAACACTGAGATTGATTGTTAGTGTTAGTAATAGAGAAGACAAGAGAGAAAATACACAATCACACACCAGGAAATTTATCCTGGTTCGGACCTCCTATCCCAAGGAGTCCTACGTCCAGTCCCCAAGCAACAACTTGGGATTTCACTAACCCAGGGTACTGTCCCCCTTAAGGACCCTTACATATCCAGCCGCAGCTAGCCTTCTCTTCTACCCCGAAGAGGTACAAAACCACCCTGATACACAGGTCTTCCTTCCTTACGAAGGGAATACCAACCACCTATTTCCAACAGGTCTTCTCTTCAAAACCCGAAGAGGAACTTCACAACAGATGGAATAAAACCAAATGGCCCCCTAGACCAAGCTTACAACAAATGTTTGATCTGAGGCAATGTCTGAGAGAGAAGGATTTCACTAGATGAAAACTCTCAGAACTACAAAGGCCCTCCAAAAGCTAAGCAAATGAATATGGAGAGCGAGAGCTACAGAAGATTATGGAGTGAAGCTTTGGGGCTCTTGTTCTAATGCTCGCAAGTTGAGGTTGTTCTCTGAAAGCTCTAAGGTGCCAAAGTTGTTCTTCATGGAGACATCAGTCTTCTATATATCTTCTCTTGAAAAATTATAGCCGTGAAATGGTCGTTGTCTCTATGATAGACTCATGTTAGACAGCATGGCCCGAGTGTATGACAGGTGAGCTTGCAGCCATTTAATGCTTTGGAGCCATGCACGTAAAGAGAAGATTCACCCAGATATCCTCAGCCCCTAGTTGTCCAACGTTGTAAGACTTGGTACTCACAAAGACCTGCACACAATAATGTCAAACCATAGATAGATAGACTGTCTCTATGCTTGTCAGTCAACGTTAGAAACCATGCAGTAAGAACGTACACCAAAATAGAAATGTTATTCTGCCACCCTGATAAAGTATTTGCTATTGTATCATTGTGTAGAAAGCATTCAGACATGCGACATGTAGATGAGTGTCAGTCACAATAAATGCAGGGATATTAGTGATGCCCGCGGGAAGACTTTGACTTTCACAATATTTGAAAATATATTTAAATATCATGTATGAAATCGATGTAATCCATGAAGTCGTTATGACAATAAATAGTTGTTCAACTTATGAAATCGTTGTTTATACAAATCGTTATACAAATATAAGCAAATAGTTGTTCAAACATAAACAAATCGTTGTTTGAGCAAATCGTTGTTCAAACATAAACAAATCAATGTACAAGCAAATCGTTGTACAGATATAAGCAAATCGTTGTACAAGGGAAAACAAATCGTTGTACAAGTAAATCATTGCACAGATATAAGCAAATCGTTGTACAAGCAAATCATTGTACAGATATAAGCAAATTGTTGTACAAGCATAAGCAAATCATTGTACAAGAGAAAGCAAATTGTTGTACAAACATAAGCAAATCATTGTACAAGCATAAGCAAATCATTGTACAAGAGAAAGCAAATCAGTATACAAGAGAAAGCAAATCGTTATACAAGCAAATCGTTGTTTTTCACTTATCGAATCATTATAACAATCAAATCGTTGTTTCCTTAGAAACTGATGACCGAATCGTTGTTTTACTTATGAAATCGATGTGAAACCGAATTGTTGTTTCACTTACGAAATTGATATGAGACCAAAATTGTTGTTACACTTACGAAATCATTGTGAGACCGAAATCGATGTTACACTTACGAAATCGTTGTGAGACCAAAATTGTTGTTTCACTTAACAAATCGTTGTGAGACCGAAATCATTGTTTCACTAACAAATCGTTGTGTGAGACCGAAATCATTGTTTCACTTAACGAATCGTTGTGAGACCGAAATCGTTGTTTCACTTAACAAATCGTTGTGAGACCGAAATCGTTGTTTCACTTAATGAATCGTTGTTGAGACCAAAATCGTTATGCCATAAAGAAAATCGATATGAACTTAGAGGAAATGCATGCTCTGAACTTTAAATGATATAGTGTAAGAATTACTTACAGATTAGGCTCGATTTATTCAATCCCTGTGGATGAACTTCATAAAAACTTGTTAGAAAATAATTGTTAGGGTTTTGTTAATCACCAAAATTGATATAATTAAATAAAATTTATATGGGGATGGACTAATCATTCAATCTCCCCCTTTTTGGTGATGACAAAACATAAACATATAATGTTCCGAAATAAACTTGAGTAATTTTCTAAAATAGGGTTTTGTTGATATGTATTTCAGAATGTTTATTTTTCCCTCTTTTTGTCATTAAGCGAAAAGGAATCAAACCACATAAGAGAGAATAGAAGAAAGATAAATGGGAGCCAGAAGAAACATTATATTATATCACTGAGGAGGTACAGGAATGTAGAAAGCAAGGGATAGGAGGGAGGTAGCGAGTAATGATCGGCCATGCCTTGCATTCCTGCTCTTCAAAATAATGGAGAGGCTCCATAAACTATAGAGAGGAAGGTCCCATACACAGGCCATCCTCTCGATGTGCAGTTGCCTCTGAGCTTCCACGAAATTTCCATACTCATCCTTGCCAAGAGACATTTTGCAGGTGCTGGAAGTACCAAAGCTAGCATGTTGGAGGAACTGATCAATGGAAATGGGTAGAAGATCTGCTAGTGCTTCAGTCCTTTTTCATTGAAATATAGACTTTGTATCTCTCAACCACATATCAATGGGTCTCGAACAGATGAATGGAGTTAAGATCTAGAAATTGTGCAGCAGACAGAGGAGGTTGATTTGATCTGGCCTGAGAAGCATTGAGATCAAGAAGCTGCTGAGCAGTGAGAGGGTAAAGTCTTCCCAGTCTAATGGAGATAGCCGCTCACATTCAGACAAGAGAGGGGCAAGAACAACAGACTTGATGTGGCCCTGGTGATATTCCCGGTAGACGAATTTGTGGAATGCAAGAGAATTCCTTTCTGCACTGAAATGCGTACCATGACCCTAGCAAATCCTTCAAAAAAAAGAGGTCCTACTACAGATTCCATGACTAACGGAATGAAGTGAGGCAGGACCACAAATTGTATCCCAATGTGGAAAAATCACTTGGAGGAGGTGGAATGAGCAGCATCCGAACCAAGAAGAGAAATAGCTTGCCGGAACTGGCCAAGCTGAACTTAGGGCAGATTATTGAGATAGCTGTAATCGTTTAACATCTGGAAATAGCCGATAAGCTTGATCTCCTTCTAAATAAATGGACCCCAGGTATTCTTGTGATGAATCATAAACCACTCAAAGAGAGTGTGGGTGATCCCTGGTGGAATTGAGCAGAGCTGGTAATATGAATTGCTGTATAAAGACTGATGGCCCCGAGCCCACTGATCTTCAATTTTAGCCTCGTTATAGAGAACATTTTTGACTGTTTAGCTTTTAAAGAGAAGAGAGAGGGAGAATAACATTTAGGTGGTCGGTGAGATGTAGGTGAGGAAGGCCAAAAATGGTGGCAAATGTGCATTTCTGGAGGAATTCACAATCGATAGACCTTCTTCGATTTTTCAACAGTGAGAGAAAACAAAAGAGTGGAAAATGGGTCGAAGAGATAGCAAGGTTGGAAGATATTTTCTTTTTAGGAACATGGCTGGAAGAGCATGTCCTATGAATGTGAGTGCCAACTGACAGGATGAGCGAAGTATGGCTACTTCAAACTCATCTTTGATGTCTTGGATAAAGGGACCTTCAAGTTGGGCACCCTCTGAATGATGGTAAACAAAGGAGGGAGGAATAGGAGGATGAAGGAAGACTAAGAAGTAGAGGGAGTGGTATAGATGGTCCAGCTGATGAAGGACCAGATATGAGGTTCCAGCTGAGGAGGATGCTGGAGGTGCCTCAGAAGGAAGAGGAGGAATGAATGTGGAGGAAACAGGAGAAGAGGAGGTTGTGGTAGGAAATGGTGTAGGTGAGGAAATGTGTTTTGGGAAGAGGTTGTTTAAAGGTGGCAGAAGCTGGAGGAGTAGTGGTAGATGAAGGTGGAGAAGGAGGGGGGGAGTTTGAAGAGGAGAAGTAGGGGGCTCTAGGGGCACAGCCTCTTCTACAGGTGCTTCAAATCTTCCATGCTCAACCTGAGATTCCACTGGCCCGGATGGCCCTGACTCATCCACAACTGGCCCTGGAAGCCCTGTCTACTCAACCGATGGCCCTGGTGGCCCAGATGCATCTTTGTTGGCTGATCCTGACTTGAGTCCTCAACAACCTGTGGCCCTGATGGCCTGAATCCTCAATATTAACTGGCCCTGATGGTCGACTACTTCTTCTTCCTTCAATCCTTGCCCTGAAGGCCCTGAACTGTACACAGGTACTGCATGAGTGGGAGCAGGAGAGGCAGGAATGGGTAATTGCTCCCTCACAAAAACTGATAGATCTTGAACTAATTGCTTAATGCTTCCCAACTCACCTTCAAACTTTGGAGCTCAGCTTTCATTGCTCCAATCTGCTTGGCTCCTGTGCTTTGGCTCACAAAGATGGATGTAACTTCATTTTGCAATGAGCACAGGATCTCTCCATGAGCATTCAACGGTCTGTTACTGGCTTCATATTGACCCTCAGCTTCTTCTTCTTGGAACTATGGTGTGCTCTTCTAGTAAGCAAAGGAATCTGAGCTACACCCTTGCCTTTAGCACTGGCCCCAACAGCAGGCTCCACTTCAACAGAAGGTTCTTTTCATCTGAGGTGCTCTCCACAACACCTTCTTGGAACTGATCAGCATGGGGGCTAACTATGTGCTCCCCTGAATCTCTGCTTCCTTCTCAACTGCATCTCCCCTGAACAGGAGCATCTTCCATGGAACATTTGCACTGTGGCCTGGTGCCACAACTTCAGCCATAACTTCTTCTTGCTCCCCATGAATATTTGCGACAATATCCAAAAAATATCTTCAATTAATGCTGCAAACTATCGAAGGGGACTCAACCTCTGAGGAATGCCCAACGGGCTCAATGTGCTCATGAGAAATTTCTTCAATTCTTCTGGACTGGCCACTGGAACTTCAATTCTGATACCTGCTGCTGCATTCTTCTTCCTCTACTTGAACCACTGGAATTCTGTTCTGACCTCTTCTGGCTGTTCTTGAACTGCTGAACAACTAGGCTTCTGCAACAGGGGCTCAATTCTTATAGCAACTTCTTCCTCTGCCTCTGGAATCTGAACTTCTGAGCTTCTCCGATGATGGCCTCACCTTCGGAGACTGAAGTCGTGTCCTACCCCAGCTACCAATGAGAAGCCACTCTTCTTCATGATTTCTGCTTCTAATGGCTTGTCCCATCTTCTCGGACAACTTCACCAGTCACATCATGTTTGAAATGCTGAAAAAATTTTGGTCAGCAGGTGAGCCTAAGGAAGAGATACATTCAATTCATTCTCCTTATCCCAAATCATCGCAGTTGCAAACTTCATCCTCTAATGATCACCTCTGCCATATTATATCTTGATTCGAACGCCCAGAACATCATGTCGGAGTCAGCCTTCGGGCAAGTGGAGAAAGTTGCGCTTCTTGGTACAAGGATTTTGCACACTATGAAATGCAAAATCCGGTTGAAAGCATTCATCTGGTTGATGTCGATTTACCATCCTTCAGCTTATATTCAGTACAATATCCCCAGTCCTTTGACATCAAATCGACGCTGTCTACTCCATTGCGGCCACTGGTAGACACCCAAAAAGACACTCCACCAAGGTATGTAATGTGAATAGAGGTACCTTTGACTGAGGAGATCAGGACCCATCCTTTCAGTTTAAGCAGGTGTAAAGGCCTTCACCAGGTCCGGATAACTGGCCTTTGAAATAGTTGCCATTCTTGTCACTTCATCCTCTGCATTGCTGCTAGGATGTGTGCATCTCATTCTTCTCCAAATCAGCCACATCCACTACCTTGTTACCACAGAGCTTCATCTTCACCGCTGCAAAATGCTTTGCTGCTCTGCTGTGAGGAACGCAACGTCGTAGCCACCAATAGTGCCGAAGGGACCCCAGAAACCACCATGGATTTGAACAGGGAGGTTCTAGAGGATCGTGGGAAGGAGTAGAACAGAAGCCTCAAGAGATTTTTGGTGCGAACAGAGGGATTCTTTCGAAATCACAAGAGAGGATGCTGGAATCGATAGGGTTTATTGTTCCAGGCGAGTCGAAAGAGATGGAGAGAAAGGTGGAATCGGTGTGGCATAGATTACGGGATTTAAAAGCGAAAGTTAAAGTTGGCTTTTGAAAGGACACAGCAATAAATGCGAAAAACGACAAAAGAGGAGACGATTTCGCAATAGATAAGGTTTTTTTTAAATATTGAACCGTCAAAGCAATTTATAACGCACGCACTTAAAGGATTTCTTAATTCCAGGGGAGAGAATAAGCATTATTCTGAAACTGTTATTATTTCAGTTACGTGCAGAAAATCTATTACAAATTTCACATGCCTAATTCCTTCTAAGAGATGTAAATCTCTCTTCAGGTAAGGCTTTTGTAAAGATATCTGCTAACTGATTCAACGTATCTATAAAAGAAATATTTATTTCATTATCTACATGATCTTAATAAAATGATATCTAACCTTATATACTTTGTCCTTGAGTGCTGAACTGGATTTTTGGTGAGATTTATTGCACTGGTGTTGTCGCACAGTAATGGAATGGTCTTGATGTGCAGTCCATAATCCTCGAGTTGTTGTTTTATCCATAGTAGTTGAGTGTAACAGCTTCCAGCAGCTACGTACTCACTTCAGCTGTTGATAGTGCTACTGAATTTTGTTTCTTTGAGGACCATGAAATCAAGCATCCTGCAAGAAATTGACACAATTCCACTGGTGCTTTTCTATCTACCTTGCATCCAGCATAGTCAGCATCAGAATATCTTACTAAACTAGTTTCACATGATTTTGGATACCATAAACCTAGATCATGATTCTAGCTAGATATTTAAAAATCCTTTTAACAGAAATTAAAAGATTTAGTTAGGATCAGCTGATATCTTGCACACATGCATACACTAATAGAATATCAGGTCGACTAGCAGTTAAGTAAAGTAATGATCCTATCATACCTCTGTAAAGTTTTTTGTTCTACTTTCTTACCATCTTTATCACTGTCTAGCCTTGTAGATGTGCTCTTGGTGTTGATAGTAGCTTTGCATTGTCAAATCCAAATTTCTTTAATAATTCCTTGGTTATTTCGCTTAGCAGATGTGTGTGCCTTCTTTCCCTTGCTTGATTTGAAGTCCAAGGAAATAATTGAGTTCCCCATCATGCTCATTTCGAATTCTCCCTGCATAAAATTTTCAAAGTACTTGCACAAAGATCATCGTAGATCCGAATATTATATCATCCACATAGATTTGCACAAGTAATATATTTTTGACTTTTGACTTAATAAATAAAGTGATATCTACCTGTCCTCTGATAAAACCATGGTTTAATAAAAATGCACTAAGCATTTCATACCATGCTCTAGGTGTTTTTTTTAAACCATATAGAGTTTCATGCAATTTGAAAACGTGATTTGGAAAATCTTCATCATCAAAACCAGGAGGTTGTTCTACACAAACTTCCTCCTTTATGTATCCATTTAAAAATATAAATTTTACATCCATTTGAAAAAGTTTTAAATCTAATGCAGATGCATAAGCAAGTAGAATCTGAATTGCCTCTAGTCTAGCCACTGGTGCATAGGTTTCATCGAAATCTATGCCTTCCTCTTGGGAATAGCTCCAGTCTAGCCTTGTTTCTAGTGATAACACCAGCTTCATCCAATTTGTTCCTGAACACCCATTTGGTGCCAATCACAGGATGATCTGATAGTCTCGGAACAAGGGACCAAACTTGGTTTCTCTTGAACTGATTAAATTCATCTTGCAAGGCTAAAATCCAAGATTCATCAGACAGTACTTGTAGCACCCCGAAAATTTTAATTAGATAAACATTCAAATAAATGGAAATAAATAATTTCCATAATAACAGAGCATTTAAACATACGTATCATTATCGTATGTGCTAAAACATATTGGAAAATTCTTTAAAATTATAAACCAACCCCACATATTATTCCTAAAGGTGCCACAAAGAAATTTGTGCCAAGAAAAATTGGATTAGCCGAGTTTAAAGTGTTTTGCAACTTATTATCGTAATTCATAAATAAGTCAAAAAATTATTATCACACGTACCTGGAGGAGTCAAAAATTAAATAAAAATCATATATGGACTTCAAATAATATACTCTACTGACCCATCAAGATATTTGGGTCAATAAAAATCATTTGGACTAGGTTTAAGAGTTATTGTGACTGATTATCTAAATTAGGAAACAAGTCGGAAAACCGTTAACACAGAAATACGACGCAACCAAAATTAAATAAAAGTGTTGGAGAGACTTCCAACATTATATATTATGACCCAATATCTGAATTGGGCCAATGGACGGCATATGACCCAAAAATCAAATGAAGCTAGAAATACATGGAAATTCGTAACCATAAATAGGCTGAAATTAGAAAGAGGCAATTAGAGTTGAATTGGGATGAGAACATGCTTTCTTGGCAACCCAAATTCGTGCTTAACTATGGTTGGAGGTTTCCTAAAGCCTCACACACTCAAATGGAGGAAGAAATCCTCAAAATAGGAAACTAGTAAGCCAAACCACAACTCTTCTTTCCTAGTTACAATAGGACTCCTAAATACCATGGATGCTTAAATACTCTTCACCAAACCCTTGGGGATGAGTTTACATCTTGTTGGGGTCGTGTGGAGGAGTTCTTGGCGGCTGGGGAGCAGGAGATCGTCCACACCAAGCCGTTCTTCTTCCACTTCTCGTCTGCTGCAACCTGCACAAACCGTCCACTTGAAGTCGACCAAAGGTAGGTCAAAACCTAACCAAACCTTTCAAGGCCTATACCTCTGGAAATAGGGTCAAGTCTACGTTCTAACCCAAGTGGAATGCCCAATTCCATGCAGTATACATGGAGTATTAGGCGTTTTCCTCCAAGTGGTCTGAACATGGGTTTTTCGGAAAAATGGGACTTCTTCAACCCAGAAGGTAGGTTTTCTCAGGCCAAACCTTAACAACTCCTATTCCATGTGTAGATCATCAAGTTAACTTTCGTTTCCCACTGATTTCATCGAATTCCAATGAGTACATCTTGAGTTATAGACGTTTTGCCAAAGTCGCGCATGTCTGAGATGTTTTACGTTCATGTTGATTTATCGTGCATCTCGGGGTCGTTTAAAATTATTTAAAAATCATAGTTTGCATCTATTCCATGTTCCCTACAACTTTAATGTTGAGACCTGTATCCCAAAAGCTCTAGTTTAGAAGATATAAGCGATGCATGAATCGCACCCCTGTTTCCTGCATGTTTCCTGCATGTCATGGTTCTAATCATCTCATGATGTCTGTTTAATGGCTTAAAAGTGATTAACCTATTTAAAAACTATAATTACATGAACAGTATTCTAATTATTCTCTTAATGATGTGATCATTCATGAAACTTGTGATTCGCTCTTGTTACTGTTCTAGCTTGATTAAAATGAAAATTATTATCTTAAAATCTTGCAAACCCATGTGTAGTTAAATGCATTGTTCATTGCATGCCATCATGTTAAGTGCTTTCCACGAGTTTGAGACCGATGATTGTGAATTGAGACGCGTACATCACTACACACTTGCACATCTAGGCAGCCCTTTCTTGGAGATTTGGAAGCTCTCTACCGGTCATTCCGAATCGGTAGACTAGTGACCTTTTCTCTAAGACCTCCGTAAATCTCCGCTCTCCGTGGATTCCCACATGGAGGCCGAGTTGGTTGTACCATTGAAGTTCCCCAGAGATAGCGTGCACTTTCTCTCTCTTCTTGTTCTCGTGAGTGTGATTGACAATCTAGACTAAAGTCATTAATGTAAAGATTGAACTAAAGTATAAATCGTACCGTTATGCTGCCGAATTTATCGCTTGACCATTGTTATCATGAAATCATGTTCAAATTGCTTATTACTTGTTCCCATCATCATCATGAACATGACATTACACATGCTTACTTATTGAAACTCTCATTGGCCATTGTTAATGACTGTGGGTATCTACATTTAAAAATTGAAATGAGATGCTGACCGGGCACGGCGAGTGTCCAAGGGCTCCAGTCTAGCCCCAATGACAGAGAGTCATAAATATACTGTTAACCATGGGGTATAATGATTACTGGCGTTGCATCTGCGCTGGGAGTCTTGCTTGCTTGTTGAATGATAGATACAATAACCACATACACATGTCCTGGTGTACATTCTTGATGGATCTTTTCTTGGTGTGCATTAGTGTCTACGTGCCTGATTAGTGTTACATGATCGTGCTCGTGCGTGCTTGCTTGCTTGCGTGATATGGCCATCCTGCATTTATTGCAATTAGTGATATCTTGCGTTCTTGAAAGCTACTGACATCAAGTGAAACCTTGTGTGCTTGTACAAAGTGATCTATTGCTAGTTCTATCTTGTCATCTTGTTCTATCATAATCACTCTCTCTAGCTTGTTTCATGTATCATGTTTTAACGAGTTTTATTCGTACTTGCATATCATTCATCATACTTACCTAGTTCTAAATTGCTAATCACTTATATCATTGCCCGCACATTGAGATATAAATCCTACTGGGCTAGTTTGTTCATTCCCTACTTTTACCCAATCTAGGTGACTATGAAGTTCAAGAGGGAGAGCAAGTCGAGGATGGGAATGCGTCTGAGTGATGAGTGTTCCAACTATGAGTCTAGTTACAGTAGTTTGCTTTGAGAGTTAGAACATGTAGTAGGAAGTGAGGAGTATTATGTACTTTTCCTTTTTATTGATTCTTAGTCCTGTATTAGTTCTTTTGAGACAAATACAAGATTAGTTGAGTTCAATATTTGGGCCCTATGACGATGTTGTGTTTGTTAAACACTTAGTGCGTGCTAGCTAGAGGCTTATTTGCCAACTATTCACGTCTCGAGATATTGACTCGAATTATTCCGCATTATTAATATCCGATGCGTAATTCTCGGACGTGACAGTTTAGTGGTATCAGAGCCTAGGAAACCAAATAGGATATGTCTCAGGAATAGGAGATACCTATGGAACCTAGGTCATGGAAATTAAATATAGTACCTGGTGAGAATGGGTAGAGACTGGGAATATGTTAGAAAGAATTAAACACTCCTACCCATTGACTCTTATGTCTCTAGAGACATCAATTGGTTTCCATCCTTTTCTCAGGAACCCTCATAACTCTCCCACCCAACCGTAATGGCTCGCAACCAATGGCAAGCTATGCAAGAAACAGTGGCAGGACTCACCCAGGCCCTGCAAAACATGGTTCAGGCTGGAAATCAGGCTGCTGTAGCTAGGAATGGAGCCAGTGATCTGCACCGGTATTTTAGGAGTCTAAACCCTCCTCGTTTCTCTGGGTCCCCTGACCGACGAGGCAGAGAATTGGCAAGAGGAGATAGAACAAATTTTCCAAGTTATGCAATGCACCAATAGGGAGAAGGTGGTACTGGCCACTTTCCAGTTTACTAAGGATGCTCAAGCTTGGTGGAAGGCCACATCGGCCCATCTGCCTAATATAGTTGAACTGGAATGGGCAGGTTTCTTGGAGATTTTTTGAGGAAAGTACTTCTCTGAAAGAGTCAAGGAGAAGAAGGCAGCAGAGTTTGCCACACTAAAACAGAAAGGAATGTCTGTGGCTGAGTATGAGGCTCAGTTCGTGCGTCTGGCTTTGTATGCCTCACACCTGGTGGGAATGGAAAGACTAAAGGCAAATCGGTTCATGGATGGGCTCAGGCCCATGTTCATTGAGAAGCTCGAACCTCACAACATTCAAACTTACACTGAGATGGTCTAAAGAGCTCAACTAGTAGAGGACACTATGGCTAAGGTGGAAGGCATAAAGGGGAAAGACATCTCAAAGCCGACCTCCATAAAAAGAGGATCAGTCGATACAACTGGAACTTTCCACAACAACAACAATAACAACCACTACACAACAACAAAAGGCCAACCACTGGGAAGGGTATGGCATGGAGAAAAAGATCAAAGTAGAAGAAACAATAATGGCGGAATATTGTAACTTTTGCAACAAGCCTGGGCACCAAGCGGACAAGTGCTGGAAGAAGGCCGGGGCTTGCCTGCGATGTGGGAGTCATGAACATCGTATACCGAACTGTCCCATGCTAAAAGACCAAGTTGGAAGGAACCAAGGAGTGGTAAAGCGTCAAGGACGCGTGAATGCAATAACGCAAGCAGAGCTCCTAGAAGGGGGTATGATTGTTAAACCCCTAGACTGATCTTATGATGTTTATCTTATTAGTACATATCTAAGTGGGGGAGGTCATTAAGGAGAAATTATAAGGGATAATCTAGTAATTATACATAGTTCATCTGATGGATTAAGATGGAGTTATAACCACCGTGGAAGGAAAATAGGAGTGGAAGGAACCAAATGAATAGTACGGGTGGACATAGGTGTAGATGATGAACTAGCATCCATGAGCTAGAATGTTGAAACAAGTTAGAGGAATTAAATCTGAAACCAACTCAAGGATCATAATTATCAAGAGCCAATTAATGATCTATGAATTTGGGGACCAAATTCCCTTAAGTGGGGGAGGGTGTAGCACCCCGAAAATTTTAATTAGATAAACATTCAAATAAATGGAAATAAATAATTTCCATAATAACAGAGTATTTAAACATACGTATCATTATCGTATGTGCTAAAACACATTGAAAAATTCTGTAAAAATTATAAATCACCCCACATATTATTCCTAAAGGTACCACAAAGAAATTTGTGCCAATAAAAATCGGATTAGCCGAGTTTAAAGTGTTTTGTGACTTATTATTGTAATTCATAATAAGTCGAAAAATCATTATCACACGTACCTGGAGGAGTCAGAAAATTAAATAAAAATCATATGGACTTCAAATAATATACTCTAATGACCCATCAAGAGATTTGGGTCAACAAAAATTATTTGGACTAGGTTTAAGAGTTATTGTGACTGATTATCCAAATTAGGAAACAAGTCGGAAAACCGTTAACACGAAAATACGACGCAACCAAAATTAAATAAAAGTGTTGGAGAGACTTCCAACATTATATATTAATGACCCAATATTTGAATTGGGCCAATGGACGTCATATGACCCAAAAATCAAATGAAGCTAGAAAATACATGGAAATTCGTAACCATAAATAGGCTAAAATTATAAAGAGACAATTAGAGTTGAATTGGGATGAGAACATGCTTTCTTGGCAACCCAAATTCGTGCTTAACTATGGTTGGAGGTTTCCTAAAGCCTCACACACTCAAATAGAGGAAGAAATCCTCAAAATAGAAAACTAGTAAGCCAAAACCGCAACTCTTCTTTCCTAGTTACAATAGGACTCCTAAATACCATGGATGCTTAAATACTCTTCACCAAACCTTTGGGGATGAGTTTACATCTTGTTGGGGTCGTGTGGAGGAGTTCTTGGCGGCTGGGGAGCAGGAGATTGTCCACACCAAGCCATTCTTCTTCCCCTTCTCATCTTGTAAGGCCCTTGATTTTTTTTTATATATTGAGTATTTACATGTGTGTATGTGTATATATGTATATATGTGTATAAACCATTGATGTGTGAATTGCAGTGCGCAATACTTGCTTACTTATACTATATAGACTAGTACTTAATATATGCATTGTATATATATATATATATATATATATATATTACATGTATGATATGTATGTATGTATGATTTCTGCAGAGTCTGTTCTGTCGACCAGTAGACGTCCACATGAGTTGACGTTTACTCTGGGTCAGCGGCCACATCGATGGATGCCAACCCAAATTGACGTCCTGTGATGTTGACGTTAAGGTTCCAAAACTTTTGCAATCTCAGATCTGGAAATGCCCCCGAAATCATCGCCCCCTCTTATGGTAACCGTTCTCCAACGGTCACAAAATCACCTAAGTGCGACCCTAATTGCCCAGCCCTATAAAAGAAACGGGTTAGAATTAGGTTGAGTCCTTTTGACTCTTTGTCAAGAACCCTAGAATTCTGTGCGAAAACCCAATCTTGCAAACCTTTGATCCGGTGTCGGGCGACTCCTTCCGGCGATCTTCTACGACTGGAGGGGAGTCCAACCATTGGAGAAGAGATCTCCATCACTGGGTGGCGTTCTGCATTGACAAGGAACCCGGTTGAAGGTGGAATTGAAGGCTCTTTGGCACAGGCCGAGGAGGGCTTCTCCGACCAAATTCGAGGAGTAGAGATTTTATCCAAGGCAAGTAACCTACCCACGTCATCCCTACATGTGTCCAGTATGTCCCAGGATTTTTACAAATTTTCTCGAGTCCTGGAACCCCCCATTCAAATGATTTTCTTATGAGCAGTTTGTGTTTTGCACAGATGGAAGATTAATGGCATGATCCCCTACCATTAATATCCTGAGTTGACGGCATTAATTGTTGTTGTTAACCTGCTAGACGGCCATTCCTTTGCCGTTAAATTTGTCAGTCTGCAACAGTATGCAGATCTGACCTTTATAAACTATTTTCCGGAGTTTTTCGCATGAGGATATATGATAAATTTTATATGTTACGTAATACGAGTATGAGATCATGTTGCATAGTTTCTGTGAAAATTTTTACTTAAGGATGTAATTATGAAAATTTTAGAAATGCATGATAAATAGGTTTTGAGCATTGCCATTTACTGTTTGTATGATCCCTGTAAAAATTTAATGTCAAAAAAATTCTGTGATGTGTACATTGATATCAGAACTTACTATTAAAATTTGGTAGTTTTCTGATGACTGTATAGTTTACTAGATTTTCTGACATGAAAATAGTGAGCATGATTAATTAGTGTAGGAATTTTAATAAATAGTGTGAAAATAGTTAAATCCTCAAAATTTGTAATATGGTTAGTACTATTAGCATGCATGTGTAGCATGTACTATAGGTCTGAATGATGACTACTATATAAATTGGGTTATTTTAACCTTAGAAAATATCACTGTTTGAATTTTTTAAAAAAGTATATATTCCAGAAAATTTTGAAATTCGTATATGTGATATGTGAATAGTAAATGACCTGTGGTTAAATTTTCATGCAAATTGGATAACTGTGGACACTGAGTTGTACATTTCATGTAAAATGATTACATTAATGCATGCTTAGTATAATTACTGTTAAATTAGTTAATTACAGTATGATTAGTGTAATAATGGCTGATGTGAACTCTGTTAACAGTAATACCATGTTAGGTGATACTTAAGTAAGAAAATGTGTGAGTACCGAATGCATATAAGATTGTACATTATGTGTGTGTTAAACCAATTAGAAAATTGTGAAAAATGTGCCAAGGGTGACACTGCTACCTAGAGGGCTATGGAACTGTACTGTGGTAAAGTCCCCACGAGAAAGTTCAATGTGTGTGATGTCCCATGGGCATTGAGATTAAATCCTGGAGGCGAACAAGTATCGTTGGTTAGGGTGGAGAGTACTTCTCCCGGTTCTGCGCAGTAACTAAGATCTATCATTGTATTGCCTAGGTGATAGATGTGTGTATAATGTGATTAGTGTGTGTCCTTCTACGGTGGTTTGGGCTATGTGTCACGGCATATAAAACGTGAACATGTGTTAATGGAAGTGCATGTGCAAATCGTGAAACTAGAGTAATTGAGCATGTATTGTTTTAGATCCTTGTGACAACATGTAATGTTAATCTTATATACTAATGTTTTTGTTCATAATAAATAGCCAATTTCATGTGTATATACATGTTATCCATGTGATAATCGTTAGAAAATCCATAATAGAAATGATTTGTTGTAAAGATAAAATCTTCATGTTTAGTTTAGTTTTTATTTAACATGTGAATATGATTAATTGATCTATTAATAGTTGTGTAGAAAGCATGTTTAGGCTTTAATTTGACAAATTAGCAACCCATGCCATCTACATGTATGTTTAGTGTGTTTAGTGCTACTTGTTGAGTTCTTTTGAACTCATCCTTGCTTCGGCGTACAGGTGTTGAGACTACTTCTTCTGAGGAGATTGTTAGGAGCGACTCGGAGCGAGAGTAGTGTACCTTGGTGGATTGACATTGTACTTCATTTCATAAGTATGTAATGAGAGCCTCTGCGTAGTCTCATATGGATAACGTGGTTATTTCAGAAAAGTTGTGGACATTGTATTTATTTTATATTCTCAGTTATTTCATGTTAATTTCTTTTCCTCTATATGGACTGTGGATAAATGTGGATGATGGAATAAGATGGCTTTCAGTTCTTTAAATTCCGCTGTCATATGTTATGTATTTATGTACATTTCAACCTAATATATAATAGCTGGGTAAATGTCCCACTGCAGCGACGTTTGTTATATCGATGAGGGTTGGTATAACCGTACCGGTACAAGAAGGGTCGTTACACGTCTGCTGCGACCTGCACAAACCGTCCACTTGAAGTCGACCAAAGGTAGGTCAAACCCTAACCAAACCTTGCAAGACCTATACCCCTGGAAATAGGGTCGAGTCTACGCTCTAACCCAAGTGGAATGCCCAAATTCCATGCAGTATACACGGAGTATTAGGCATTTTCCTCCAAGTGGTCTGAACACGGGTTTTCTGGAAAAATGGGACTTCTTCAACCCAGAAGGTAGGTTTTTTCGGGCCAAACCTTAACAACTTCTATTCCTATGTGTAGAGCATCAAGTTAACTTTCGTTTCCCACTGATTTCATCAAATCCCATGAGTACATCTTGAATTATAGACGTTTTGCCAAAGTCGCGCATGTCTAAGATGTTTTACGTTTGTGTTGATTTATCGCACATCTTAGGGTCGTTTAAAATTATTTAAAAATCATAGTTTGCATCTATTCCATGTTTCCTACAACTTTGATGTTGAGACTTTTATCCGAAAAGCTCTAGTTTAGAAGATATAAGTGACGCATGAATCGCACCCCTTTTTCCTGCATGCTTCCTGCATGTCATGGTTCTAATCATCTCATGATGTCTGTTTAATGGCTAGTGATCATTCATGAAACTTGTGATTCGCTCTTGTTACTGTTCTACCTTGATTAAAATGATAATTATTATCTTAAAATCTTGCAAACCCATGTGTAGTTAAATGCATTGTTCATTGCATGCCATCATGTTAAGTGCTTTCCGCGAGTTTGAGACCGATGGATTGTGAATTGAGACGCGTACATCACTACACACTTGCACATCTAGGCAGCCCTTTCTTGGGGATTTGGAAGCTCTCTACCGGTCATTCCGAATCAGTAGACTAGTAACATTTTCTCTAAGACCTCCGTAAATCTCCGCTCTCCGTGGATTCCCACATGGAGGCCGAGTTGGTTGTACCATTGAAGTTCCCCGAAGATAACGTGCACTTTCTCTCTCTTCTTGTTCTCGTGAGTGTGATTGACAATCTAGACTAAAGTCATTAACGTAAAAGATGAACTAAAGTATAAATCGTACTGTTATACTGCCGAATTTATCGCTTGACCATTGTTATCATGAAATCATGTTCAAATTACTTATTACTTGTTCCCATCATCATCATGAACATGACATTACACATGCTTACTTATTGAAACTCTCATTGGCCATTGTTAATGACTGTGGGTATCTACATTTAAAAATTGAAATGAGATGCTGACCGGGCACGGCGAGTGTCCAAGGGCTCCAGTCTAGCCCCAATGACGAAGAGTCATAAATATACTGTTAACCATGGCGTATAATGATTACTGGCATTGCATCTGCGCTGGGAGTCTTGCTTTCTTGTTGAATGATAGATACAATAACCACATACACGTGTCCTGGTGTACATTCTTGATGGATCTTTTCTTGGTGTACATTAGTGTCTACGTGCCTGATTAGTGTTACATTATCGTGCTCGTGCGTGCTTGCTTGCTTGCGTGATATGGCCATCCTACATTTATTGCAATTAGTGATATCTTACGTTCTTGAAAGCTACTGACATCAAGTGAAACTTGCGTGCTTGTACAAAGTGATCTATTGCTAGTTCTATCTTGTCATCTTGTTCACAAATCTTGTTCCATCATAATCACTCTCTCTAGCTTGTTTCATGTATCATGTTTTAACGAGCTTTATTCGTACTTGCATATCATTCATTGTACTTACCTAGTTCTAAATTGCTAATCACTTATATCATTGCCCGCACATTGAGATATAAATCCTACTGGGCTAGTTTGCTCATTCCCTACTTTTACCCAATCTAGGTCTATGAAGTTCAAGAGGGAGAGCAAGTCGAGGATGGGAATGCGTGTAAGGCCCTCGAATTTATCCCTTTATTTGATATCATGTATGGATTCGTGCTTGTGTGTAAATATCATGTGTGCATATGATAATAACTATGAACATATTAGCTAGGTGTACTTACGTGTGCATGTGTAAATTAATTGTAAACAATGGATGATTGCATGGTGTAGTAGTGTGTATATTTACTATATGTATTGCATGCATAGACATAGTGTACATAGGGTTTTCTGCATGGTTTTTAAGCTCTGCCGAAGAGCAAATTGGCGTCAACATGGATGGACGTCCATGATGAGTCAACATCCATGTCGATGGATGCCAACACTAAAGTAGACGGCCATCTATGTGGACGTCTACTTCTCTGAATTTCTGTGCGCAGCAGACCCAGAAATCTCGGGTTTGTCTTGCTCACCAATTGGGGAGATGTCCCCACGGCTATCTCACCTCTCCCATCATCTGTGCGCGAGATCCCAAGACCAAGACTTATAAAACCCCCTCCTTGTGTATGGGAGAGCTCTCTTGGCTCTTTGCAAGAGGGAAACCCTAGCTGTGAGGAAAAGAGAAAACCTGAACTTTGAAGGCTTGGATCCGGCGAATTGGAGCATCTTCCGGCGATCTACATCGACTGGGAGGTAGTCTGGACTTAGAGGAAGGCTTCTCCAATGACTGGTTGCCCTACATCAACCTAGAACCCGGAGCAAGAGGATCTTGGAGGCTTCTTAGCACTGCCCAAGGAGTGCTTCTCCAGCCATTTAGATTCCTTTGGAGAATTTTTCTGAGGCAAGTAACCCTTACCCGTTGTCCATGTGTATGTCTAGTAGGTCTTAGGCATTTTCTGAGATTTATTTCGTGTCTTGGAACCCCTACATTCACCCATCTTTGGAGTTCGGTCTGTGTTTCTGCACAGACAGGAACTTAACGGCATGATCTCTTGCCGTTAAGCTCTTCATTTGGCGGCAGACGATGCTGCCGTTAACCTCTGTGAACGGCCAGCCTTTGTCGTTTAGTTCTTCAGGACATAACAGTGAGTTGTTCTTCCTTCTATATGACTATTTTCCGGATTCCTTTGCATGAGGATATATTGCAAATATTATATGTTATGTAATATAGATAAGGGAATGTTGTTGGAGATTTTTGTGTATTTCTGCAATTAGTATAAATTGTTAGGTTCATGTGAAATGCATGTTAGATGAGACCTTGAATGTGGCAGAGTTCTGTTCATATGATCCCTACAAAATTTCAGTGCCATAAAATTGTTGAGTGATGTGCATGTATGTCAGTCCTGTTTCTGAAAATTTGGGAATTTTTCCATGACCATGCTATTTGTTATAATTTCTGTATGGAAAAATAGGGAGCATGTGTAGGATGTTTTAGAATTTCAGTAAATTGTATGATGCTTGATAAATTCGGGGAAAATTCATGTGATAATATGATGTTAGATGCAGGTTAGTGAATAGTTACATCCGACCTTGACACTATGCTTCTATGATAAACTACTTTATGAATGGCATGTGAATGAGTATTTAATTTCTGTAAAATCAATGTAGCTCATAAAAATATGAAAATGTGCATGTGTGATTGAAACCTACCAACAGCATGTGGATAAATTTCATGTGATTTGGGTAACTAGATGAGGTGTTGTGTAATTTCCATGTGAAATTTAGTTATTAAAGTATGCTTATTGTGGTTATGATTGTTAATGAAATTCCCAACATGATTAGTGTAGATTCCTAAGTGTAAACTCTATTAACAGTAGCATCATGTTAGGGAAAACTGAATCATGTGCCAAGTGGTGAAATGTAAGTCATGTGTCTAATTGTGTGAGAACTATGTATATAATAAACGGGAAAATGTGTAAAATGTGCCATGTGTGACACTACTTCCATAGAGGGCTGTGGAACTGTACCGTGAAAAAGTCCCCACGGAAAGTTCAATGTGTTTAGAATCCTATGGGCATTAGGATGAAATCCTGAAGGTGGACAAGTACCACTGGTTAGGGTGGAGATTACTTCTCCCGGTCTGCGCAGTACCAAGAGCCGTCACTGTGTTGCCTAGGTGGCGTCTATGTGTTATGTTTATGTGAATGTCTTTCTAATGGTGGTTTGGACTATGTGTCACGGCATCTAAATGTGAACAATGTGAATGTGTATGTGGCATTGTGTAGTGTGAACATGTGAATGTGTAATGTGTAAGTGAACATGTGAATGCGTAAATGTGTAAACATGTGAAACCAATGTGTTAGAATGTGAAATTGTGATTTATGATATGATAATGTTAGATTCGTGTCAAAACAGCAACCTTAATGTGTTTGCAATGGTGGTTTACATGTGCAAAAGTAGGTAGAATCCATGTTAGGAGTATTTCCTTTTTATTTGTGAAAATCCCATGCTTAATTTGCTATCATATTTTAGTTTAAATGTAAATGTAGCTCTCATGTGGATAGATAAGTAGAAAGCATGTGGTAGGTATTTTATTTTTGAATGACATGAACCATGTTTCCTGTGTTATAAAAGTTTGATAGAAGTATCATGGTAGGTTCTTCTTAAGGTTGTTCAAGCATGCTACATGTATTGATAATGTCATTGAATGTAAATTGCCTATGCGACGTATGCATGTATGATGTGTATGGAATTACTTGTTGAGTCTTTTAGACTCACCCTTGCTTCGGCGTACAGGTTTAGCAGCGGATCCTACTTCCTTGGAGGAGACCGTTGAGAGCGACTCCGAGCGAGGAGAGTAGTTGTGGTGGATTATCGACTTGTACTTTCTTTCATAGTATGTAATTGAGACTTATAGGAATTAAGCTTATGTAATTGTGGACGAACAATGTAATTTGAATTTTGTATTTCATTATGTGGACTTAGTTCCTTAAATTGCTATATGGATCATGTATGTTTAATGTGGATGATGAAAAAAAGTGTAGTTCTTTTACTTCCGCTACTCTGTATTCATATTTGTGTACATCTCAATCATATGCGTTAGTGCTTGGTAAATGTCCCACTATGACAGACTCACTATACCGACGTGGATTGGTATAATCGTACCGGTATAAGGAGGGTCGTCGCAGAGATTGGTATCAGAGAGACTAGTTGAGATTGTGCATAAATATACATAAGTCATCATCTCCATTACATGCTAAGTCTTTATAGAGTTGTCCACATGTGTAGAATTGATTAATAATGAATGAAAGATAGATAGAAAGTGGTTAGGGACTAAATAACGTAGTTTTAATAGTGATTAAATTAATTGCAGCTTATGGCTTCACCAGTAGACGTGGTGGTGTACCTACTCGTGATGGCGAGCAGAGGAGAGATGAGCCTAGGCGTGAGGACCAGCTGAGCAGCAGGCCCCGGCACCTCAGGGTCCTGTACTTCCCCCACCGCCATCATGGATTATGGAGTGTTCATGCAGGGTCTAGTGCAGGCCATGCAGACGCAGGCCCACCCGGCTGCACTCCAGGCTCAGATGGAGGCTCAGGTTGGAATAATAAAAATAAAGAGTAGTTTGTTTATTTAATTGCATGATGTTGTGTAGAATATGCATTGCTTGTTGTCTGTTGTAGCAGGCCAGGTTCCAGTTCCCCAGCTCAGGACCATGGTGGACCCTCCATCATGGAAAGATTCAAGAGGATGTTGCCACCCTCTTTTAAGGGGGAGAGTGACCCATTACTAGCTGAGAGCTAGATGAGGGAGATCGAGAAAATCTTTCGGGCTGTTAGGTGTGCAGACGAGGACAAGGTCACTTTAGCCACCTATATGCTACAGGTATGTGTTAGTTTTATTGTTTGCTTACCCTGTTAAACTAGAGCTATTAGTTGGTGCTTATGAAGGTTGTGTTGCAGGAGAGAGCTGATGTGTGGTGGACTCCTTACTGTGTACCCGATTCGAGGACGGTGCTATTGATGTTGCTTGGGATGAGTTTATGAGGCTCTTTCGGGCCAAGTTCGTCCCCGAGCAATCCAGGACAGGATGGAGCAAGTGTTCCTTTCCTTGACTCAGGGCTCCAAGACTGTACTCGAGTATGAGGCCAGGTTGCTGAGTTATCTAAGTATGCACCTCACATAGTAGCTGATGAGGCAGGAAGGCAAAGAAGTTTGTAATGGGCCTTAAGCCATCACTGAGGACGAGGCTAGTGGCATTCGATCATCGTACCTTGGACGAGGCCCTTAGCACTGCTTGTAGGCAGGAGGGTGAAATGGAGCAGTACCTCGAGGAGAAGAAAGCTTTGCAGAAGAGACCTGCGGCCCCTTTCCAGGCGGCAGATAAGAAAAAGGCAGCGTACCAGACACCGCAGCGTCCAGTGGCAGCCAGCAGTACTCAGGTACCTTCTCAACGTTCCCCTAGTGTGAAGAAGGAGTGTCCCCATTGCGGAAGACACACGGTGGTACGGAGTGTTGGATGGTAGCGGGAAAATGCTTAAAGTGTGGGAGCAGCGACCACAAGATCAAGGATTGTCCGAGACTTCAGCAGGGAGTCCAGCGCGAGCGCCAACCCCAGCAGTGTAGCAGCAGCCCGCTAGCTACAGGAAACCAGGAAGGCCTCGAGCCCAAGCTCGAGTGTTTGCCCTAGCACGAGAGGACACCGAGCAGGCGGAGCATGTCACCGAAGGTACGGTTTTACTTCTAGGTGTGCACGCTCGGGTTTTGTTCGATACGGGTGCCACTCACTCGTTCATCTCCGAGCATTTCACTAGGCAGTTAGCTCTAGAGTCAGGCGTAGAGTCTGAGGATTTAGAAGTCCCGTTGTCTGTACACACACCCATGGGTACGGTATCGACTGGGAAGTGTATTCCATCGTTACCTGTATGCATTGAGGATAGAGTCCTGGAAGGGTGTTTCTTCTTTCTGGAGATGAAGGACTTTGATGCTATTCTTGGTCTGGATTGGCTAGAGGAGCACTATGCGTTAGTAGATTGTCGTCGGAAGAGGATTGTTTTCCGCATTCCTGGTGAGGACGAGTTCTCTCATCCCTTGCCAAGAAACTTGGCGGGAAAGTTGGTCATCTCTGCCATGAAGGCGATGCGCATGGTAAACAAGGGTTGTGACGCTTTTCTTGCCAGCGTAGTGTTAATACCCGAGGCTGGTGAGTCACCTACTCTTGCAGAGATCGAGGTAGTGCAGGATTTTCCAGACGTCTTTCCCGATGATTTGTCTAGATTGCCACCGGATAGAGAGATAGAGTTCACCATAGAGTTGCTTCCGGGCACCTCTCCTATTTCGAAGGCTCCATATCGGATGGCACCTACGGAGTTAGCCGAGTTAAGAAAGCAGTTGCAAGAATTGCTAGATAAGGGATTTATTCGCCCTAGTGTTTCCCCTTGGGGCGCACCTGTCTTATTCGTAAAGAACAAGGATGGATCACTTAGGTTATGCATCGATTATAGGAAGCTAAACCAAGTGACAGTGAAGAACAGGTATCCCTTACCTCGTATTGATGATTTGCTTGACCAGCTGCAAATGCATCAGTCTTTTCTAAGATCGATTTGCGATCTGGTTATCATCAGTTGAAGATCAGGAGCAGGATGTGTCCAAGACGGCATTCAGATCCCGTTATGGACATTATGAGTTTTTGGTTCTTCCTTTTGGATTGACCAACGCCCCTGCAGCGTTCATGGATCTCATAAACAGGTGTTTAGGCCGTATTTAGATAGCTTTGTTGTGGTGTTTATAGATGATGTGTTGGTCTACTCTCCGGATGAGGCCACACACCGTCAGCATTTGAGGGTAGTGTTAGAGGTTCTCCTGAGCACAAGTTATATGCAAAATTCAGCAAGTGCGATTTTTGGTTGCGTGAGGTTCATTTTCTTGGGCATGTTATCTCCGGTGCTGGTGTAGCAGTTGATCCAGCAAAGGTCCAGGCAGTTATGGATTGGGAGACCCCCAAGACTCCTTCGGAGATTCGTATTTTTCTTGGTTTGGCTGGTTACTATCGGTGATTCATTGAGGGATTTTCATCCATCGCCGCCCCTTGACTCAGCTTACCAGAAAGGGTGAGAAGTTTGTGTGGTCCGAGACATGTGAGAGTAGATTTCAATTATTGAAGGCTAAACTTACTTCCGCTCCAGTATTGGTATTACCTAGTGGTGTTGAAGGTTTTGCCATTTATGGGATGCATCTCGGATTGGCTTAGGCTGTGTACTAATGCAGCAAGGAAGGGTAGTGGCGTATGCTTCTCACCAATTGAAGGAGCATGAGCGTAACTATCCGACTCATGATTTGGAGCTTGCGGCAGTGGTTCATGCACTAAAGATCTGGAGCACTATCTTTATGGTGTCAAATTTGAGGTGTTCACTGACCATAAGCTTGAAGTATCTCTTCTCCCATAAAGAATAACCTACGGCAGAGGAGATGGATTGAGTTCCTCAAGGACTATGACTTCGATCTTCAATATCATCCAGGAAGGCGAATGTGTAGCGGATGCTCTTAGAAGGAGGAGGTCTTCACTCCAGCAGGATTGGAAGATGTTGGAGGATGCAGCGTTTCGATGGCTGAGTTAGAGCCCTTATGTCAGGCTTTGTGGCTCAGTTATCCTTAGGTCTTCGTTGTTGGATGAGGTGATCGAGCAACAAAAGCGACCCTAGACTCCAAGAGTTAGTGGGCAAGGCAGGCATCGCTCGTGATGAGGATGGCGTGATTAGATTCCACACCGAGTGTGTGTCCCTGACATGGTAGATGTCCGTGAGCATGTTTTAGCAGAAGCTCATATGTCGAGATTCTCTATTCATCCGGTAACACTAAGATGTACCAGGATTGAAGAGGTCTTTTTGGTGATCTGGCATGAAGAGAGAGTGTAGCGGATTATGTATCTAGGTGTCTAGTATGTCAGCAAGTGAAGGCCGAGCGGTAGCGACCATCTGGTCTTATGCAGAAGATAGAGATCCCAGTTTGGAAGTGGGAAGCTGTCACTATGGATTTTGTTTCGGGATTGCCTCGATCTGGATGGGGCAATGACTCAATTGGGTAGTCGTATAGATTCTAGATTCTCGAAGACGCGCATTTCTTGCCTATGAAGAAGAAGCAGTCGGTTGAGAGTCTGGCTAGATTGTATGTCAGTAGCATTATTAGGTTGCATGGTATGCCGAAGTCGATCATTTCGGATCGAGATCCGAGTTTACTTCGAGGCTGTGGAAGGGTCTTCAGGATGCTTTAGGTTCAGAGCTGAAGCTCAGTTTGGCGTTCCATCCCCAGACAGATGGACAGTCGAGAGGACTATCTAGACACTCGAGGATATGTTGAGAGCGTGTGTGCTAGATTGGAAGGACGACTGGGAGTGTCATCTACCTCTTGTGGAGTTCGCATACAACACAGTTTTCATGCGAGCATTGGTATGGCTCCATTTGAGGCGTTGTATGGAAGGCCTTACAGATCTCCTTATGTTGGGAGGAGACCGGCGATAGGCAGTTGATCGGTCCCGGAGTTAGTTATAGCAGGAGACTTCGAATAAGATTCAGCTTATCAGGAAGAGCTTGTTGCGGCACAAGATAGGCAGAAGAGCTACGCCGACAACATGAGAAGGATTTGGAGTTCGAAGTGGGTGAGCCTGTCTTTTTGAAGATTTCACCTACTCGAGGTGTCGTCGGGTTTGGCAGGCATAGCAAATTAAGTCCCCAGATTCATTGGCCCGTATGAGATTCTCAGGCGTTTAGGTAGCGTGGCTTACGAGCTAGCTTTGCCTCCGGCTTTAGCTAGTGTTCATCCCGTTTTCCACGTATCTATGCTCAGGAAGTATGTTCGAGATCCGTCTCATGTTATTAGTCACGAGCCAGTGGAGATCCATCCAGATCTGTCATATGTGGAGCAACCAGTAGCTATTCTTGACCGGAAGGTCCAGCACCTCCGGAACAAGAGTATATTACGTCAGTGAAGGTTCAATGGCGGAACATCTCGCGAGAGGAGGCTACTTGGGAGCTTGAGGATGCGATGAGGAAGAAGTATCCTCATTTGTTCGAGTAGTGTTGTTTAAACTTCGAGGATGAAGTTTCCTTAAGGGGAGAGGGTGTAAGGCCCTCGAATTTTGTCTTTTATTTGATATCATGTATGGATTCGTGCTTGTGTGTAAATATCATGTGTGCATATGTAGGTAACTATGAACATATTAGCTAGGTGTACTTACGTGTGCATGTGTAAATTAATTGTAAATAATGGATGATTGCATGGTGTAGTAGTGTGTATATTATACTATATGTATTGCATGCATAGACATAATGTACATAGGGTTTTCTGCATGGGTTTTAAGCTCTGGTCGAAGAGCAAATTGGTGCCAACATGGATGGACGTCCATGATGAGTCAACGTCCATGTCGATGGACGCCAACACTAAAGTAGACGGCCATCTATGTGGACGTCTACTTCTCTGAATTTCTATGCACAACAGACCCAGAAATCTCGGGTTTGCCTTGCTCACCGATTAGGGAGATGTCCCCAACGGCTATCTCACCTCTCCCATCATCTGTGCACGAGATCCCAAGACCAAGACTTATAAAACACCCCTCCTTGTGTATGGGAGAGCTCTCTTGGCTCTTTGCAAGAGGGAAACCCTAGCTGTGAGGAAAAGAGAGAAAACCTGAACTTTGAAGGCTTGGATCCGGCGAATTGGAGCATCTTCCGGCGATCTACATCGACTGGGAGGTAGTCTGGACTTAGAGGAAGGCTTCTCCAACGACTGGTTGCAGCCTACATCGACCTAGAACCCGGAGCAAGAGGATCTTGGAGGCTTCTTGGCACTACCCAAGGAGAGCTTCTCCGGCCATTTAGATTCCTTTGGAGAATTTTTCTGAGGCAAGTAACCCTTACCCGTTGTCCATGTGTATGTCTAGTAGGGCTTAGGCATTTTCTTAGATTTATTTCGTGTCCTGGAACCCTACATTCACCCATCTTTGGAGTTCGGTCTGTGTTTCTGCACAGATAGGAACTTAACAGCATGATCTCTTGCCGTTAAGCTCTTCATTTGGTGGCAGACGATGCTGCCGTTAACCTCTGTGAACGGCCAGCCTTTGCCGTTTAGTTCTTCAGGACAGAACAGTGAGTTGTTCTTCCTTCTATATGACTATTTTTCGGAATTCCTTCGCATGAGGATATATTGTAAACATTATATGTTATGTAATATAGATAATGGAATGTGTTGTGAGATTTTATGTATTTCTACAATTAGTATAAATTGTTAGGTTTATGTGAAATGCATGTTAGATGAGACCTTGAATGTGGCAGAGTTCTGTTCATATGATCCCTGCGAAATTTCAGTGCCATAAAATTGTTGAGTGATGTGCATGTATGTCAGTCCTGTTTCTGAAAATTTGGGAATTTTCCCATGACCATGCTATTTGTTATAATTTTGTATGGAAAAATAGGGAGCATGTGTAGGACGTTTTAAAATTTCAGTAAATTGTATGATGCTTGATAAATTCGGGGAAAATTCATGTGATAATATGAATGTTAGATGCAGTTTAGTGAACTGTTAAATCTGACCTTGACACTATGCTTCTATGATAAACTACTTTATGAATGGCATGTGAATGAGTATTTTAATTTCTGTAAAATCAATGTAACTTATAAAAATATGAAAATGTGCATGTGTGATCTGAAACCTGCCAAAAGCATGTGGTTAAAATTTCGTGTGATTTGGGCAACAGTAGATGAGGTTGTGAAATTTAGTTATTAAAGTATGTTTATTGTGGTTATGATTGTTAATGAAATTCCCAACATGATTAGTGTAGATTCTTAAGTGTTAAACTCTATTAACAGTAGCATCATGTTAGGGAAAATTGAATCATGTGCCAAGTGGTGAAATGTAAGTCATGTGTCCATTTGTGTGAGAACTATGTGTATAATAAACGGGAAAATGTGTAAAATGTGTCGTGTGTGACACTGCTTCCATAGAGGGCTGTGGAACTGTACCGTGGAAAAGTCTCCACGGGAAAATTCAATGTGTTTAGAATCCTATGGGCATTAGGATGAAATCCTGGAGGTGGACAAGTACCACTGGTTAGGGTGGAGATTACTTCTCCCGGTCTGCGCAGTACCAAGAGCCGTCATTGTGTTGCCTAGGTGGCGTCTATGTGTTATGTGTTATGTGAATGTGTCTTTCTAATGGTGGTTTGGACTATGTGTCACGGCATCTAAATGTGAACAATGTGAATGTGTGTATGTGGCATTGTGTAGTGTGAACATGTGAATGTGTAATGTGTAAGTGAACATGTGAATGCATAAATGTGTAAACATGTGAAACCAATGTGTTAGAATATGAAATTGTGATTTATGATATGATAATGTTAGATTCATGTCAAAATAGCAACCTTAATGTGTTTGCAATGGTGGTTTACATGTACAAAAGTAGGTAGAATCCATGTTAGGAGTATTTCCTTTTATTTGTGAAAATCCCTTGCTTAATTTGCTATCATATTGTAGCTTAAATGTAAATGTAGCTCTCATGTGGATAGATAAGTAGAAAGCATGCGGTCGGTATTTTATTTTGGAATGACATGAACCATGTTTCCTGTGTTATAAAAGTTTGATAGAAGTATCATGGTAGGTTCTTCTTAAGGTTGTTCAAGCATGCTACATGTATTGATTAATGTCATTGAATGTAAATTGCCTATGCGACGTATGCATGTATAATGTGTATGGAAGTTATTTGCTGAGTCTTTTAGACTCACCCTTGCTTCGGCGTACAGGTTTAGCAGCGGATCCTACTTCCTTGGAGGAGACCGTTGAGAGCGACTCCGAGCGAGGAGAGTAGTTGTGGTGGATTATCGACTTATACTTTCTTTTCATAGTATGTAATTGAGACTTATAGGTTGAAAATTACCTTATGTAATTGTGGACGAACAATGTAATTTGAATTTTGTATTTCATTATGTGGACTTAGTTCCTTAAATTGCTATATGGATCATGTATGTTTAATGTGGATGATGAAATGAAAAGACAGTAGTTCTTTTACTTCCGCTACTCTGTATTCATATTTGTGTACATCTCAATCATATGCGTTAGTGCTTGGGTAAATGTCCCACTGTGACGAGACTCACTATACCGACATGGATTGGTATAATCGTACCGGTGTAAGGAGGGTCGTCGCAATGCGTCTGAGTGATGAGTTTCCAACTATGAGTCTAGTTATAGTAGTTTGCTTTGAGAGTTAGAACATGTAGTAGGAAGTGAGGAGTATTATGTACTTTTCCTTTTTATTGAGTCTTAGTCCTGTATTAGTTCTTTTGAGACAAATACAAGATTAGTTGAGTTCAATATTTGGGCCCTATGACGATGTGTGTTGTTAAACACTTAGTGTGCTAGCTAGAGGCTTATTTGCCGACTGTTCACGTCTCGAGATATCGACTCGAATTATTCCGCATTATTAATATCTGCTGCGTAATTCTCGGACGTGACAGTGCTTCATTGACTGTCTTCGGCTCAATTTGAGAAACAAATGCTAAGTAATCACATGGAATAACATTACCTCTTGTTCTTACCCTAATAGATGGATCTCCAATGATGTTGTCTCTTGGATGATCCTTCTTGCATCTCCATTCCTTTGGAAGATCATTATGGGATATTTCTTTCTGTTGCAATTCTTCCAAGGGTGGATCTTCATTATCCTTGATAGATGTATCCCTTAGTTTCTTGGATAACTTTTCTGCATTTTCATCATCACTATCTACTTCCTTTCCAGGAAGGGTTAGATTCATCAAAAATAACATGGACAGTTTGCTCAATTAATAACTTTGTTTATTAAAGACTCTATAACCTTTAGCTTTAGAAGCATACCCCATGAATATCCTTCATCAGATTTGGAATCTAACTTACCAATATCTCTCTGACCATTATTGTGGATGAAGCAAGGGCATCCGAACGTCCTGAAGTGACTGATCTTGGGCTTCTTTTGCTTGTAAAGTTCATACATTGTCTTCTTCAAGATTGGCCTGATCATCACTCTATTTATTATGTAACATGCTGTGTTGATTGCTTCAGCCTAGAAATATCTAGGAAGATTGTATTCTGATAACATGGTTCTGGCCATATCCAATAATGTCGTATTCTTCCTCTCAGCTACTCCATTTTGCTGTGGTGTCCTTGGTGCTGAGAAGTTATGCTCAATTCCTTGATCATCATAGATTCTGTAAATTTTTCATTTTGAAATCCTCCATGATCTGATCGAATACTAATTATGCTGAACTTCTTGTCCTTCTGAACTTTCTTACTGAACTTAACAAAGCTGTCAAACGTGTCATCTTTATGCTCCAAGAATGATACCCATGTAAATCTTGAATAATCATCAACTATTACGAATCCAAAATTCTTTCCTCCAAGATTGGTGGTTCTCATCGGCCTAAATAAGTCCATATGCAGTAGCTCTAATGGTTTGTAGGTGTTACTACTGTCTTTGATTTGAAAGATGTCTTTGCATCCTTCCCTTTTGCATAAGTTCATATACACCTTCTATTTTTGAGCTTATTTTGGGCAAGCCTTCCTAGATTTCGCTTGATCAATTTTCTAATTCCATCCAAACTGCAGTGACCCAATCTTCTGTGCCATAGTTCAGCTGATTGATATTTATTTGCTGCAAGGCATACATCCTGATCCTTCAACTCTTCTAGATGAAGCACATATAGATTCTTTTCTCTGCAGGCTTCGAACACTGTTACACCATCTTTCATAATTATGCACTTTGACTCTTGAAACCTGATTTGGTGACCCTTGTCACACAGCTGGCTGATACTTATCAAGTTGTGCTTGAGTCCTTGAACACATAGCACATCTTCAATGAGAGTTCTGCCTTGGCTACCAACTGGTCCACAGCCGATCACTGTTCCCTTTCCATTATCGCCATATGTCACTGTACCTACTTCATCTTCAATGGAAGAAAATAATCTTTTGTTGCCTGACATGTGCCTTGAGCACCTGCTATCCAGGTACCACTTTGATGCTCTAAGGCTTCCCTGCAATTAAAACACTAGGATTTAGGTACCTAAGTTCTTTTGGGTCTTTGCTGGTTAGTTTCCTCAGCTTTTCTTTTAGGGATCCATTTTAGGTGTTTTGTCGTACAGGTTGTTGTGGTATGTCCTAATTTATTATAATGACTACAGCAAGATATTCTACTTACCTTTTCAGTTGGTATGTACTTAAAGTTAGATTTATATTCAGTATTTTGTTCAGCTACAAACTTTTGGCGTTGGATAGATTTTAGGACGGACTACTGTTTCTTCATTATCTGGTCGAGTATATCCTAAGCCATGCTTCTTCTTGCCTGATCTTCTAGCTCCTCTTAGTATTAAAGTTGATTTACCATTTGTAAACTTTTCATTGTATTAGTTAAATATCATTTTCCTTAGTTAGTGTGTCACTTCCTTTTTCAGTTCATTTAAAGTTTCCTATTTTTCTAGATTTGTTATTTGTTCATTTTTAGTTTTTAGGTCTTCACATAACAATTCATTTCTCTTTTTCAGTTCGGAGATTTGTTTTTCTAAATGCTCGATTTCAGATTTTACATCTGAGTTTGTGACTTCTAAGCATGCATGACTTTTCTTGGTGGTTTTTAATAATTTACACATATTTTTATATTTACTATATAATTCATTAAATGCGTCTTCTAAACTATCTAAATCTGAATCATTGCATGAATTAAAGGATGAGTCAGAAGTTACCTTTTCCTCTAAGTTTGCCATGAAGGCCAGGTTGGTCTTTTCTTCCTCTTCTTCGCTGGAGCTTGACTCACTATCTAAGTCGCTGTCGTTGCTCCATGCAGCTGCCATGGCTTTCTTTTTGTACCTTTCGAATTTCTTCGAGTTGTCCTTCTTTCTGAACTCCGTCTTCTTTAGTTTTGGACATTCAGCCTTAATATGTCCAGGTTTCTTACATTCATAGCATATCAGTTTAGCTTTCTTTGTATCCTTGACTTCGGGTTTCTTGAAGTCTTTTCCTTTCTTGAAATATCTCCTTCCAGACTGGTATTTCTTCTTGGCCAATATGCGCTGCAATCTTCTGGATAGGAATGCTTCCTCATCTCACTGCTTCAGTGCTTTTATCACCATCTGATTCATCACCAAATGTGTCTTCTGCAGCCTTGAGAGCATTGTTGTGTTTCTTTCTGCTGGAGGACTCCCCAAGCCTTTCCATGTTTATCTCGTGGGCCTTAGTGACCCAATGAGCTTTTCAAGAGACATCCTTTTCAGGTCATTTGCTTCTGTTATGGCTGTTAGGGATCTCAATATTTTTCTTACCATATCTCCCATGTCATATCTTTTTCCTAGCCCAGCCAATCCATTTGTAATATCTGTGAATCTGCTGTACATTTGTGTGATTGATTCTCCTGATTGCATTTGAAATCTCTCATACTGAGCTACCAAGATATCTATCCTTGTTTCTTTGACTTTGTTTGTTCCCTCATCTGTGATTCTGAGTTTCTCCCACATTTCCATTACTGATTTACACGCTGAGATCCTATTAAATGTTGGCCCTTTTGCTACGGCAGCAAGCTAACCTAGAGGGGGGGTGAATAGGTTTTTCTGAAATCTGAAATGTAAACTTAAACACAGAAAATTACACTTGAAGGTTTGGTTAGTTTAGTGTGATAAAGAGTAGCAGTGCGGAAGCAAATAAACAATCACACAAATAACACAAGAATTTATCCTAGTTCGGCCCTTCCCACATGGAAGTCCTACGTCCAGTCCCCAAGGAACCTTTTGGGATTTCACTAACCAAGGGTACAGTCCCCCTTAAGGACACTACAACACCCAGCACCCCAGCTGGTCTTCTTCTCTTTCTCGGGCAAGAAGGCAACCCACTTCTCTTACAGGTAAAGAAGCCAACCTCCTGGTACAAACCCCAGTGCGGTTCTGCTAGACACTAACCCCTAGCTGGGTTAACTACTGTATACAGTCCTACAGCTGGTGTAACACCCCGGCCCCCTTGGGCCCTTGGCCCCGTCCTCTGGGTCGCGGCAGGGCGACTGTCGCGACGTGGTTCCAACCGCGTTGGTGTCTGGTTCTGTTTGGGATTGCGACATGGGGTATGTCGCCTTCTTGAAGGCGACATGGCCTATGTCGCCTTCCCATCGCGTCGCCCCAGACGCAGTCTGACAGACGTGACAGACGTCCTTTGTGTCAGTACGGCTCTGGCGGTGTCGGGTGAACGCGACGAGATGGCTGTCGCCTTCACTTTTTTGAATTCCGAGATTTGACCATTGTCAGCGGAATTGCGACAGGGGGTATGTCGCCTTCTTGAAGGCAACACACCCACTGTCGCCTTCTCGTTCCTGTGGCGACAGGGTGGTATGTCAGCCTTCACAGGATCTCGGGCTTAAAGCCCGGGCGCCCGAGCCCTTCCCCCTCTCTTTCTCTCGCCCTCTCGGAGCTTCCGGCGGTTTTGGGGTGCCTCCCCCGCGTTGAGGCGGCCGTGCTGAGGAGGGTGTTGCTCGTCGTGCAGGGGTCACGTTCGTGCCGTGCGGTGCGAGGAGGAGACGTTTCAACCTACGAGAAGGCCCCAGGGTGCGTTCTTCACGTGGAGGTAGGGACGCCCGATCTTCTCGCCCTAAGCATGCTCCCCTTCCCCTTCGTGACGTAGTTTTTCTTGTGGTTTGGGGTTGGGAGTGTGAGAACTCCATGCTCGTGTGAGTGAGGTTTCCTCCGAGCGTAGAATCCATGTTCTTGGGGTATTCGAGGGTGGTTTGTATGTTTAATGGCTTTCTAGCATGATAAGCATGCTCCCCTCCCCCGTGTGTAGTGTTTTCCCCGTTTCGGGGAGGTTCCCGGAAGAAGAATGCCCGGAACCCCCGACTGGCTTGAAGGCGACACACCCTGTGTCGCCACCTGTCTGGTAAGGCGACGCACCCTGTGTCGCCTTCTGACTGGTAAAGCGACAGGGCATATGTCGCCTTCTTGAAGGCGACAGGGCCTATGTCGCCTTCTCAGTCCAGAGGCAGGTTGTGCTTCCGCCGCTTCCGTTTTCGCTTTACTGTACCCGTGGCACTGTGCTAGTTCCCTAGTACGGTCTCACACTAGTCGTTCGCCCGGTGCGCGGCGGCACTTGGGCTTGTCCCGTGCGAGAGGTTGTTACCGTTACCTGGGACCCCCGTCCTGGAGCCTGTTGAGGGAGTAGTCCGGGCTACGAGTGTGCTCGAGTTGGCAGCCACCTGGGCGGACTCTGGAGCTGAGGGGAAAACGGTGGTTAGGACAGTGGCGTGTGAGTCGCTTGCAGAGCTCTCGTGGTTGGTCTGGACGCCGAGGACAGTTTGGAGTTCTACCCGGCGCAGGCCAGCCAGTCCTTCTTCTCACTGCCTCGCTCCTCACGGCCCCGGAACCGTTTGGAGAGGTCAGGCGTGGGACCGTAGTCCCGCCAGACTACGGTGTTTACTGTTGCGTTGCTTGTGTCCTACCTCGCTCTGACGAGATGCGAGGGCCAGGACCTAGGTCGAGGATAAGACGTCGGTGGACGTGCCTGACCGTTTGACTAGTGGTGGTGCTTTCCGTAGCTAGTGTTCTCTGTCCAGGCGGAGTCCCCTCCGTCTGTGTTTACTAGCCGTGTGGTGGTCACGACGAGCAGTCGTACGGAGTTTCCGACCGAGAGTACTTTCCATACCGTGTTAGCTTTAGCTTCGCTTCCGCACTTCCTTTTTGTAGGTAGAAATATATAAACTGCCATCTTTCCTTTATTAATAATTGTGTTGTTCCTCTACCTGTTTAGAGCCAGTAGGAGATTGGTAGTCCCTACTGAGCTTCTGTTGTGAAGCTCATCCCTCTGTTTTCCAGGTGAGTTCTCAGCAGCGGCAGGGCGCGCGTCGGGCGGAGGAGACGGGGGGCAGTATCGAGGTCCCCGTAGCTAGCAGTGGTTCCCCCTCTCAGTGTACGTCACCCTCGGGGTATGCCCTAAGGGACTTGTCTCTCCCCTTTCCTTACTTGTACTAGTGTGCGTGCGTTGGGACTGTACTTAGAGCGGTACGCAGCGGTCTCGCTCTACTTTCCTGTTTCCGCTTGTACGCTTCTAGCTCAGCAGTTGACGTTTACTTCCGTTACATATCCTATCAGATGCGTGTTATAGCCCTTCTGGGTCCCCCGGATCCGTGGGCGGCGATCGCGAAAATCGGGTCCTCGGCATGGGCGAGGGTCGGGTTCTGGGTCGTTACAGTTGGTATCAGAGCTTGGTCTGACAGGACTTGTAGTGGATCTAAACTGCAACAGTAAGTCCCAACATAGTACAAGTACAGTACACTGCTAGCCGCCCGAGAGGTATTTGTAACCTTTGTCAGCTGTGTTGCCGTGTAGGTTATGGCTCCGCGTAGGCGCAGTCAGGCTAGGCAGCTGGTTGAGCAGCAGGATGAGTCCGACATGCCCGCTCAGGGGCAGGTTCAGGAGGAAGTGTCCGTGGAGGAGTCAGTGGCGTAGCCTCAGGGTGCACAGGCAGCAGCAGCAGAGGCAGTGGTAGCAGGTGGACAGCAGCAGCAGGAGTACCACCCTCAGCCTCAGCAGTATGCTGACTGGTTTCCCATGGCCGAGCAGTTCTTCAAAGCTATGTACCAGGGAGCGTGGCAGCCCGGGCAGGCAGCAGCAGGTGGTCAGTTTCCAGTACCTCCCCCAGTCGTACCAGAGCAGCAGGAGGTGGAGCCAGAGGTGGAGCAGCCAGTCCGCCAGCAGCGGTCGGGTACTGGGAGTACCCGGTCCGGTCAGCGGAGGGCAGCGGTGTCGGAGGCGAGGACCGCTCTTCTTGAGAGGTTCCTGCGTCTTCGCCCACCGATGTTCCACGGTGAGTATGATCCAGATAAGGCAGAGAGCTGGACCCATGAGTTGGAGCGCATCTTTGAGACTATGGATTGCGCTAAGGAGGATCAGGTTCGTTTGGCAGTATACCAGCTCAAGGGAGCAGCCCATGAGTGGTGGAGAGTTAAGAGGCAGACTCACTTCCAGGGGCAGCGGTTGGACCAGATCACTTGGCAGCGGTTTTTAGAGGTCTTCCACGGAGAGTACTTCCCCGACTACGCTCGATGTGAGAGGCGAGACCAGTTCCACGAGTTGGTGCAGGGCGACCTCACAGTTTCTCAGTACCACCAGAGGTTCGTCCGGTTGTTGAGGCATGTGCCTCATGTAGCAGACAGTGACCAGGCTTGTGCAGAGAGGTTTATAGCAGGGCTGAGACCAGACCTGAGGTGGGGTGTAACGGCACACATGTGTACCACCTTAGGAGAGGCCGTGGCGAAGGCCACCGCCTTGGATAGGGAGGCTTGGCAGCCTCAGCAGAGCAGCAGCAGCAGCAGGGAGGAGCCTCTTCCAGGTCCTCGCCGTACCAGCGTCCAGCAGGCAGCCGCGGTAGTGCGACTTCCTCTTCCTCAGGCTCGAGCAGTTCCGGTAGCTCTGGAATTCGCTCGTAGTTCAGGAAGTTGTCTACTCGCGGGGGTGGACGGAGCCGTCAGCAGAGACGTCAGTCCAGGTTTGCAGAGCAGTCAGTACAGCAGGGTGCTGAGCAGGGCAGTTAGGAGCCAGTGTGCTACACTTGTGGCTTGCCAGGCCACTTTAGGAGGGATTGCCCTAGGGGGCAAGCTCCGCAGCAGCAGCAGCCAGTAGTACGCGCAGCAGCCACCTCAGTACCAGTACCCTCCCCAGCAGCAGGCACCGCGTCAGCAGTAGAGAGGGAGCAGCAGGTCCAGCAGTTCCCGCAGCCGCAGCAGTACCAGCCGTACCAGCAGCAGCAGTCGCCACGCAGCGAGCAGCAGCCCCAGCAGGGCGCAGCGTGGACGTGGTCGTGGTCGCGTGATGGCGCTCACCCGGGAGCAGGCAGAGGCATCGAACCTGGTGATAGGTACTCTACCTATCCTTGGCAGAGCTGCTCGTGTTTTGGTTGATCCCGGTGCTTCCTTGTGTTTTGCTTCGAGGAGTTTTACGAGTCCCTTGCTTGTCACACACCCGAGAGGCAGTGTGACGTATTGGTCGATCTCCCGTCCGGTGACTACATGTGTTCCTTTGGTTACCTGGAGGGTGTGACAGTCGAGGTTGAGGGTCACCAGTTGCCGGCCAGGTTGTACGCGTTGCAGCTTTGCGACTTCGACGTCATCCTGGGCATGGACTGGTTGGAGGCTCACTCAGCCGTGGTTGATTGTCAGAGGAAGACCGTTCGGTTCGAGATACCTGGAGCGCCTGTTCTCTGCTTTCGAGGTATCCGGTCTACCCTCGGCCGTTCATTTCTTTCTGTAAGGCTCGTCGTTTGATCCGCGTTGCTTACCTTGCTTCGGTTTGTTCCTTGGAGCCTAGCGGGTCTTCAGTTTTTGATGTGCCAGTTGTTTCTGAGTTTTCTGATGTGTTTCCGGAGGATCTACCTGGGTTGCCGCCTGAGCGAGAGGTAGAGTTCTCCATCGAGCTTTTGCCTGGTACGATGCCTTGTCTAAGGCACCTTACCGGATGGCCCCGGCGGAGCTGCGTGAGTTGAAGCGCCAGCTGCAAGAGTTGCTTGAGTTGGGCTTCATTCGTCCGAGCCGTTCGCCGTGGGGCGCGCCTGTTTTGTTCGTGAGGAAGAAGGATGGTAGTCTTCGTTTGTGTATCGATTATCGGCAGTTGAACCAGGTCACTGTGAAGAACAGTACCCGTTGCCGAGATTGATGATTTGTTTGATCAGTTGCAATCGGCCCGAGTTTTCTCGAAGATCGACTTGAGATCCGGCTACTACCAGCTGCGGATCAGAGAGTCAGATGTTGGTTTGACGGCTTTCCGTTCCAGGTACGGTCACTTTGAGTTCGTCGTGATGCCGTTTGGGCTGACGAACGCACCTGCAGCATTCATGGATCTGATGCATAGGGTGTTCAGTGAGTACCTAGACCGCTTTGTTGTTGTTTTTGTTGATGATATTCTGGTCTACTCGTCTTCTGAAGAGGAGCACGAGGAGCACCTGAGGATCGTGCTGGAGACCCTGCGGAGTCACCGTCTTTACGCCAAGTTCGACAAGTGCGAATTTTGGCTGAGCGAGGTGCACTTCCTCGGGCACGTGATCTCGGTTTCTGGTGTGGCAGTGGATCCGGCCAAGGTTGAGGCAGTGTTGTCGTGGGAGCAGCCCACATCAGTTGCAGAGGTCCGCAGTTTTCTGGGTCTGGCAGGTTACTACCGGAGGTTCATTCAGGATTTCGCCAAGATTGCAGCACCGTTGACTCGGTTGACGAGGCAGGACACCAGGTTTGTTTGGACAGAGGACTGTGAGCAGAGTTTCCTGGAGCTGAAGACGAGGTTGACTTCGGCGCCAGTGTTGGTCTTGCCGTCGGGCACCGGTGGGTTCGTGGTTTACACCGATGCGTCGAGGACAGGTTTGGGTGCCGTGCTGATGCAGCATGGTGGGGTCGTTGCCTATGCTTCTCGGCAGCTCAAGAAGCATGAGGAGAACTATCCCACCCACGACTTGGAGCTGGCAGCAGTGGTGCACGCTCTCAAGTTGTGGAGGCACTACCTGTATGGCGAGGCTTTTCAGATCTTCACCGATCACCAGAGTTTGCAGTACATCTTCACCCAGAGGGATTTGAACTTGAGGCAGCGCCGATGGATGGAGTATTTGAAGGACTATGACCTAACCCTTTCCTATCATCCAGGAAGGGCTAACGTTGTAGCCGATGCGTTGAGTAGGCGCGTGCGCTTGAGTTCGCTGATGGTCAGAGAGTGGAAGCTGTTCGAGGAGCTGTCCCAGGGAGTGTTTGTTCCGTCGAGGACCAGAGACCGTGCAGTGGCTTCCAGTTTGTCAGTTCGGCCATCACTGTTCAGGCAGGTGTTGCAGGCGCAGCGAGCAGATGCAGAGTTAGCAGACATTTTGCGGATGCCGGACGTTGAGCTCAGCGAAGACAGCGAGGTCAGATTCAGAGGCCGCTTGTACGTTCCAGAGGAGGTTCGTGAGGCAGTGTTGTCAGAGGCTCACAGGTCGAGGTATGTCTTCATCCCGGCTCCACCAAGATGTACCATTGTTTGAGGAGGTCATTCTGGTGGCCAGGGATGAAGAGGGGCGTGGCAGAGTTTGTTGCTCGGTGCCTTACCTGTCAACAGGTGAAGGCTGAGCACCAGCGTCCTGGTGGTGAGTTGCAGCCGTTGCCCATTCCTGTGTGGAAGTGGGACGACATCACCATGGACTTTGTGGTTGGTTTGCCCCGTACCCCGCAGAGGCATGATGGTATTTGGGTGATTGTGGATCGTTTGACCAAGGCAGCGCATTTCCTTCCGATCAGGATGTCGTGGTCAGTGGACAGGTTAGCCAGGCTGTACGTGGACAGAGTTGTTTCGTTGCACGGGATCCCAGTTTCAGTCGTTTCAGACAGAGATCCGAGGTTCACGTCAGGGTTTTGGCGCAGTCTTCAGAGAGCACTGGGTACAGAGTAGAGAGTTGAGGTTCAGCACAGCGTACCACCCTCAGACAGACGGTCAGTCAGCGGACCATTCGGACACTGGAGGACATGTGAGAGCGTGCTGTTTAGATTGGAGCGGCACTTGGGAGTCTCACCTTCCGATGGTAGAGAGTTCGCATATAACAACAGTTATCACTCGAGCATCGGAATGGCGCCATATGAGGCTTTGTATGGTCGCCCGTGCAGGACTCCGCTTCACTGGTTCGAGGTTGGTGAGAGGCAGCTTTGGGGCCAGAGTTAGTACAGCAGTGTGCAGAGACAGTCAGTTTGGTCAGGCAGAGGCTTCGGGCAGCGCAGAGCCGGCAGAAGAGTTATGCAGACGTCCGCAGGAGACCGTTGCAGTTCAGCGTTGTGACCTTGTTTTCTTGCGGGTCTCGCCGACCAAGGGCGTCATGAGGTTTGGCAGAAAGGGAAAGCTCAGTCCCAGATATATTGGGCCATTCCCCATTTCTGAGAGGGTCGGCGAGGTAGCTTACAGACTGAGTCTTCCGCAGAGCTAGCAGGTGTGCACAGCGTTTTCCACGTTTCGCAGCTCAGGAGGTACGTGCAGATCCTTCGCACGTGTTGGACTACTCGCAGCTAGAGGTAGCGCCAGACTTGTCAGTGCCAGAGTACCCAGTTAAGTGATCGACGACGCGCAGAGTTCAACAGTTGCGCAGGAAGCAGATTCCGCTGGTTAAGGTCGTTTGGCAGAACCGCGTCGGTGGCGAGGCCACCTGGGAGCGCGAGGATGAGATGCGGGAGCAGTTTCCTTATTTGTTTGATTGATCGGTATGTGGTGATCTTCCTTTTTGTCGTCTTCCGGGTTGAGACCGAGTTGTTTTCATTTCGAGGACGAAATGTCTTAAGGAGGGAGGGTTGTAACACCCCGGCCCCTTGGGCCCTTGCCCCGTCCTGGGTCGCGGCAGGGCGACTGTCGCGACATGGTTCCGACCGCGTTGTGTCTGGTTCTGTTTGGGATTGCGACATGGGGTATGTCGCCTTCTTGAAGGCGACATGGCCTATGTCGCCTTCCCATCGCGTCGCCCCAGACGCAGTCTGACAGACGTGACAGGCGTCCTTTGTGTCAGTACGGCTCTGGCGGTGTCGGGTGAACGCGACAAGATGGTTGTCGCCTTCACTTTTTCGAATTCCGAGATTTGACCGTTGTCAGCGGAATTGCGACAGGGGGTATGTCGCCTTCTTGAAGGCGACACACCCACTGTCGCCTTCTCGTTCCTGTGGCGACAGGGTGGAATGTCGCCTTCACAGGATCCGGGCTTAAAGCCCAGGCGCCCGAGCCCTTCCCCCTCTCTTTCTCTCGCCCTCTCGGAGCTTCCGGCGGTTTTGGGGTGCCTCCCCCGCGTTGAGGCGGCGTGCTGAGGAGGGTGTTGCTCCGTTCGTGCAGGGGTCGCGTTCGTGCCGTGCGGTGCGAGGAGGAGACGTTTCAACCTACGAGAAGGCCCCAACGGGTGCGTTCTTCGCGTGGAGGTAGGGACGCCCGATCTTCTCGCCCTAAGCATGCTCCCCTTCCCTTCGTGACGTAGTTTTTCTGTGGTTTGGGGTTGGGAGTGTGAGAACTCCATGCTCGTGTGAGTGAGGTTTCCTCCGAGCGTAGAATCCATGTTCTTGGGGTATTCGAGGGTGGTTTGTATGTTTATGGCTTTCTAGCATGATAAGCATGCTCCCCTCCCCCGTGTGTAGTGTTTCCCCGTTTCGGGGAGGTTCCCGGAAGAAGAATGCCCGGAACCCCCGACTGGCTTGAAGGCGACACACCCTGTGTCGCCACCTGTCTGGTAAGGCGACGCACCCTGTGTCGCCTTCTGACTGGTAAAGCGACAGGGCATATGTCGCCTTCTTGAAGGCGACAGGGCCTATGTCGCCTTCTCAGTCCAGAGGCAGGTTGTGCTTCCGCCGCTTCCGTTTTCGCTTTACTGTACCCGTGGCACCTGTGCTAGTTCCTAGTACGGTCTCACACTAGTCGTTCGCCCGTGCGCGGCACTTGAGGGCTTGTCCCGTGCGAGAGGTTGTTACCGTTACCTGGGACCCCCGTCCTCGGGCCTGTTGAGGGAGTACTCCGGGCTACGAGTGTGCTCGAGTTGGCAGCCACCTGGGCGGACTCTGGAGCTGAGGGGAAAACGGTGGTTAGGACAGTGGCGTGTGAGTCGCTTGCAGAGCTCTCGTGGTTGGTCTGGGACGCCGAGGACAGTTTGGAGTTCTACCCGGCGCAGGCCAGCCAGTCCTTCTTCTCACTGCCTCGCTCCTCACGGCCCCGGAACCGTTTGGAGAGGTCAGGCGTGGGACCGTAGTCCGGCCAGACTACGGCGGTTACTGTTGTGTTGCTTGTGTCCTACCTCGCTCTGACGAGATGCGAGGGCCAGGACCTAGGTCGAGGATAAGACGTCGGTGGACGCCTGACCGTTTGACTAGTGGTGGTGCTTTCCGTAGCTAGTGTTCTCTGTCCAGGCGGAGTCCCCTCCGTCTGTGTTTACTAGCCGTGTGGTGGTCACGACGAGCAGTCGTACGGAGTTCCGACCGAGAGTACTTTCCGTACCGAGTTAGCTTTAGCTTCGCTTCCGCACTTCCTTTTGTAGGTAGAAATATATAAACTGCCGTCTTTCCTTTATTAATAATTGTGTTTGTTCCTCTGCCTGTTTAGAGCCAGTAGGAGATTGGTAGTCCCTACTGAGCTTCTGTTGTGAAGCTCATCCCTCTGTTTTCCAGGTGAGTCTTCTCAGCAGCGGCAGGGCGCGCGTCGGGCGGAGGAGACGGGGCGGTAGTCGAGGTCCCCGTAGCTAGCAGTGGTTCCCCCTCTCAGTGTACGTCACCCTCGGGGTATGCCCTAAGGGACTTGTCTCTCCCCTTTCCTTACTTGTACTAGTGTGCGTGCGTTGGGACTGTACTTAGAGCAGTACGCAGCGGTCTCGCTCTACTTTCCTGTTTCCGCTTGTACGCTTCTAGCTCAGCAGTTGACGTTTACTTCCGTTACATATCCTGTCAGACGCGTGTTATAGCCCTTCCGAGTCCCCCGGATCCGTGGGCGGCGATCGCGAAAATCGGGTCCTCGGCATGGGCTGAGGGTCGGGTTCTCGGGTCGTTACAGTTGGTATCAGAGCTTGGTCTGACAGGACTTGTAGTGGATCTAAACTGCAACAGTAAGTCCCAACAATAGTACAAGTACACTGCTAGCCGCCCGAGAGGTATTTGTAACCTTTGTCAGCTGTGTTGCCGTGTAGGTTATGGCTCCGCGTAGGCGCAGTCAGGCTAGGCAGCTGGTTGAGCAGCAGGATGAGTCCGACATGCCCGCTCAGGGGCAGGTTCAGGAGGAAGTGTCCGTGGAGGAGTCAGTGGCGTAGCCTCAGGGTGCACAGGCAGCAGCAGCAGAGGCAGCGGTAGCAGGTGGACAGCAGCAGCAGGAGTACCACCCCAGCCTCAGCAGTATGCAGACTGGTTTCCCATGGCCGAGCAGTTCTTCAGAGCTATGTACCAGGGAGCGTGGCAGCCCGGCAGGCAGCAGCAGGTGGTCAGTTTCCAGTACCTCCCCCAGCCGTACCAAAGCAGCAGGAGGTGGAGCAGAGGTGGAGCAGCCAGTCCGCCAGCAGCGGTCGGGTACTGGGAGTACCCGGTCCGGTCAGCGGAGGGCAGCGGTGTCGGAGGCGAGGACCGCTCTTCTTGAGAGGTTCCTGCGTCTTCGCCACCGATGTTCCACGGTGAGTATGATCCAGATAAGGCGGAGAGCTGGACCCATGAGTTGGAGCGCATCTTTGAGACTATGGATTGCGCTAAGGAGGATCAGGTTCGTTTGGCAGTATACCAGCTCAAGGGAGCAGCCCATGAGTGGTGGAGAGTTCAGAGGCAGACTCACTTCCAGGGGCAGCGGTTGGACCAGATCACTTGGCAGCGGTTTTTGGAGGTCTTCCACGGCGAGTACTTCCCCGACTACGCTCGACGTGAGAGGCGAGACCAGTTCCACGAGTTGGTGCAGGGCGACCTCACAGTTTCTCAGTACCACCAGAGGTTCGTCTGGTTGTTGAGGCATGTGCCTCATGTAGCAGGCAGTGACCAGGCTTGTGCAGAGAGGTTTATAGCAGGGCTGAGACCAGACCTGAGGTGGGGTGTGACGGCACACATGTGTACCACCTTGGGAGAGGCCGTGGCGAAGGCCACCGCCTTGGATAGGGAGGCTTGGCAGCCTCAGCAGCAGCAGCAGCAGGGAGGAGCCTCTTCCTGGTCCTCGCCGTACCAGCGTCCAGCAGGCAGCCGCGGTAGTGCGACTTCCTCTTCCTCAGGCTCGAGCAGTTCCGGTAGCTCTGGAATTCGCTCGTAGTTCAGGAAGTTGTCTACTCGCGGGGGTGGACGGAGCCATCAGCAGAGACGTCAGTCCAGGTTTGCAGAGCAGTCAGTACAGCAGGGTGCTGAGCAGGGCAGTCAGGAGCCAGTGTGCTACACTTGTGGCTTGCCAGGCCACTTTAGGAGGGATTGCCCTAGGGGGCAAGCTCCGCAGCAGCAGCAGCCAGTACAGTACGCGCAGCAGCCACCTCAGTACCAGTACCCTCCCCAGCAGCAGGCACCGCGTCAGCAGCAGAGAGGGCAGTACCAGCAGCAGGTCCAGCAGTTCCCGCAGCCGCAGCAGTACCAGCCGTACCAGCAGCAGTCGCCGCAGCAGCAGCCCCAGCAGGCGCCGCAGCGTGGACGTGGTCGTAGTCGCGTGATGGCGCTCACCCGGGAGCAGGAAGAGGCATCGAACCTGGTGATAGGTACTCTACCTATCCTTGGCAGAGCTGCTCATGTTTTGGTTGATCCCGGTGCTTCCTTGTGTTTTGCTTCCGAGGAGTTTTACGAGTCCCTTGCTTGTCACACACCCGAGAGGCAGTGTGACGTATTGGTCGATCTCCGGTCCGGTAACTACATGTGTTCCTTTGGTTACCTGGAGGGTGTGACAGTCGAGGTTGAGGGTCACCAGTTGCCGGCCAGGTTGTACGCGTTGCAGCTTTGCGACTTCGACGTCATCCTGGGCATGGACTGGTTGGAGGCTCACTCAGCCGTGGTTGATTGTCAGAGGAAGACCGTTCGGTTCGAGATACCTGGAGCGCCTGTTCTCTGCTTTCGAGGTATCCGGTCTACCCGTCGGCGTTCATTTCTTTCTGTAAGGCTCGTCGTTTGATCCGTGATGGCTGCGTTGCTTACCTTGCTTCGGTTTGTTCCTTGGAGCCTAGCGGGTCTTCAGTTTTTGATGTGCCAGTTGTTTCTGAGTTTTCTGACGTGTTTCCGGAGGTTCTACCTGGGTTGCCGCCTGAGCGAGAGGTAGAGTTCTCCATCGAGCTTTTGCCTGGTACGATGCCTATGTCCAAGGCACCTTACCGGATGGCCCCGGCGGAGCTGCGTGAGTTGAAGCGCCAGCTGCAGGAGTTGCTTGAGTGGGCTTCATTCGTCCGAGCCGTTCGCCGTGGGGCGCGCCTGTTTTGTTTCGTGAGGAAGAAGGATGGTAGTCTTCGTTTGTGTATCGATTATCGGCAGTTGAACCAGGTCACTGTGAAGAACAGGTACCCGTTGCCGAGAATTGATGATTTGTTTGATCAGTTGCAATCGGCCCGAGTTTTCCCGAAGATCGACTTGAGATCCGGCTACTACCAGCTGCGGATCAGAGAGTCAGATGTTGGTTTGACGGCTTTCCGTTCCAGGTACGGTCACTTTGAGTTCGTCGTGATGCCGTTTGGGCTGACGAACGCACCTGCAGCATTCATGGATCTGATGCATAGTGTGACGGCCCTCATTATACCGGTACGGTCATACCGACCCACGTCGATATAGCGAGAGTCCTCACAGTGGGACATTTACCCAACGATACAAACAGCTGAGATACACGCGAATATATATAACAGAGTAGCGGAAGTAAAGAGAACTATCTCCATTCATTCATCATCCACATTAAACATACTTGCAGTTAACAATTTGCAAAAAGGAACTAAAATTTACATGATTTAAATTGCTGAAATAGAAATACAAAATGTCCCATATTACATTCTTTTCAAGATAATCCTAATACAATGTCAAGTACATACGACGAAGTACACAATCACAAAGGAAGCTCCAAGTAACTAGTCTCCGCGCTCGGAGTCCGTCTCCACCGTCTCCTCCAACGGTGGGTATCACCAACTACACCTGTACGCCGAAGCAAGGAGTGAGTCCAGAGACTCAACAAGCAACACTATACATGATATACACGTACAAGTCCTAGTGGTTTCTACAAGCACATACAATTAGCAACACATAGCATGCTAGTCCATTTAAGTTTCAACTATCTCATGAGTTCTACAATTTACACCTAACACATGCTTTCAGGTTTCAAATATAACATTCACCTATCACATGGTCTCTAATCCATTCACTTATGAACTTTAACCTTATAAAGAACCAAACATGAGAGTTATCCACATGGACAATTTACATATATGAACGTGGAACATAGTTAGCATGGAATCCACATGTTCTTAAGTACCTACATAACTTTTTCACATGCTTTAGGTTGCTGATTTCACATGGTTCAAAGACTATAAACATACACATGAAAGCTACAATGTGGCTTAGAACATAACACATGAACAATCCATCATGCCACTTTGCACACATACTCATTAATTGTTCCTAATCATGGATTCTAAACACTTTGCACACAAACACAAGAAGGATAACATGCATTTTCTGAATTCACATGGTTTCAGATTTAGCCTCTCATGGTTTCAATAACACATTGCACATCTAGATTTTCACATTTTCCTTTTTCACAATTTCCTCTTTCCTCACATGGTTACACTTTACACATACACATTCACATGTCACTTACACATTTACACATGGTCACATACACTTTACACATTACACTTTACACATATTTTAGTGCCGTGACACATAGTCCAAACCACCAAAGAAGGACACCTTCACATCACATAACACATAGGCACCATCTAGGCAATGCAATGGTGACTGTTGGACTGCGCAGACCGGGAGAACAAGTCTCCACCCTAACCAGTGGTACTTGTCCCCTCCAGGATTTCCCCCTAATGCCCTTAGGGTCACTTAACACAATGAACTTTCTCAGGGGGACTTTTCCCTGATACAGCTCCACTGCCTTCTCGGAAGCAGTATCACATTGGCACAGTTTACACTTTTACACATTTAACGTTTTACACATGGTTTTACACTTGGCACTCTTCATTTCATTCACACTTTCTTACTCACATGAACACCTCTTTTTTTTCCTAACATGGTACTACAGAGTTTTCAAGATTTAACACATAGTAAACACACCCTCATGCTGTTTTTAACAAAATAAAATCACATTACGATCATATATATACGAATTATTCACAATTTACATGAAAACACATAACTTTTTATTTACTGTTCCAATTGACCTGAAATTTTAACCCTATGCTGATTTCGGGTTCCAAATCATACCCTCAATTTTTCAGATTTTTCTGAGCTAAATAGGATTTACAGAAAATCAAATACCTAATTAGCATATTATTCACAATTTAAGCTAACATGGGTCTAACACATTTGAAATTCATCCACTTACTGTTTTGCACAGAAAATATTATGCATGATTTCAGAATACAACTTCATCCTAATTCATACATCTATAAATCAATTACCACAACCGCTTTTGCATGTTTTTAACTTTACCGAACCGAACTTTATTTACGATTCCACAAGCATGCATAATTTCAAAATTTCAGAATCTACATACATGCCCCACAAATCTTCATGAATAGACTGAAAACAAGATATTCAACTAATCCTAATCATGGAACATTGATTCGCAAAATTTTCCACAAGTTATGCTCACAAGTCTACAAGACATTATTGCCCCACATTCACCATCACACCACATTCAATCCACAACCACAATGCACAATATACATAGCTTATAGAAATACCATATATCCTCATCACAAAAATCATAACGAAATTAACGTATAGAAGGGACAGAACAGCTCACTGTTCTGTCCTGAAGAACTAGACGGCGGTCTCTGGCCGCTGACTCAGAGTCAGCGGCAGGGTCGATGGACGCCAAGGAGAACTGGGCGTCCAGGGACCTTGCCGTTTACTCAGGTCTGTGCAGAAACACAGACCCGAGCTCTGAAATTTGGGTGAAATGGAGGGTCTAGGACTCGAGGGAAATTCCATAAAAATTATTAAAACCTCCTAGACTCATACGGGGATACCATAGATAGGTCACTTGCCTTTCAAAAATTCTTCTAGGGGATTTAGGGGCTTGGTGAAGACCTCCTTGGACAGTCCCAAGAAGTTGCAGAAGCACCTCCAAGATCGCCTTCCTCCGGGCTTCTGGTTGATCTCCACGCCGAGGGGATGATGGGGAAGCCTTCCCCTTTGCTTCAGCTCCCTCCTTGATGCAGAAGATCTCCAAAACTAGCTTCAAAGGGTCGGATTTTAGGGGTTCAAACTGGGGTTTTTCTCACAGAGCTCTAGGGTTTTTCTTTCTCATCTCTCTCCTCTTGCAAGGGTGAAGGGGAAGAATGGGGTGAGCCAATTCGGGTTCAGACCTAAAGAGGGTCTTTCCCCACTCACTAGGGTGATGGGACACCCCTCAGAGCCGTTGGGGGACATCCCCCAATGGTTGCCATACCTTGCTTCAGAAGATAGCAGCTCTGCTGCGCATGCAGGCCAGAGAAGTTGACGTCCATATCGCTGGACGCCGGAATTAGGGTTGGCGTCCAGGGCTGGACGCTAACACCACCTCAACGGCCTGGGGATTGACGCCAATAGGGCCTTCGGCCAGAACCCTAATTTATGCAGAAAACCATGCATACCAAGCTTCTATACATGCAATATGTACATGGTACTATATTCACACTATCATCGTGCAATACATACATTTTTATGTTCAATATAAACACATGCACACGTATTTATACTATTTTAAATATCCACGTAAAATACGTACATACATACTCAACACAATATACACACATAAATACGAAAAATACGACAGAAATTCGAGGGTCTTACACCCTCTCCCCCTTAAGGAAACTTCGTCCTCGAAGTTAGAATGACACTACTCAAACAAAAGGGGATACTTCTTCTTCATCGCATCCTCAAGCTCCCACGTAGCCTCCTCACGCGAGAAGTTCCGCCATAGAACTTTCACCGACGTGATACTCTTGTTCCGGAGATGCTGAACCTTCCGGTCAAGAATGGCTATTGGCTGCTCGACATACGAAAGATCTGGCTGGATCTCCACTGGCTCATGACTAATCACATGAGACGGATCTCGGACATACTTCCTGAGCATAGATACGTGGAATACCGGGTGAACGCTAGCCAAAGCTGGGGGTAAAGCTAGCTCGTACGCCACGTTGCCCAAACGTCTGAGAATCTCATATGGGCCAATGAACCTAGGGCTTAGCTTGCTATGCCTGCCAAATCTGACAACTCCACGAGTAGGCGATATCTTCAAGAAGACATGATCGCCAACCTCGAACTCCAAATCCTTTCTCCTGTTGTCGGCATAACTCTTCTGCCTATCCTGTGCCGCAACAAGCCTTTTCCTGATAAGCTGAATCTTATCCGAAGTTTCCTGAACCAACTCCGGTCCGATCAACTGCCTATCACCAGTCTCCTCCCAACATAGCGGAGATCTGCAGGGCCTACCATACAATGTCGCGAATGGAGCCATTCCAATACTAGCATGAAAGCTGTTGTTGTATGCGAACTCCACAAGAGGTAAATGACGCTCCCAATCATCTTTCCAATCCAGAACACACGCTCTCAACATATCCTCGAGCGTCTGGATAGTCCTCTCGGATTGTCCATCGGTCTGGGGATGAAATGCCGAACTGAGCTTAAGCTCCGAACCTAACGCATCCTGAAGACCCTTCCACAATCTCGAAGTGAATCTCGGATCTCGATCCGAAATGATCGACTTCGGCACACCATGCAATCTAACGATACCGCTAACATACAATCTAGCTAAGCTCTCTACTGACTGCTTCTTCTTCATAGGTAAGAAATGAGCAGTCTTCGAGAATCTATCTACAACTACCCAAATCGAGTCATTGCCCCTTCTAGATCGAGGCAAACCTGATACGAAATCCATAGTGACAGCTTCCCACTTCCATACGGGGATATCCATCCTTGCATAAGGCCGGATGGTCGCTGCCGCTCGGCTTTCACCTGCTGACATACTAGACATCTAGACACATAATCCGCAACATCCTTCTTCATGCCGGACCACCAAAATGATCTCTTCAGGTCTTGATACATCTTAGTGTTACCCGGATGAATAGAGAATCGCGATCTATGAGCCTCCGCTAACACATGCTCACGAACATCTACTACATCGGGGACACAAACGCGGTGCTGAAATCTAATCACACCGTCCTCATCACGAGCAATGCCCGCCTTACCCACTAACTCTAACAATCTAGGATCGGCTTTCTGCTGCTCAATCACCTCATCCAAGACTGAGGATCTAAGGGATAGCTGAGCTACAAAAGCCTGACACAACGATGGCTCTAACTCGGTCATAGAGCACGCTGCATCCTCCAACATCTTCCAATCCTGCTGGAGCGAAGACCTCTTCCTACTAAGAGCATCCGCTACGACGTTCGCCTTTCCAGGATGATACTGAAGGTCGAAGTCATAGTCCTTCAAGAACTCATCCATCTTCTCTGCCTCAGGTTTATTCCTTTTGGGAGAAAAGATACCTCAAGCTCTTGTGGTCGGTAAACACCTCAAATCTGACACCATAAAGATAGTGCCTCCAGATCTTTAGTGCATGAACCACAGCTGCTAGCTCTAAATCATGAGTCGGATAGTTCCTCTCATGCTCCTTCAACTGACGAGAAGCATAAGCTACTACCCTCTCTTGCTGCATGAGCACACAGCCTAAACCAATCCGAGATGCATCCGTATAAATGGCAAAGCCTTCTAGACCACTGGGCAATACCAATACCGGAGCAGAAGTAAGCTTAGCCTTCAATAGCTGAAAGCTGCGCTCACATGCCTCGGACCATACAAACTTCTCCCCCTTTCTGGTCAGCTTTGTCATAGGGGCGGCGATGGATGAGAAACCCTCAATGAATCGCTGATAGTAACCAGCTAACCCAAGGAAACTACGAATCTCCGAAGGAGTCTTTGGAACATCCCAATCCATAACTGCCTGGATCTTTGCTGGATCAACAGCTACACCAGCGCCGGAGATAACATGCCCGAGAAAGTGAACCTCGCGCAACCAGAACTCGCACTTGCTGTACTTTGCATACAGTTTGTGCTCACGGAGAACCTCTAACACTAACCTCAAATGCTGACGATGTGTGGCCTCATCGGAGAATAGACCAACACGTCATCAATAACACAACAACAAAACTATCTAAATACGGACTGAACACCCAGTTCATGAGATCCATGAACGCTGCAGGGGCGTTGGTCAATCCGAAGGGAAGAACCAAAAACTCATAATGTCCATAACGGGTTCTAAATGCCGTCTTGGACACATCCTCACTCTTAATCTTCAACTGATGATAACCAGATCGCAAGTCAATCTTGGAAAAGACTGATGCCTCTCGCAACTGGTCAAACAGATCATCAATCCGAGGTAAGGGATACCTGTTCTTCACAGTCACTTAGTTTAGCTTCCTATAATCGATGCACAACCGAAGTGACCCGTCTTTCTTCTTGACGAATAATACAGGTGCGCCCCAAGGGGAAACACTGGGGCGAATAAATCCCTTATCGAGCAATTCCTGCAATTGCTTCCTCAACTCGGCTAATTCTGCAGGGGCCATCCGATATGGGGCCTTCGAGATAGGAGAGGTGCCTGGAAGCAACTCTATAGTGAACTCTATCTCCCTATCCGGTGGCAATCCAGACAAGTCATCAGGAAAGACATCTGGAAAGTCCTGCACCACATCGATCTCTGCAAGAGTCAGTGACGAACCAGCATCGGGTACTAGCATAACGCTGGCAAGAAATGCGTCACAACCCTTGTTCACCATACGCATCGCCTTCATGGCAGAGATGACTAACTTCCCCGCTAAGTTCTTTGGCAAGGGATGAGAGAACTCATCCTCACCAGGAATGCGGAAAACAATCTTCTTCCTACGACAATCCACTAACGCATAGTGCTCCTCTAGCCAATCCAGACCAAAGATACAATCATAGTCCTTCATCTTTAGCAAGAAGAAACACCCATCTAGGAATCTATCCTCAATGCACACAGGTAACGACGGAATGCACTTCCTAGTCGATACCGTGCCCGCAGGGGTGTGCACAGACAAAGGGACCTCTAACTCCTCAGACTCTATGCCTGACTCTAGGGCTAACTGCCTAGCGAACCGCTCGGAAATGAACGAGTGAGTAGCACCCGTATCAAACAAAACCCGAGCGTGCACACCGAAAAGTAAAACTGTACCTTCGGTGACATGCTCCGCCTGCTCGGCGTCCTCACGAGCTAAAGCAAACACTCGAGCTGGGGCTCGAGGCCTTCCTGGTCGTCCTGTAGCTGGCGCGGCTGCCGCTACTGCTGGTACTGGCGCTCCTCGCTGAGCTTCCTGCTGAAGCCTCAGGCAATCCTTGATCTTGTGGTCGCTGCTCCCACACTTTAGGCATCTACCCGCTATTAACCAACACTCCGAACCTCCATGGGTCTTCCCACAATGGGGACACTCCTTCTTCGACTGGGGGAACGTTACAGAGGTACCTGATAGTTGCTGACTGCCACTTGTTTCTCGCGTGTGTCTGGTACACCGTCTCCTCTTGTCTTGCCGCTGAAAAGTCGCTGCCGGCCTCTTCTGCGAAGCCTTCTTCTCCTCTAGATACTGCTCCATGATGGGAAGTCCACCACGGTCCTGAGCTGGGGCCCGAGCCTGCTACATTAAACAACAAGCAATATACAATAAACACAATATCATACAATTCAAATAGCAGACTACTTAGTTGTTTTATTATTTTACCTGGGCCTCCAACTGGGCCTGGAGTGCTGCCTGAGTGTGTGCCTGGGTCTGCATGGCTTGCACCAGACCTTGCATGAACACCCCATAATCCACTGGCGGTGGTGGGGGAAGCACAGGACCCTGTGGGGCCGGGGCCTGCTGCTCCGCCCGCTCCTCACGCCTCTGCTCGTCGTCGCGAGCTGGCGCACCTCCACGTCGTCCACGGGAAGCCATGGCTGTAATAAAATTTCAGCCACCATTAGAGCTAGGTTACTAAGTTTTCTAACCATTTTCTTATCTATTTTTCACTTCTTATTAGTGTTTTCTACACATGTGGACATACTTAGCATGCAATGGGGATGATGACTTAGTTATATTCATGTGTAATCTCAACCGGTCTCTCTGATACCAATCTCTGTGACGGCCCTCATTATACCGGTACGGTCATACCGACCCACGTCGATATAGCGAGAGTCCTCACAGTGGGACATTTACCCAACGATACAAACAGCTGAGATACACGCGAATATATATAACAAAGTAGCGGAAGTAAAAGAGAACTATCTCCATTCATTCATCATCCACATTAAACATACATGCAGTTTACAATTTGCAAAAAGGAACTAAAATTTACATGATTTAAATTGCTGAAATAGAAATACAAAATGTCCACATATTACATTCTTTTCAAGATAATCCTAATACAATGTTCAAGTACATACGACGAAGTACACAATCACAAAGGAAGCTCCAAGTAACTAGTCTCCGCGCTCGGAGTCCGTCTCCACCGTCTCCTCCAACGGTGTCGTATCACCAACTACACCTGTACGCCGAAGCAAGGAGTGAGTCCAGAGACTCAGCAAGCAACACTATACATGATATACACGTACAAGTCCTAGTGGTTTCTACAAGCACATACAATTAGCAACACATAGCATGCTAGTCCATTTAAGTTTCAACCTATCATGAAGGTTCTACAATTTTACACCTAACACATGCTTTCAGGTTTCAAAATATAACATTCACCTATCACATGGTCTCTAATCCATTCACTTATGAACTTTAACCTTATAAAGAACCAAACATGAGAGTTATCCACATGGACAATTTACATATATGAACGTGGAACATAGTTAGCATGGAATCCACATGTTCTTAAGTACCTACATAACTTTTTCACATGCTTTAGGTTGCTGATTTCACATGGTTCAAAGACTATAAACATACACATGAAAGCTACAATGTAGCTTAGAACATAACACATGAACAATCCATCATGCCACTTTGCACACATACTCATTAATTGTTCCTAATCATGGATTCTAAACACTTTGCACACATAAACACAAGAAGGATAACATGCATTTTCTGAATTCACATGGTTTCAGATTTAGCCTCTCATGGTTTCAATACACATTGCACATCTAGATTTTCACATTTTTCTTTTTCACAATTTCCTCTTTTCACATGGTTACACTTTACACATACACATTCACATGTCACTTACACATTTACACATGGTCACATACACTTTACACATTACACTTTACACATATTTTAGTGCCGTGACACATAGTCCAAACCACCAAAGAAGGACACATTCACATCACATAACACATAGGCACCATCTAGGCAATGCAATGGTGACTCTTGGACTGCGCAGACCGGGAGAACAAGTCTCCACCCTAACCAGTGGTACTTGTCCACCTCCAGGATTTCCCCCTAATGCCCTTAGGGTCACTTAACACAATGAACTTTCTCAGGGGGACTTTTCCCTGATACAGCTCCACTGCCTTCTCGGAAGCAGTATCACATTGGCACAGTTTACACTTTACACATTTAACGTTTTACACATGGTTTTACACTTGGCACTCTTCATTTCATTCACACTTTCTTACTCACATGAACACCTCTGTTTTTTTTTCCTAACATGGTACTACAGAGTTTTCAAGATTTAACACATAGTAAACACACCCATCATGCTGTTTTAAACAAAATAAAATCACATTACGATCATATATATACGAATTATTCACAATTTACATGAAAACACATAACTTTTTATTTACTGTTCCAATTGACCTGAAATTTTAACCACATGCTGATTTCGGGTTCCAAATCATACCCTAAATTTTTCAGATTTTTTTGAGCTAAATAGGATTTACAGAAAATCAATACCTAATTAGCATATTATTCACAATTTAAGCTAACATGGGTCTAACACATTTGAAATTCATCCACTTACTGTTTTGCACAGAAAATACTATTGCATGATTTCAGAATACAACTTCATCCTAATTCATACATCTATAAATCAATTACAACAACCGCTTTTGCATGTTTTAAACTTTACCGAACCGAACTTTATTTACGATTCCACAAGCATGCATAATTTCCAAAATTTCAGAATCTACATACATGCCCCACAAATCTTCATGAATAGACTGAAAACAAGATATTCAACTAATCCTAATCATGGAACATTGATTCGCAAAATTTTTCCACAGTTATGCTCACAAGTCTACAAGACATTATTGCCCCACATTCACCATCACACCACATTCAATCCACACCACAATGCACAATATACATAGCTTATAGAAATACATATATCTCATCACGAAAATCATAACGAAATTAACGTATAGAAGGGACAGAACAGCTCACTGTTCTGTCCTGAAGAACTAGACGGCGGTCTCTGGCCGCTGACTCAGAGTCAGCGGCAGGGTCGATGGACGCCAAGGAGGAACTGGGCGTCAGGACCTTGCGCGTTTACTCAGGTCTGTGCAGAAACACAGACCCGAGCTCTGAAATTTGGGTGAAATGGAGGGTCTAGGACTCGAGGGAAATTCCATAAAAATTATAAAAACCTCCTAGACTCATACGGGGATACCATAGATAGGTCACTTGCCTTTCAAAAATTCTTCTAGGGGATTTAGGGGCTTGGTGAAGACCTCCTTGGGCAGTCCCAAGAAGTTGCAGAAGCACCTCCAAGATCGCCTTCCTCCGGGCTTCTGGTTGATCTCCACGCCGAGGGGATGATGGGGAAGCCTTCCCCTTTGCTTCAGCTCCCTCCTTGATGCAGAAGATCTCCAAAACCAGCTTCAAAGGGTCGGATTTTAGGGGTTCAAACTGGGGTTTTTCTCACAGAGCTCTAGGGTTTTTCTTTCTCATCTCTCTCCTCTTGCAAGGGTGAAGGGGAAGAATGGGGTGAGCCAATTCGGGTTCAGACCTAAAGAGGGTCTTTCCCCCACTCACTAGGGTGATGGACACCCCTCAGAGCCGTTGGGGGACATCCCCCAATGGTTGCCATACCTTGCTTCAGAAGATAGCAGCTCTGCTGCGCATGCAGGCCAGAGAAGTTGACGTCCATATCGCTGGACGCCGGAATTAGGGTTGGCGTCCAGGGCTGGACGCTAACACCACCTCAACGGCCTGGGGATTGACGCCAATAGGGCCTTCGGCCAGAACCCTAATTTATGCAGAAAACCATGCATACCAAGCTTCTATACATGCAATATGTACATGGTACTATATTCACACTATCATCGTGCAATACATACATTATTTATGTTCAATATAAACACATGCACACGTATTTATACTATTTTAAATATCCACGTAAAATACGTACATACATACTCAACACAATATACACACATAAATACGAAAAATACGACAGAAATTCGAGGGTCTTACACATAGGGTGTTCAGTGAGTACCTAGACCGCTTTGTTGTTGTTTTTGTTGATGATATTCTGGTCTACTCGTCTTCTGAAGAGGAGCACGAGGAGCACCTGAGGATCGTGCTAGAGACCCTGCGGAGTCACCATCTTTACGCCAAGTTCGACAAGTGCGAATTTTGGCTGAGCGAGGTGCACTTCCTCGGGCACGTGATCTCGGGTTCTGGTGTGGCAGTGGATCCAGCCAAGGTTGAGGCAGTGTTGTCGTGGGAGCAGCCCACATCAGTTGCAGAGGTCCGCAGTTTTCTGGGTCTGGCAGGTTACTACCGGAGGTTCATTCAAGATTGCACCACCGTTGACTCGGTTGACGAGGCAGGACACCAAGTTTGTTTGGACAGAGGACTGTGAGCAGAGTTTCCTGGAGCTGAAGACGAGGTTGACTTCGGCGCCAGTGTTGGTCTTGCCGTCGGGCACCGGTGGGTTCGTGGTTTACACTGATGCGTCGAGGACAGTTTGGGTGCCGTGCTGATGCAGCATGGTGGGGTCGTTGCCTATGCTTCTCGGCAGCTCAAGAAGCATGAGGAGAACTATCCCACCCACGACTTGGAGCTGGCAGCAGTGGTGCACGCTCTCAAGTTGTGGAGGCACTACCTGTATGGCGAGGCTTTTCAGATCTTCACCGATCACCAGAGTTTGCAGTACATCTTCACCCAGAGGGATTTGAACTTGAGGCAGCGCCGATGGATGGAGTATTTGAAGGACTATGACCTAACCCTTTCTATCATCCAGGAAGGGCTAACGTTGTAGCCGATGCGTTGAGTAGGCGCGTGCGCTTGAGTTCGCTGATGGTCAGAGAGTGGAAGCTGTTCGAGGAGCTGTCCCAGGGAGTGTTGTTCCGTCGAGGACCAGAGACCGTGCAGTGGCTTCCAGTTTGTCAGTTCGGCCATCACTGTTCAGGCAGGTGTTGCAGGCGCAGCGAGCAGATGCAGAGTTAGCAGACATTTTACGGATGCCGGACGTTGAGCTCAGCGAAGACAGCGAGGTCAGATTCAGAGGCTGCTTGTACGTTCCAGAGGAGGTTCGTGAGGCAGTGTTGTCAGAGGCTCACAGGTCGAGGTATGTCGTTCATCCCGGCTCCACCAAGATGTACCATTGTTTGAGGAGGTCATTCTGGTGGCCAGGGATGAAGAGGGGCGTGGCAGAGTTTGTTGCTCGGTGCCTTACCTGTCAACAGGTGAAGGCTGAGCACCAGCGTCCTGGTGGTGAGTTGCAGCCGTTGCCCATCCTGTGTGGAAGTGGGATGACATCACTATGGACTTTGTGGTTGGTTTGCCCCGTACCCCGCAGAGGCATGATGGTATTTGGGTGATTGTGGATCGTTTGACCAAGGCAGCGCATTCCTTCCGATCAGGATGTCGTGGTCAGTGGACAGGTTAGCCAGGCTGTACGTGGACAGAGTTGTTTCGTTGCACGGGATCCCAGTTTCAGTCGTTTCAGACAGAGATCCGAGGTTCACGTCAGGGTTTTGGCGCAGTCTTCAGAGAGCACTGGGTACAGAGTTGAGGTTCAACACAGCGTACCACCCTCAGACAGACGGTCAGTCAGAGCGGACCATTCGGACACTGGAGGACATGTTGAGAGCGTGCTGTTTAGATTGGAGCGGCACTTGGGAGTCTCACCTTCCGATGGTAGAGTTCGCATATAACAACAGTTATCACTCGAGCATCGGAATGGCGCCATATGAGGCTTTGTATGGTCGCCCGTGCAGGACTCCGCTTCACTGGTTCGAGGTTGGTGAGAGGCAGCTTTTGGGGCCAGAGTTAGTACAGCAGTGCGCAGAGACAGTCAGTTTGGTCAGGCAGAGGCTTCGGGCAGCGCAGAGCCGGCAGAAGAGTTATGCAGACGTCCGCAGAAGACCGTTGCGTTCAGCGTTGGTGACTTGTTTTCTTGCGGGTCTCGCCGACCAAGGGCGTCATGAGGTTTGGCAGAAAGGGAAAGCTCAGTCCCAATATATTGGGCCATTCCCCATTTCTGAGAGGGTCGGCGAGGTAGCTTACAGACTGAGTCTTCCGGCAGAGCTAGCAGGTGTGCACAGCGTTTTCCACGTTTCGCAGCTCAGGAGGTACGTTGCAGATCCTCCGCACGTGTTGGACTACTCGCAGCTAGAGGTAGCGCCAGACTTGTCAGTGCCAGAGTACCCAGTTAAAGTGATCGACCGCAGAGTTCAACAGTTACGCAGGAAGCAGATCCCGCTGGTTAAGGTCGTTTGGCAGAACCGCGTAGGTGGCGAGGCCACCTGGGAGCGCGAGGATGAGATGCGGGAGCAGTTTCCTTATTTGTTTGATTGATCGGTATGTGGTGATCTTCCCTTTTTGTCGTCTTCCGGGTTGAGACCGAGTTGTTTTCATTTCGAGGACGAAATGTCTTAAGGAGGGAGGGTTGTAACACCCCGGCCCCCTTGGGCCCTTGGCCCCATCCTCTGGGTCGCGGCAGGGCGACTGTCGCGACATGGTGTTCCGACCGCGTTGGTGTCTGGTTCTGTTTGGGATTGCGACATGGGGTATGTCGCCTTCTTGAAGGCGACATGGCCTATGTCGCCTTCCCATCGCGTCGCCCCAGACGCAGTCTGACAGACGTGACAGACGTCCTTTGTGTCAGTACGGCTCTGGCGGTGTCGGGTAAACGCGACGAGATGGTTGTCGCGTTCATTTTCGAATTCCGAGATTTGACCGTTGTCAGCGGAATTGTGACAGGGGGTATGTCGCCTTCTTGAAGGCGACACACCCACTGTCGCCTTCTCGTTCCTGTGGCGACAGGGTGGTATGTCGCCTTCACAGGATCCGGGCTTAAAGCCGGGCGCCCGAGCCCTTCCCCCTCTCTCGCGCCTCTCCTTTCCCCCTCTTTTCTCTCGCCCTCTCGGAGCTTCCGGCGGTTTTGGGGTGCCTCCCCCGCATTGAGGCGGCCGTGCTGAGGAGGTGTTGCTCCATCCGTGCAGGGGTCGCGTTCGTGCCGTGCGGTGCGAGGAGGAGACGTTTCAACCTACGAGAAGGCCCCAGCGGGTGCGTTCTTCGCGTGGAGGTAGGGACGCCCGATCTTCTCGCCCTAAGCATGCTCCCCTTCCCCTTCGTGACGTAGTTTTTCTTGTGGTTTGGGGTTGGGAGTGTGAGAACTCCATGCTCGTGTGAGTGAGGTTTCCTCCGAGCGTAGAATCCATGTTCTTGGGGTTCGAGGGTGGTTTGTATGTTTAATGGCTTTCTAGCATGATAAGCATGCTCCCCTCCCCCGTGTGTAGTGTTTTCCCCGTTTCGGGGAGGTTCCGGAAGAAGAATGCCCGGAACCCCCGACTGGCTTGAAGGCGACACACCTGTGTCGCCACCTGTCTGGTAAGGCGACGCACCCTGTGTCGCCTTCTGACTGGTAAAGCGACAGGGCATATGTCGCCTTCTGAAGGCGACAGGGCCTATGTCGCCTTCTCAGTCCAGAGGCAGGTTGTGCTTCCGCCGCTTCCGTTTTCGCTTTACTGTACCCGTGGCACCTGTGCTAGTTCCCTAGTACGGTCTCACACTAGTCGTTCGCCCGGTGCGCGGCACTTGAGGGCTTGTCCCGTGCGAGAGGTTGTTACCGTTACCTGGGACCCCCGTCCTCGGGAGCCTGTTGAGGGAGTACTCCGGGCTACGAGTGTGCTCGAGTTGGCAGCCACCTGGGAGGACTTTGGAGCTGAGGGGAAAACGGTGGTTAGGACAGTGGCGTGTGAGTCGCTTGCAGAGCTCTCGTGGTTGGTCTGGGACGCCGAGGACAGTTTGGAGTTCTACCGGGCAGGCCAGCCAGTCCTTCTTCTCACTGCCTCGCTCCTCACGGCCCGGAACCGTTTGGAGAGGTCAGGCGTGGGACCGTAGTCCGGCCAGACTACGGCGGTTACTGTTGCGTTGCTTGTGTCCTACCTCGCTCTGACGAGATGCGAGGGCCAGGACCTAGGTCGAGGATAAGACGTCGGTGGACGCGCCTGACCGTTTGACTAGTGGTGGTGCTTTCCGTAGCTAGTGTTCTCTGTCCAAGCGGAGTCCCCTCCGTCTGTGTTTACTAGCCGTGTGGTGGTCACGACGAGCAGTCGTACGGAGTTTCCGACCGAGAGTATTTTCCATACCGAGTTAGCTTTAGCTTCGCTTCCGCACTTCCTTTTTGTAGGTAGAAATATATAAACTGCCGTCTTTCCTTTATTAATAATTGTGTTTGTTCCTCTGCCTGTTTAGAGCCAGTAGGAGATTGGTAGTCCCTACTGAGCTTCTGTTGTGAAGCTCATCCCTCTGTTTTCCAGGTGAGTCTTCTCAGCAGCGGCAGGGCGCGCGTCGGGCGGAGGAGACGGGGCGGTAGTCGAGGTCCCCGTAGCTAGCAGTGGTTCCCCCTCTCAGTGTACGTCACCCTCGGGGTATGCCCCTAAGGGACTTGTCTCTCCCCTTTCCTTACTTGTACTAGTGTGCGTGCGTTGGAACTGTACTTAGAGCGATACGCAGCGGTCTCGCTCTACTTTCCTGTTTCCGCTTGTACGCTTCTAGCTCAGCAGTTGACGTTTACTTCCGTTACATATCCTGTCAAACGCGTGTTATAGCCCTTCTGGGTCCCCCGGATCCGTGGGCGGCGATCGCGAAAATCGGGTCCTCGGCATGGGCTGAGGGTCGGGTTCTCGGGTCGTTACAGCTGGACAAGGATCTTTCTTAGAAAGATCAGACTGAGAAGCTTTACAAGATAAACACTTGTGTAAAGCTCACAATCCCAGACTCTCCCCAGATATACAATGAGCTCGGAGAGACACAGAAGAGAGAAAAGAAAGCAAGAGTGCTTGAATTCTTGAACTCTTGAGATGATTGAGAGCTTGAATGCTTCTGCTGGGCTCAGGCTCTTTCTCTCTTTCTTTGAGTGTATGTGTCATTGAGGTTCTTCTCACAGTTGTACACTCCTTCAAAGATATTCAGGAAAAGGCTCTTCGTATTTCTTCAGCAATGCTCCTTCTTTTATATGAGCAGCTCTAATGAATCCGCTGAAGAGATCCGTTGAAGAGATAGCCATTTGAGTTTTGGATCCGTTGGAGTTCTGACCGTTGCTTATCTTCTCTTCATTTGTCTTAATCAGACTCTGGTGGTCTTCGAGGTCTGTAAGCATAGAAGAGAGTGTTAGTATAAAAGAATGTTCATAAGGTAACAGTACATGTTACTGTGTTTCTGCTAACATGCTGAAAATAGTAGGTCATATCTTTTGACGAGACTCTCAAATATGCATGCAGCTTTTTGTGTCAGAAGATATTTGATTTTTCTTTAGGCGCCAAGCATATTTGAAATATAAAGGCAATCTGAGTTTAATCAGAATCCATGAAGAAATCGTTATGAGCATGACTTATGAAATCGTTGTGTGAAGAGTCGTTGCTCATTTATAAACAAATCGATGTGATCATTTATGAAATCGTTATGCAAGAAAATCGTTATGATCTTCTGAAGAAATCGTTGTGATCAGTAAAGAAATCGATGTGATCACTTATAAAATCGTTCTGAGATCAAATTCTTATCAAATCGTTGCGAGGGCAAATCGATGTGAGGGCAAATCGTTGCACTCACTTATCAAATCGTTATGAGAGCAAAATCGTTGTGCTTACTTAAGAAATCGTTACGTTTTAAGGAAATCGTTGCGAACACTTATGAAATCGTTATGGCATCGATTTCTTAGCAAGTCGTTGCGCTTACAGAAGAAATCGTTGCGAACACTTATGAAATCGTTATGGCATTGATTTCTTAACAAATCGTTGTAGCGCTTGTTACTTTGGCACTTTAAACAGAAATCGATGTATATGAGTTAGACATCGACTTTATCATTTTAGTGCGCCAATATTGCATCAATGTTAGACTTAGCATTTTGCTATGAGATTGATGCGACACAGATGAAGCAAAAATATTTATGAATATCTATATTTTGTTATCTCCGCAATATATATTTTGTTATCATCTAAATGCATCATAAATTTTGTTATCACCAAAATACCAAGATCACAGATAACCATAAAGTGATTCAACAATCTCCCCCTTTTTGGTGATGACAAAATTTATGCGAATTTTCTGTTAGGGATGATGTTTTTAAGAGAACATGCAAGCTTTAAAACATGCAGAAAATTCATAGTGCATACATACATACTCTCCCCCTTTTTGTCACTAACCAAAAAGGAAGGATCTTACCATACATTTCTCTCCCCCTTTGAGAGAATTTCTTACCATAGAGGGGTTCATTAATAACTCCCCCTTAGTCTGTGCTCCCCCTTAATCAGAGCTCCCCCTTAATGAGAGGCTCTATCACTGCCTTGAGCCCCTTGTTCTAATGCTCCAAGGCTAACCTGCAAATATTACTCAGAGGTAGGTACCCAAATCTTTTTGGGTCCTTGATGGTTAGATGCATGAGAATAACCTTTAGGAATCCAAACTAAGTGCCTTGTTGTGCAGGTGTTTACTGTGTGTCCTAATTTATTACAATGAGAACAACAATGAATATAATCTATTTTGCAGTTCTTATGTTTATGATGTCTGTTTAGGACATAATTTTTTAAAACATTTTCTTTTACAGGGGCCATTTTCTGAGGCAACTTGGTTTCTCTTACAAATTTTGGTAATGGATATTTTCTTGGGATTATTGCTTATTTTCCTTTTTCCAGATTATGTATCCAAGCCCTTGTTTATTATTTCCAGATTTTGATCCTTTTAAACATAGGGCTAAAGATGTTTTCCCTTTAGTTAATTTTCTAACTGATTCTTTTAAGTAAAGATTTTCTTCAGTTAGAGTTTTAAATTTTTCTTCTAACTCTAATTTTTCATTGTCCTTTTTTTAAATCTTCATTCAAAAGAATAATATCTTTATTGTCCTTTAATTGTTTTCTAGTTGCTTCAGTTCGGATTTAAGATCAGAATTGGTGTTTTCTAAGCAAATAGTGTTGTTTTTCAGACTCTTTAATTCTTTTACAACATTTTTATGTTTTTCATATAGTTCATTAAAGACTTCTTCTAAGTCTTTAGATTCTGATCCTGAATCAGTGCAAGAGCTAAAAGATGGGTCATAATGTACCTCATCTAGTCCTACCATGAGGGCTAGACTTACCTGCTCTTTCTCCGATTCTGAGCTTGATGATTCTGAGCTTGTGGCCTCTTCATTTTCCCAAGCAGCCGCCATGGCTTTTCTTTTAAATTTCTTGTGCTGCTTCTTGGACTTATCAGTTTGACCAATCTTCTTGAGCCTTGGACAGTCTGGTCTCAGATGTCCAAGTTTTTGCATTCATAGCAGACTGGTTCTTTCTCCTTTTTCTCTTTTTTGGATCCTTCTTGATCCGTTTTTCTTCTTCTTCAAAATTTTCTGAAGCTTGGACAATACTTCATCCATATTGCAGTCTTCAGAATCTGCATCCTGGGAACTAGAAGAAGAGATGGAAGGAGCAGTTACAACTTTAAGAGCATTAGTACATTTCTTCTTAGATGAGTTTTCAGATAATCGCTCCATATTTATTTCATGTGCCATGAGAGAACCTATCAGATTATCGATCGATAATTTGGTCAAGTCATGGGCTTCTTCAATGGCAGTTACCTTAGGTGTCCATGATATAGTTAAGGACCTAAGTATTTTTCTCACATTTCTTCATCAGAAAGATTTTTACCTAGAGAGCTTAAATTAGCTACTATGGTTGAAAAGTGATTGTACATAGTAGTAATGTCTTCATGAGGAAGCATTTTAAATTGTTCATATTGTGATACTAGAATATCTATCCTAGTTTGCTTCACTTTATCTGTTCCTTCATAAGTGGCCTGCAGTTTATCCATATATCTTTGGCAGATTTGCATGCAGACACTCTACTGAATTCCCTTTTAGATAAAGCACAACATAAATAGTTTTTAGCTTTAAAGTTTAGTGATAGCTTATCTTATCCACTGTTGTGATGTTAGTAGTGTTTTCAGCAGGGACAAAAATAAAATCACCTACCTCAATACCTGCCACAGATCAAAGTCTGTGCCTCGAATGAAGCATTCCATTCTCATCTTCCAGTATTGGTAGTCCTCTCCATCAAAGAATGGAGGTCTGGTTACTGATTGGCCTTCAGCATATCCTTGAGCTGCCATGGATCCTTACTCTAAGATCGTTGGATCTTCTTGAAAGTTCAAAGACCCGCTCTGATACCACTTGTTGGCCCTTTTGGTACGGCAGCAAGCTAACCTAGAGGGGGGGTGAATAGGTTTTTCTAAAATCTGAAATGTAAACTTAAACACAGAAATTAACACTTGAAGGTTTGGTTAGTTTAGTGTGATAAAGAGTAGCAGTGCGGAAGCAAATAAACAATCACACAAATGACACAAGAAATTTATCCTGGTTCGGCCTTCCCACATGGAAGTCCTACGTCCAGTCCCCAAGCAACCTCTGGGATTTCACTAACCAAGGGTACAGTCCCCCTTAAGGACACTACAACACCCAGCACCCCAGCTGGTCTTCTTCTCTTTCCCGGGCAAGAAGGCAACCCACTTCTCTTACAGGTAAAGAAGCCAACCTCCTGGTACAAACCCCAGTGCGGTTCTGCTAGACACTAACCCCTAGCTGGGTTAACTACTGTATACAGTCCTACAGCTGGACAAGGATCTTTCTTAGAAAGATCATCAGACTGAGAAGCTTTACAAGATAAACACTTGTGTAAAGCTCACAGTCCCAGACTCTCCCCAGATATACAATGAGCTCGGAGAGACACAGAAGAGAGAAAAGAAAGCAAGAGTGCTTGAATTCTTGAACTCTTGAGATGATTGAGAGCTTGAATGCTTCTGCTGGGCTCAGGCTCTTTCTCTCTTTCTTTGAGTGTATGTGTCGTTGAGGTTCTTCTCACAGTTGTACACTCCTTCAAAGATATTCAGGAAAAGGCTCTTCGTATTTCTTCAGCAATGCTCCTTCTTTTATATGAGCAGCTTGAATGAATCCGCTGAAGAGATCCGTTGAAGAGATAGCCGTTTGAGTTTTGGATCTGTTGGAGTTCTGACCGTTGCTTATCTTCTCTTCATTTGTCTTAATCAGACTCTGGTGGTCTTCGAGGTCTGTAAGCATAGAAGAGAGTGTTAGTATAAAAGAATGTTCATAAGGTAACAGTACATGTTACTGTGTTTCTGCTAACATGCTGAAAATAGTAGGTCATATCTTTTGACGAGACTCTCAAATATGCATGCAGCTTTTTGTGTCAGAAGATTTGATTTTTCTTTAGGCGCCAAGCATATTTGAAATATAAAGGCAATTTGAGTTTAATCAGAATCCATGAAGAAATCGTTATGAGCATGACTTATGAAATCGTTGTGTGAAGAGTCGTTGCTCATTTATAAACAAATCGATGTGATCATTTATGAAATCGTTATGTAAGCAAATCGTTATGATCTTCAGAAGAAATCGTTGTGATCAGTAAAGAAATCGATGTGATCACTTATGAAATCGTTCTGAGATCAAATTCTTATCAAATCGTTGCGAGGGCAAATCGATGTGAGGGCAAATCGTTGCACTCACTTATCAAATCGTTATGAGAGCAAAATCGTTGTGCTTACTTAAGAAATCGTTACGTTCTAAGGAAATCGTTGCGAACACTTATGAAATCGTTATGGCATCGATTTCTTAGCAAGTCGTTGCGCTTACAGAAGAAATCGTTGCGAACACTTATGAAATCGTTATGGCATTGATTTCTTAACAAATCGTTGTAGCGCTTGTTACTTTGGCACTTTAAACAGAAATCGATGTATATGAGTTAGACATCGACTTTATCATTTTAGTGCGCCAATATTGCATCAATGTGAGACTTAGCATTTTGCTATGAGATTGATGCGACACAGATGAAGCAAAAATATTTATGAATATCTATATTTTGTTATCTCCGCAATATATATTTTGTTATCATCTAAATACATCATAAATTTTGTTATCACCAAAATACCAAGATCACAGATAACCATAGAGTGGTTCAACATTAAATTCATTCATGCTCAGTGCACAGCACAGTATACTCTTTGCTTTGCAGTTTAACGATATCTTTTTCTTATCATCGTCTGTCCAATTTTCTCTGTTGTTGAGAACAACTGTCTCTTTCTTCTATGATGGACCACAGTTGAAAATCGAGACCCTGGAGAAAGAACTCCATTCTTGTCTTCCAATAGTTGTAGTCCTCACCATCAAATAGAGGGGGTCGGTTAACTGACTGACCTTCTACATACCCTTGAGCTGCCATTTATCTTTGCTCTTAAGATCGCGAGATCTTCTTTGTTGAAGAGACTTGGCTCTGATGCCACTTGTTGCCCAGCTAGCAAGCCCAGAGGGGGGGTGAATGGGAATCTAAAAAATCGTTTAAATAAAAACCTGTCAACAAAATTGCTTAACAGAAAAACACTGAGATTGATTGTTAGTGTTAGTAATAGAGAAGACAAGAGAGAAAACACACAATCACACAACACATGAAATTTTATCCTGGTTCGGACCTCCTATCCCAAGGAGTCCTACGTCCAGTCCCCAAGCAACAACTTGAGATTTCACTAACCAAGGGTACTGTCCCCCTTAAGGTCCCTTACACATCCAGCCGTAGCTGGCCTTCTCTTCTAACCCCGAAGAGATACAAAACCACCCTGATACACAGGTCTTCCTTCCTTAACGAAGGGAATACCAACCACCTGTTTCCAACAGGTCTTCTCTTCACAACCCAAAGAGGAACTTCACAACAAATGTGAATAAAAGCAAATGGCCCCTAGACCAAGCTTACAACAAATGCTTGATCCGAGGCAATGTCTGAGAGAGAAGGATTTTCACTAGATGAAAACTCTCAGAACTACAAAGGCTCTCCAAAAGCTAAGCAAATGAACACGAAGAGCTAAGAGCCACAGAAGATTATGGAGTGAAACTTTGGGGCTCTTGTTTTTGATGCTCGCAAGTTGAAGGTTGGTTCTCTGAAAGCTCTAAGGTGCCAAAGTTGTTCTTCATGGAGACATCAGTCTTTTATATATCTTCTCTTGTAAAATATAGTCGTTGAAATGGTCGTTGTCTCTATGATAGACGCACGTTAGATAGCATGGTCCGAGGTGTATGACAGGTGAGCATGCAACCATTTAATGCTCTGGAGCCATGCACGCAAAGAGAAGATTCACCCAGATATCCTGCAGCTTCTAGTTGTCCAACGTTGTAAGACTTGGTACTCACAAAGACCTGCACACAATAAATGCCAAACCGTAGACAGCTAGACTGTCTCTATGCTTATCAGTCAACGTTAGAAACCATGCAGTAAGAATGTACACCAAAATAGAAATGCTATTCTGTCACCTGATAAAGTATTTGCTATTGTATCATGGGTGTAGAAAGCATTCAGGCATGCGACATGCAGATGATGTGTACAGTCACAATAAATGCAGGGATATTAGTGATGCACGCGGGAAGACTTTGACTTTCACAATATTTGAAAATATGTTTGAATATCATGTATGAAATCGATGTAATCTATGAAGTCGTTATGACAATGAAATAGTTGTTCAACTTATGAAATTGTTGTTTATGCAAATCGTTATACAAATATAGGCAAATCATTGTTCAAACATAAACAAATCATTGTTTGAGCAAATCGTTGTTCAAACATAAACAAATCGTTGTTTGAGCAAATCGCTGTTCAAACATAAACAAATCGATATACACGTAAATCGTTGTACAGATATAAGCAAATCCCTGTACAAGAGAAAGCAAATCGTTGTACAAGTAAATCGTTGCACAGATATAAGCAAATCGTTGTACAAGCAAATCATTGTACAAATATAAGCAAATCGTTGTACAAGCATAAGCAAATCGTTGTACAAGAGAAAGTAAATCGTTGTACAAACATAAGCAAATCATTGTACAAGCATAAGCAAATCGTTGTACAAGAGAAAGCAAATCATTGTACAAGAGAAAGCAAATCGTTGTACAAGCAAATCGATGTTTTTCACTTATCGAATCGTTATAACAATCAAATCGTTGTTTCTCTTAAGAAACTGATGACCGAATCGTTGTTTTACTTATGAAATCGATGTGAAACCGAAATCGTTGTTTCACTTACAAAATTGATATGAGACTGAAATCGTTGTTACACTTACGAAATCGTTGTGAGACAGAAATCGATGTTACACTTACGAAATCGTTGTGAGACCAAAATCGTTGTTTCACTTAACGAATCGTTGTGAGACCGAAATCGTTGTTTCACTTAACGAATCATTGTGAGACCGAAATCATTGTTTCACTTAACAAATCGTTGTAAAACCAAAATCATTATGCCATAAAGGAAATCGATATGAACTTAGAGGAAATGCATGCTCTGAACTTTAAATGATACAGTGTAAGAATTACTTATAGATTAGGCTCAATTTATTCCCTGTGGATGAACTTCATAAAAACTTTTTAGAAAATAATTGTTAGGGTTTTGTTAATCACCAAAATTATATATAATTAAATAAAATTATATAGGGATGGAGTGATCATCAGTGTTGAGGATGTTCTTCGCCACCGCCGGCAGCGGCAGCTGGAGCCCTGCCTCCAGCAGATCCAAGGAGAGGGCGATGCACCCCAGGTTCTGGAGGAGATACAACTCCTCCTCGTGAGCGAGGATGGTGTCGTACTCATCACCGATGTGGAAGCGCTACTGCAGTCCGTCGAAGAATCGGTACCTTGGCCCCCGGGTCGCCTCCGGCGCCGTCTCACTCGCTCCAGCAGTAGCAACGGCCTTCCCTTTTTGTAACATCGCCGGTAGTAGGTGGAAAAGCAGGAAAGGAGACGACGAACGATGAAGAATCGCGAAGAAGAAGACAATGGCAAAGACTGGAAGCAAGGAAGAAGGCGCGAGCCCCGCCTTCTCCCCTCTACTTCCTTATAAAGGGGGAAAAGTGCAGAATTCGAAATGCAGGAGCGACGGTTCTCCCGCTCCAACGGCCCGTTTGAATGTGTCACACAGCATTCAAATGCATGACACGTCACCCAGTCTATCATGAGGTTTCCGTCTTCGAGGCAGGTTTCAAACGGCGTCGTTCTGAGGCCGTTCAAACCGCCGAAGTCGATATCGCATTTAATGCGAAGGTGACGTTCGAGCAGACCTCCGCTTTCAAGTGCCGCAGTACCTGTGCCAGCTTGAGAGCGTGGGGGGTAAGTGTGGAGGTTATTTCTAGCCTCCTAGGCCTGCGAGCCCACTACGGCCCATCATGACCCATCAGGACTCCGGTCATCAAGTCACGTGTCCTCGGGTTCAGCCAAAGGGCTTCCGAACACGCTTGGCCATCCGGAGTCTAAGGGCCCCGAGGGTGGTCTCCGGACACCCCGCAAACTTGTTCGAACAGGGTTCTGTCTACCACCAAGTGCCCCGCGCTATGCTTCAGAGCACCGGGCACTGAACAGCCTGCCCAGTAACCAAGCAGGCCCCTCGCTCGGTACCTTCCGACCAGAGGATCCAGGGCAGCCGTCCGCTTCCCAAGGACAGTAAATCCAACGGCGCGTCACGCGCCCCATGGCCAAGCGCATTAACTAAAGAATCCAACAGGCGTCTCAACGGACAGCCCCTCGCTTGGGAACCTGAACCGGTGCACCCCTCCAGTCATCATTGAAGAAGATAAGCGTCCGAACCTTTCATCTCCCTCACCTATAAAAGGTACAGGTAATCCCCATGTAAAGGTACGCAACCTTCAACACACACTCGCCCACGCGCGAAGCACGCACGAGCAAACCTTCCTCTCCAGCCTTCCTCCACAGTACGAACTGACTTAGGCATCGGATGGTTGCCCCGGTTCTTCAACCGGACCTCCCTGATCCGTTCTGTATTTTGCAGGCCATCGTCCGCACCGGCGACCGTCTTCCCTCCCCTCTTAGTGGAGGCCCATTCGGCTCAGGCCCGAACGGGAAAGCTCCTCCACAAGGTGTGTGAAGAGAATGCGTGGTCAGAGGTTTTATAAATAGATTTCCTTTCCTCTGCCCAACCATGAGAGCAGCAAAGAATTAGAGGGCATGTACAAGATTTTTCTTTTCAAACTTTTACCGAGTGGCAGGACCAGCGTTTAGGTAATTAAACCCATTTTTTGAGGATTGTAGAGGCATGGCCAACATTATTAGGTAAATTGATTAATGGGATATCTACGAATATACTACTTTCTTTAGGGTTTTACTCTTAAAAAAAGTATTATTTTTAAGTTTCATATCATTAGAACAATATTTCAATGAGAAATACTTGTGCAGTTATTTTTTTGATTGACGTGTTCTGTTATATAAGAAAGAGAGAGATGTATATATATATATATATATATATATATATAGAGAGAGAGAGAGAGATTGCTGTAGAGAGAGGGATTTGGAGAGCTTAGAGATACTTTGGACTTCTTGTAGAAACTAAGTAAAAAAATTATACTGAATAATCCATATGGCATTTTAATGAAATAAATATTTCATAATGAAACTAACCATACGAAAGTATGCGTCCTATAATTTTCAATAAGCTATGTTTTATGGGGAAAAGAAAAAGGGAAGTTAGTTTAGGTTTGGCGTCACTACAGTTTTCAGAAACAAAGTTTGAAGGAAGAACCAAAAGAGAAAGAAAAAAAAAATGGCGCCGCCTAGACTCGAATTCTGATAACTCTTAATTATCAAATTTATTGACCCAAAAAGTAATTTGATAAAACAGATAAGTTATCAGGACTTTAGCTCTAATAAATACTGACAAGTCTTTATCTCACCAAATCTGATAAAGCTCTTAGTTTTAACAACTTTATCTATCAAATCAAAAACCTTACAACTGATACTGTGGATAACAAACTACACCATGGCTCCAATTACATTTTAAAAAACAAAATCTGAACTTTTAAATACTTGTTTAGATTTTCACTACCAATTCTAAAAAAATACATAAAATTAAAAGACGTCCATATTCTCAAAGATTGTCATATGAATAAAGTTTGGGTATATAATTTTGCCCCGTTAAGATGACTTAGATTTTGAAGTACTTGTTTGAGTTGATAGTTACCGAAACGATGCGATACATGCTCGACAACGTGGTGGCCAAGTGAAATATTTTTCAGCTGTTGTTGGCTTCGAACCTTCACTTTTTCACTTAACCATTTCGTACAGCAGTGGAAAGTTTAAGGAAACTACTTGTACATCTCCGGCCATTTCCGCTTAATTGGATCTGGAAGGCGATTGCCCTCCGTTGTAAAAGGCTGACCAACCACAGTAGGGATTGGACAAACCAGCTCACCTGAGGCTGAACAGAGTTCAGTTTGGAGCCATTTTCTATCGTATCAAACCAAACAGATTCAAATTTGGAAACCGTTCCGATTTTTTGGACTTTTTTTAGACTGTTGGTTCTTGTTAATTTTCTAGTTGCTTATTATTTGGACATAAATTTTTAAGCTTGCCTTATTATTTTAACTATACATTTTTGGTCTTTTGACAAGTTGTCATTTATGAATTAATCAAATTGAATTTAGGCAGCCAAAAATCTCAAATTAAAAAATAAAAAAATGAAGATTTGGACTTATGACTTTAGGACTTTAGACAACATCTCATATCATAGCATCTAAATTTATTTTCTAAAAATAAAATCAGTGAGAAAATACTAAAAAATAATAAATGAGTGAGAAAAGAATGAAAATAAAAAAAAATCAGTGAGAAAAACTGTAAAAATAAAAATCAGTGAGAAAAACTGTAAAAAAAATCAGTGAGAAAAATAGTGAAGATAAAAATTAGTCAAAAAAGTGAAAATAAAAAACATTGAGAATAAAAATTAGTGAGAAAAATCTTGAAAATGACAATTAATGAGAAAAATAATAAAAATAAAATCAGTGAGAAAAAACAGTGAGAATAAAAATTAGTAAGAAAATCAGTGAAAAATAACATGGGTAAAATAGTGAAAATAAAAATGAATGAGAAAAATAATAAAAATAAAAATCACTGATAAAAACCGTAAAAAATAAAAAACAGTGGGAAGAAAAATTAGTGAGAAAAAACAGTGAAAATAAAAATCTGCGAGAAAAATAGTTAAAGTAAAAAACAGTGAAAATAAAAATCAATGAAAAAATAGTGATAATAAAAATTAGTGAGAAAAAACAGTGAAAATAGTTAAACATTGCTACCCAAGTGTAAAAATCAGCTGAATTTTTTTCTGCAAAAACCAGTGAAAAAAAAATTCAGGAAAAGAAAATCACTAAACGCTGACTCAGTTAATTTGATTCACACAGTTCAATTCAGTTTAAACCAAAACGAACCATTTGATACTAATTTGGCTTGATTAGGGTCATTGACTCGAATTTTAATATTTTGAATCGAACTAAATCAAAAAATTTAGTTCAATTGGATTTGATTTTTGCTTCAAATAAGAAATGAACACTGCCTTTTTTTTCTTAGAAAACTAACTTACTATTTGCCCTTTTAGAAAATTTCTCATAAACCTGCTCTCATAAACTCTATTTGAGTGTACGTAAAAGACTAACTAAGAAACCATAGACTCTATTTTACTATACATGGAAGTATTTAACCACTTTTTGAAGACCTCTACTACTCATTTGCTTCCAATAGTAAAACTATTTTATCGGGTCTGAAAGATTAGCTTAAAAGCATGCTTAGAATGAAATAGTTAGACTTACAGAGAACACAAACCCGGAGGAAGGTTTGCATTCATTAAATTTCTCAAATAACTAATTATTTCTGACTAATTTCATTTATCTTGCAAATAAGTGTAAATGGTAATCGGTTTTTTATTTTTCCACATACTGACAATATTTTTTATCTTCTCAAATTTTATTTTCTCAACTCTCGTTTGGAGAATTCTTATCCCACCTCCTCCTAGAAAATATTTTGCAAAAAAAAGTTTCTGTAAATTTTCATGCACTCATAAATTTGGAGAGAGAAAATTTTACTATTGCTACTTAGCAGTAAGTGCAACAAAGTTGGCATCCAAAATGGCATCCATGTGACACTATCTTGGATGTCACATGGCAGCAATAAATAGTGGGCGGCGACGATTGAGTTTTAAAATATAAATTTTAAGCTCTAAAATATAAATTTTGGGTTCCAAAATGAAAACTTTGAGCTCTAAAATACTGTCCTTAGGGTTTAAAAATATTTGCTTGACTTTTAATATTTGAACTTCAAAATATAAATGTTAGCTCTAAAATACAAATCTTGAACTTCAAAATATAAATTTTAGACTCCAAAATACTATATTTGATTTTAAAATACAAACTCAGGCTCCAAAAAGTATCATTAGGATTTAAAAATATTTTCTAAATTTTTAATATTGATTTGGGCTCCAAAATAGAGACCTTAAGCTCTAAAATATAAAATTAAATTTTAAAATAATAATTTTAGATCCGACCGCTAATTGTCGTCGCTATAACACCCAACAAGGCATCGTTGCCATCCAACGATTGCTGCACTTGTTGTCTTTCTCATTTGGAGAATGCAAACTCTCCAACTTTCCACCTGCTTCCCACCCTAATAAAACATCTTCGAGTAAAAGGCTCTCAACCGATAATTTGCACAAAAAAATTTGATGTGCAATATCTCTTGTTGTAGTGATCAAAGCTAGGACATTACAAAAATGTAAAGATTCCCCCCTTAATTACAACAATGTAAGGATTTCCCCCTCAACTTTCTACCTGGCATTTGTGTGCGCGTGTGAGAGAGACCACATTTAATGCATTTCTAATACTTAATAGAGTGTTTGGTTATACTTTTTATCTTTCTCTAAATAAATTAAAAAAAAAAAGACAAACACATTAACATATTTGGTAAATAATTTTTTTATTTTAGAGAAGAAATCATATCTCATATAAATCTCTCCCAAAATAAAAATAAATATAGAGCAATTTTAAAAATGAAAACACACACACACATGACTTCCTCCTCCTATCCCGACTACGCCCTCCCTGGATCACCCCCTCCTCCACCGCCCCTCCCCCCCCCCCCCCCCCCCTCTTCCCTGCCGGAAGGCCCCCGCCCCATGCACCGATATAATTTTTAAAATTTTTTATATTTTGTCAAACAGATAATGTTAAATTTTCATAATTTTAAATTAAAAATTGACACAACATGATTTTTAAGTAAAAATAATTTTTAAAAAAAAATGTTCCCAAACACCCTGTAACCTTCTTAAAATGAGTTTGGCTACAATTTTTTCTAAAACTATTTCTCTATTAAATTTGCCTCATCTCTTATTTTGACATAATCCTTAAAACAGTTGTGATAGTTGATAACCTGCTAGGCAAACCTAGTATAAATCTTAAAAATTGTATCGGATTTGTTTAGCAACAGTTTTTCTAATGTCATTTTTATCTCAGACACCCACAATGAAGACTCCAAATGAATGCTCTATCAACTTTTTTTTTAGAAATATTTATTACAAGATCCTTCTTATGATAAAACTGAAGCGGATTGGAAGAAAACAGTCTTATTGGATCAGACCCTCTTTCAGCACTCAGTCAGCTCAATCGATGAAACCCGGTGGAATTTTCTAGTAATGCCTCTGGAAACAGCAGAATAGTGTCGGTCATCTTTCCTCCACTGGCAAATGCTTGAGAACATATATGACAACTCATGGGCTCTTCTAAACACCAAGGAAAACAGTTTTTGCTACCGTCAGAACAGGTTTATGCAACACTTCACTTGGGCTGTTCACCATGAGAAAGAAACTTCGCTGCAAACGCACTTGTTACATGATCAAACCCCCCAGTAACATCAATTATCTACTTCTCTCATACTACAATCATGATGAACATACGAACTCGGCCTGCTTGAGGAAACATTTCCTTTCATACAAGGGCTTCCCAGTTAACAGAAAAATATTAACCATGGAGACGCTTCATCAAAACTTCAGATAACAACAATCTGGTGATAAAACAATGTTTAACAACTGAGCTGAATGATATTAAGCTGAATATGGTGCATCAGCTTGGAGGAGTCATAAATCAGCTTCAACATAAAGGAAACACCACAGTCGTCTGTCAAATAGCAAAGTTCACGGGTACAAGAAAGAATTCACCTCAGTTTAACTGGTAAAGATTTCATTACACACGATAAGCCAGTAGGAAATATAGAAAACCAAATATACACCACTTTTAGACCCAAACACAAAAGGCATAGTCATCAAAATGGACTAATGAGAAAGCTTGAAGTACAATATTAACAGAATTGCAATAACCAAAACTGCAATAACGGAACCTATGATCCATTTATTCTTGCTCATCCTTCTAGACATGGATGTCAAAATCTTTTTGCTCTTACCTATATTGTCATCGACACCATGAAGCTGCGAAAGAATGTAATTAGGAACACATAAGAAGACCATATTTTCCATAGCAAGAATACTACAGATTTTGCAAATCTGTGGCATGTCAAACATCAATGCTTAGCCAAAGTGTCCTGTTACATAATCTTTATCATTAAGCTACTCTAAGATCCACCCTCTTCAAAGGGAATACGACTATATGGCTACAATAAAGACAGGTTCAAAAACTATGGTGAAGAAAATTTCAAATACTGATGGCAAAACAGCAACCCATCACCTGCAAGATTAAACTTTTGGCCAAATTACTAAAAAGGATTACGAAATGGTGAAACATACTGTGTTATGAGCATGCAAAAGGGATTGGCGCTGTTGATGCAGATCCTGAAGAATTGAGACACCAAGTTCTTCTGTCTCTAACATGGTTCGCCTACTTTCCTTGATTCTTTCACTAGATTGGTTTATCCTTTCTGTTGACATCAGTAGCCTCCCTCGTTGATCAGCAGACGCCTGCAGTACCACATTGATTCAAGATTATTTTCAGGCTTCTCTAGTATGGGATCTCATGAGAATATTTCAGTGGGAAACACGTGGGCTAGATCACTTGCATGTTGGGCCAGCACATCAGTTTAAGGTTGATACTGCAATTCACTGTTGAAGATTTAGCACGATGCACATAACCACAATAATTTCCAGGAATCAGAAAAACAGTTTGAATTGCAACTCAAAAGAAAAGAGTCAACAGTTTAAGGGAAGCAGACATGACCTAACCAGAGGAAAGTTCCAGGGATACACCAGAAGTTCTACTTCCTTTTTCATTCTAAGGGAATATGCAATGTAGACAAACAAATAACTTGCTGCATACAGACGTCTCAACAATGCAGCACCTTGGGTTCATAAACCCCATAGAAATGGGCATAGCATGGTGATACTAATCATTTTCTTATCTTGGATGGTCGTATAATTCTTTCAGAATCCTAGAAACATATGCTTCAATTTCACAAGTAGTCTTTAAAAAATTCTCACTGAAACCCACAAAAGTACAGCCAGAATATGATTTCATTAGCATAGCTGAGCTTTGTACAGAGACAACCTCAAACAAAAAAAATTGGTAGAGAAGAGAAGGAAAAAGAAAACATGAGATTCAGAAAAGGTTTTGGTTTGCTTGAAGATTCCAGGAAAATTTGCTATCCAAATTGGATGTGTTGTTAAATGAATAAATATCACATGGAAACAAGTTTAGCTGACCCAACTTGAGACTTTGACTTGATTCAGGTTTGAAAAATTGAGCCAGAACTACTTTTAACTGACTGTTAAATGACTTGGACCAACTTAGTGTCCAAATCTTCGTCTAACAATGAACAAAATTTCCAACAATTTAACTTTGATCCATTCACTCATAAGAGCCAAACCAGACCCAGAAGCACAAAGTTGAAAGCTCAAGAAAGCTTGCGTGAGGTGTCAAACTATAGATGGAACTGAGCATGCCTGAACAACCTGAGTTGTCTTGTTCCACTTGTAGGATCGAATATTCGGTGATGGCAGAATCTAGAAGGGGGGGTTGAATAGATTTGCAGCGGAAACTTAAGTAATAAAGAATTGCTTCTAAATTAAGAGTTCTATACAATTAAAACCCCACAGATCTGATACACTATGTGTGATTAAAGTATGTGAAACATTTAATCAAACAGTGTGTGTGTGAGACAATTAAACTAGTGTGTAAGCGAAATCCCTATACATGCATCTAGCGCAGGAAACAGATCAAACCACAGTACACAAAGGACTTTTAGGTGGTTTGGAAATCACCTCTAGTGACTCCTACGTCCAACCCTCACACAGTGAGGCCAAACTACTCAAAACTGAGTACAACACACACACTTGAGCACGACGGCTCAAACCACACACACACTTGAGTACGACAGCTTAGAAACACACACACTTAAGCACAACGGCTCAGAAACACACTTGAGCTCGACGGCTCAAACAACACACAAGCTAGATCAAGTTCACAAGAAACCAGATCCTCTAGCACTAATCTGATTCACACACTTACATGCACATTGAAATCTGCACAGAACACATGTACAGATCTCACGAGCACTCAAAGACAAATCAAAATGAACACTCCAATATAGAAAAGTAGAAGAGAGATGAATTGGATGTTCCTCGGTGAAGATCATCTACTAGAAGCTTGAATTGAACATTCTTGAGAAGATTCGATGGAAGCCTTCTTCAATTCACGACAGTTTGCCATATCGGATCTCGGCTTCGTCTCGGAAGGGTCAAAATTCGGCCCATGTCCACAGTTTTCTTGACCATACTATGTCTAGCCACATGTTCAAACATCAAATCTATACAATGAGCAGTACAAGGAGTCCAAAAAAGATCGAACTTTTTTTATAACAAAGTACCTGCCTTTTTGTTACTTGCATTATCTGTGACAATCTACACTACTCTCTTTCTCCCAATTTCTTTGATCTTCTCTTCCATCAATTGCATGATATACTTTGTTGCATCAATAGAGTCAAAAAATATAGAGAAATGCTTTGCTCTCGACAGTGCCGGGAGCAAAGCTGAGCTGGGGGGCCGCGCCCCCCCGCGCGCACGCCGCGTGGAGGGGGCGGACCCCCCAGCATTAAATGCTGGGTTTTTTTTTTCTGTGCACTTTTTGTGCACACAAATGATGTATTTGTGTGTACAAATACATCATTTGTGTGCACAAATTGTAAAAAAAAAAAAAAAACTGCATTTAATGCTGGGGGGCCCGCCCCCCTCCACGCGGCGTGCGTGTGGAGGGGCGCGGCCCCTCCAGCTCAGCTGGGCTCCCGGCACTGCCGGGAGCCTAGCATTACTCAAAAATATAACATTTCCTGCACTATAAACCATGAAATTAATAATGGACATTCTAGTAGGTCCAATCTATCCATCATATAAAATAAAACAACTATGTGCATCCCAATGTGGCTCTAATTTTTTCACATCACCTTCTATCTCAGCCACCGACTCATTTAAATATTTACCAAGAATTTCTTTAGGAGTTTGTGGGAGGACTGCACAACCAAGATTTTGTGCCTCAACTATCATATTCTTAAAATGATGATCTCCAGCAACATTTGTAGGAATGTGGTTGAAAATGAAGAATTTCGACACCATTTTACCTTAAAGATTCTCTTACTGGTCCCTTAGTCAACATAGATGAAATTCTTGGTTGTCTTGCATCATCAGACTTGTACAACCTTGCCTCAGTTGCGGATCCAGATATCTTTACACTAAACTACGCCTCATAAAATATGTTATAGTTTGCTTCGACTTCTTCCCAGAACCACTTCCACTAACTTCTGTTACTTCAACTTGAATTCTATTACGTTCCATTTCATCAATCTTCCATCGATCTACAGCAGAAGACATTGCACTGGGGCGATGTTGATAAGCTTCTTCCCCTTATTCATGCTCATCATCAGAATTGCCTCCTATATCACGCAACTCATCCATGACCCTTTCTTTTATTGCTTTCGCCTTCATGGATTCTAAAGTCTTTTGTTGTTTCATTTCTTTCAATTGTTTCCTCACTTCTGGTGGGCAAAGTAGGCATTTACTCACATCTTGTCCACTTTCCCCAATTAAATGATTTTTTAGCCTTGTAACACCACCAGCTTTCATCACTTTTCCACAAAACTTACATTTTGACCCTTTGCCCTTAGGTGTTCCATATTGCCAACCAATATCAGAAGAAGACATACTTCTGCAAACTCCCATAAAAATGGAACAAAATGTACACAAATGCAAATTCTTTTTTCAGCTCAAAGAATAAATAAAAAGACGACAAATTATAGAAAAAGATGAGACAAAAAATTTTAAAACAAACAAACGATATTATCCATCAATTATCCAACTTCTCAAATGATTGATTAGAGAGAATGAGTGTCTGAGAGGGTGACCACAATGGAGGTAAGGATGGGGGGGGGGGGGGGGGGGGGAGCTGTGATTGTGGGGGTGGGAGACGGTGGATGTGTGAGGGGGGGGGGGGGGTGGTGAGAGACAGTAGAGGTGTTTGGGGGAGTGGGGGACCACTGTGGACTGTGGAGGGGTGTGGGTGTGTGTGTGTGGGGGGGGAGACAGACGGTGAAGGTGTGAGCACAGTGAGGGTTGTTTGGCGGGGGTGAAAGAGAGGGGGAGGGGACTACGGTGGAGGGGTGTGTGGGGAGGGGGGGACGACAGTGGAGGACCTGGAGGTGTGAAGGGGAAAGGGAACGACGGTGTGGTGTGTATGTGTGGTGGGGGGGGGGGGGGGGGGGTGGGGGGGGGAGGGGACTACGGTGGAGATGTCTGTGTGTGAGGGGGAGGTGTGTATGTGTGGTGGGGGTGGAGACGACAGTGGAGGAGGAGTGAGGGGGGGACCACCGTAGAGGAGGGACAGTGGTGGTGTGAGGGTGGGGGGAGGGAAGGGGACTAGGGGAGACGACAGTGGAGCACAGTGGAGGCGTGACTGTGTGAGGGTGGGGGTACCACGGTGGAGGGGGCACTAACCTTTCCAGACGGCGGCAAGGTTTGCCTTTTGAGGCGAGGAAGAAGGCTCCACGCTCGGCCGTGTCGGTGATGCTCCGCAGCTCTAGAGGTGTCGCCCGCCATGCACTGTCATCCACGTCGAGAAACTTGGTGGCGCAGGGGCGACCGACGTCTCAACTTGGCCGCGGATGTGGCCGACGGTGAGTCGTTTGGTGACGGCGCGGTGGGGGCGGAGTAGGGTAGTCCGCGCCCACGTGAGAGAGAGACAGGGTGGCGTGACGGGAGGAGGGAAGGAGAGATGACGGTGGAGGGGGGACCACAGTCGAGGTGTGATGTCTTCCGGCGGTGAGGGCGGTAAGGGGACACGGGAGGGAAAGAGAGAGGGAGAGAGGTGAGATCGCGACGAAGGAAGAGAGAGACGAAGGGTTTTATGATTTTTAAAAATTAACTGAGGTTTTAGTAGGGGACACAATTGGACAGTTTGTTTATAAAAAACAATAAAAAAAAGTGCGGCCTGTGAACCGCCCGCGAACCTCGCCCGTGAACCCTCGCCTGAGACCCTGTGAACCCCTCCCTTCGCGCCGAACGAATTGGCCAGCTCGAGCACGTTGTTTTCCCTACATTTCGGAGGTCTCGTATCTCAGACAGCTGTCGAGACCAAGATTCTCATGAGATCTCGCAAGAATCTCGCAAGATAGCAAACCCCCACCCCTCACACAGTGAGGCCACACTACTTAAAACTGAGTACAACACACACACTTGAGCTCGACAGCTCAAACCACACACACACTTGAGCACGACGGCTCCAACCACACACACACTTGAGCACGACGGCTCCAACCACACACACACTTGAGTACGACGGCTTAGAAACACACACACTTGAGCACAACGGCTCAGAAACACACTTGAGCTCGACGGCTCAAACAACACACAAGCTAGATCAAGTTCACAAGAAACAAGATCCTCTAGCACTAATCTAATTCACACACTTACATGCACACTGAAATCTGCACAGAACACATGTACAGATCTCAAGAGCACTCGAAGACAAATCAAGATGAACACTCCAATATAGAAAAGTAGAAGAGAGATGAATTGGATGTTCCTTGGTGAAAATCATCTACTAGAAGCTTGAATTGAAGATTCTTGAGAAGATTCGATGGAAGCCTTCTTCAATTCACGATGCTCTGTTTCAGATCTGATGATTCTTCTGATTGCTTCTTCTTCCTCTACTGCTCTTCTCCTTCTTCTTCTTTTTCTTCTTCTTCTTCTACTGCTCTGCTCTTTTTCTCCTGGCGACACTCTCTTGCCTCTTTCTAGGCTCTCACTTTTAGGGTACTTCTCTTTTTCTGGCCGTACCTCCTGGATGCCTTTGTCACAAAAGACAAGGCCATATTTTATAGCCCTTATCATGTGACGTAGGACTTGGGAATGCGTAAGTACATGATATCCTGCACGTGCCAGTCATATGATATCCTGCACAGATAGCATCTTTAAGTATTCAGAAGAAAAAGACAATCGATGTTAAGTTGATTAATAAAGCAATCTATGTTATAACAATCTATCTTAAACATGAGGTAACCAATGTTTAAGTGATTGGCAATCCATGTTATGACAATCTATCTTAAACATGAGGTAATCGATGTCTAACATGAAATAATCGATGTCTAACATGAAGCAATCGATGTTTAAGTTGATTGACAGTCGATGTTAAGACAATCGATGTTTAAACATGAAGCAAGCGATGTCTAACATGAAGTAATCAATGTCTAACATGAAGCAATCGATGTTTAGTTGATTGACAATCGATGTTTAAACATGAAGCAATCGATGTCTAACATGAAGTAATCAATGTCTAACATGAAGTAATCGATGTCTAACATGAAGCAATTGATGTTTAAGTTGATTGACAATTGATGTTAAGATAATCCTTGTTTAAAAGACTCCGAATGTTCAAAAGTCGATTGTCCAAACTTCGACTGTCAAAGAGTCGACTCATGACTCCGACTTCCATAGAGTCGATTGTCCAGACTTCAATTGTCCAAGACTTGGACAAAATGTGAACATCTGAAGTTCTGTCCAGCATGATTTCAAGGTGGTCAGTCTGTCTATGATATGCAACCAATTATCAGAGGATATGCAACATGAAAGCACGTGGGTTCATAACAAGACAATGATATTATAATAATAATGTGAACAGTGAGTATGTCATCATCAAAACAAATTAGAACAATCATCATCAAAACAAGGATTACGGTTATTCACATAACCATAACTCAACATTCTCCCATTTTTTTATGATGACAAAACATTCTGAACAATCTCAATCAATTTCAATTGAAATTTCTCCCCCTTTTTGACAACAGTAAAAAGACAATCTCTCCCCCTTAATCAAGGACAAGTATAGTCACTCTCATGGCAAATCACTCTCCCCCTGTGATGGTAGCAATAGTGTAAATGGAAAAATGAAAGCATATATGTGTGATATCAAAGAGTAGTAATAGGTGGAGATCAAAGTATGAGTGACATGAAAGCAAAGAAAAGAATTGGAGATGAATGTATCAGAAATGATTAGAATCAATGAGATCTTAGATATTAAAATATGAGAGAGAAATTATTGTGTCTTATGATTGTGCAACAAAGTTTAATAACAAAGACACATTTAGTCACAGCATATGTCAAGATTTTAATAACCTGAATACATTTAAAAATATGAAGCAAATGTGATGAAAGTGACCTATATGATTTGACAATAGTGTTTATCACATGAGTTTAGTAGCTAAATATTTAATACAATGTAGAATAATAACTACAAACTCAATTATCATGAACTTCATCTAGGTCAATGCACATGCTGTTCTTTTTATACTTTGAATTTTACTTTTTGTCATTTTTGTGAGAGAGAATACAATAATAAATTGGTTAAATCACATCTTTCAGTGCAAGAGGTCACATTTACTCAATGCAATACCCCCTGATTACTCAGTGGTGTAACCTTCATTATCTTATATAGAGTTGAAAATATTTGTTTATCACATTTTGACGCGAGCCAAACACTTGGTTAGGTGAAATGAGCCCAGTTACTCAGTGATGAAATGAAGTTTTCATTGCTTTGTTTGTATTTCTCTATCTTTCTTTAATTTCTTTTTCAAATTTTGTAAGAACAGATACTCATTGATTAAAGTAGACAAGATTATGAGTGTAGAAAGATTATTCTTAATAGTGTTAAAGATAAAGCTTCAAAATATACACATGTTAAACACTAGAGCTACTCATGCGCCTACAAGTGTTTTGCATTTTAGTTTAAATGAGTTTAGTATTAAAAATTGACATAAACTTATTTTTAGATTGAATCTTTGAGACGAAACTGAGTGCATAATATTTTAATCTTTATGTTTGATAGAAATATCATAAACACTTATTTTTGCTGATACAAAACTTGAATAAAATGTATGGCATGTCAAGGAGATAGAAGCAGGGATGATGGAACTGATTTTCAAGCATGATTGATGATGGATTTAAGCATGAATGGTGATGTGTGGGTGTTTATCAATGAGAAATTCATGCGTCCGAATTGTGAATTTTCAAAATTAGATGAAGTGTGTCGACATAGGATTATTGTGTTCGACACAGATCAAGAAAAACTCAATTACAGAACAATTAGCGTCGACACAAGTCCAAAAGAGTGTCGACCTGGTTATGAACAAAAACAACTAGTGTCGACACAAGATCAATTGTGTGTTAACACACTTATGATCAGAAACAACTGGTGTCGACACATGTTCAAATGTCTGTCGACACAAGAGCATCAAACCTCAACTAGAAAGCAGCAGTGAACAACTAGTGTTGACACATGTCAAAAGTATGTCGACCTAGTTTTGATCAAAGTCAATTTTTCTAAGTTTTTCAAATTCCAACAATTTTTTACTTTTATTGAGCAACATTTTCAAAGACATTTTACCCTTTTCAACATTGCTCCCCCTTAGTATGTGCATGATATGAAAAAATTTGCAAGCAATTCAAATATGATTATGCATAAGAATCATGGGTACAGTTATGCAAGCATGAAGACACAACATGATTCCAATTATTAAGGCAAATAGTTATTGGGGACAGCAACATCAAAACATATTTTTTCATTATTTAAATAAAAAAAATCATTCCAACTCAAGCAATTCAATTCTGAAATGATAAGAGGTTTTACCTGAACAATCTTCAATTCTTTTTAAAAGATTTTACCTGTGTTCTCCAATCATTTCTTGCCTTGCATAGTCATTGTCTTGATTCCAGATAGATAGGTATGGCTACAAGGCTCCTTAGCTTGTTAATCAAACTAGCTTTGGGAGTCATACCTATTTGGGTCCTGCAATTAAATCAATGTTAGAATGTAAGAATAATTTTTTAATCCAAAATGATTTTATTTTTGGTATAGATGCATTTACATTATTGATGGAACTATGAGCAATATTAGTTCCAGACTTTTTCTTAGTCTTGTTCAATGCATCTATAATTTCATGAGATTTTTTATTTTTTGGATTTTTATTATGAACTGCAGTATAGTTATTTTGTGCAGCATTTCTGTGCATATACACATTGAATTTCTGAACTCTTTCAGTATGAACATGATGTTTATTCCTATGTGTTTGAACATATCTATTATAATGGAACTTTGGAGCATGCACAAAATGAACAATTATGTACCAACAGTCCCTAGAAATATGACCATACTTATGACATGTGAAGCACTAGACTGGTTTGACATGATTATAGAAATTCTGATTTCTAAACCAACAATGTTGGCAAAATGAGTAGGTTTATTGCAATTAAAGCAAATAAGAGAATTTCTTACCTGATACTTACCTTGTCGTGAATACTTATGTTGGAAGCCTCTTTTCCTTTATGTAGTAGCACTTAATAAAGATGGATGAGACTTTACCTTTTGATAGCTCCTAACATGATGTGGAGTTGAAGCTTGCCTTGGAGCTTTCCTTATTTGTGGAGAAGATAGAGAAATCATGTGCATTATCTTCTGTTTTTCTGTTTCAATTTTCTTATTTTTAACACAAACATGATTCTTCTTCTTAATAGCATTTTTATTCGTTTTATCATTTTGTTTTTGAGCATTTTACTGAACAAGAACTTTCATTGATTTTTCATTAGGGATAGTGGAGTTCTTGTTCGCAGTAGCTTTAACAAATGTTATTTTCTTTTTCTTTTCATTTTTATTTTTATTTTTCACATAAGCAAGACTTGTGTTTGTAGCAGTCTTAAGCAGGGTTTGGCATGGCGAATCGAATCGGCTTGATTCGGCCAAATCGGATCGGATCAGGGGAGATCCGATCCATGATTTGGTTGATCCGATCCGATTCGCATGGGACATACATACATACCCTTTCTTTCCCTTTCTTCTTCATACTTTACTTAAGATATTACATGTAAATAAGGAAGTACCCCCCAACATGGATCTCAACAAAGTCAATGGCTGAAATGCACTGGCAGAATCAATGAGATGGACCCTCTGAAGGGCGACATGTGCTAAAATACAATTGGAAAGATTCACACGAGACAGTCGTCCTATGTTTCAGTCTCGGACGCCGATCTCGTGGGGGGCATTTGTTGCGCCAGATTTCTGTCTGGCCTCCCGCAAGGAAGAAACAAAGAAAAGGAGGAATAAACAGAACAAATAAATTAAAACAAATATACGAGAAAAGAGGGATCTCACTGTGGTTCCTTCTGCTGGTCATCTCATCGCCGGAAGAAGGAGGGAGGAACGAAACAGGGGGAGGACCCAGAATCTCTGGTGGCCGGTCCAGTACCCGCCGCTGACAGGGGCGTCCGCAGCCGGCCCCCTTGCTCGCTCGCGCGCGGATGCTCGAGGAGCCGCCGGCCCCCCCTCTGCTCCCCGCGCCGGCCGGGCCTCCGCCTCTGGCGCGCCGCTGGCCGCCCCTGCCCAGCCTCCGCCGCCGCACCGCTGCTGTCGTGCCGCTGCCCTGCCTCCGCCGCCGCCGTGCCATTGCTCTGCCTCCGCCGCCGCCAAGCAAGAACGAAGGAGAGGAGAAGATCGCGCCTCTCCCTCCCTGCTCTGTTTCGCACAGAGCCAGGCAAGGAAAGGGGCGCCGAAAAATAGAAAGGGAAAATAGAAAGAAAAAAAGAAAACGAGGGACTAAAGCGCAAATGGCCGATGTGATATTTGCACAAAACCCCCCAGAAACTTACGCAAACCTCCGGGGAGAGTGCGAAACCTTCCGGCCGGGTGTCTTTTGCCCAGCCACTATAAAAGGAGGGGGACGCCCAGGCTAAAGGGGGGGGGAGAAAAAGAAAACCGAGGAAGGCTTCGGGCAAAGACTGCAAGGCGGTCGAGAGAAAAGGGTCTACAAGACAGCCCTAAAAAAAAAATCATCGTGCAAAGCACGATTAGAATATTTCCAAAAAGGTTTATTGGGCTTTCCTTATTAAGTCAATTTCCTTATTGGGCCTAATACTCCTTATTGGGCCAGATTTGTACTGTCACACAATTAATTGACATATTCTGTGCTTATTGGGCCAACAATTGACGAATAGACTTGCGTGATTTATTGGGCCCATTTGGGCTATTTTTAATTCTCCAATGACACGTTATATGAATTATTTCATGTAATGTCACATTTAGTTAAAACGTAGCACTACGTAATTTCTTAATCAAAATCAACCAAGTTTTCGACCAACGTTAACGAAATATTTTCCAAACATTATTATTTAATTTTCAATAACATAAAATCAACAACAAGTTATGTTTCACATCATTTTAATCCACCTTAAGTAAACACCTTTTAAATCAAATAAATAAATAAAAATGTTAAATTTAATTCACATAATCATAATGTAAGTAAACAAATAACAAAAATGCTTAAATAAATGAAATTAAAAATCCTAAAATACCAAAAAAATAAAAAAAATGCTTTAAGATCAATAAAAAAAATGAAACAAATATCAAAAAATTCCAAAAAAATAGATTGCATGTTTGCAACCATGTTCTCTTTCATGTGCAATTCACTTCATTCAAATGTGGTCATATTCTTTTATTTTTAAGGGTTTGTCTGATGGTTAATCAAGAGTATTCAGCCTTTATGCTGATATAATTAACACTAACCGCAGTTAGTAGGGGAGGTCAAATGAACTAAATAAGACCATGTCCTTGTAAATAAATAAAAATCCAAATTAAATTAAATCCAAAGATAATTTTAAAATTTTAAAAAGTGTTAAAAAATATTCTCACAAAGATGGCGACTCCACTGGGGACCTCCCTTCCCTTCATCTCTCCATCAGACAATACCCTAACAATAAGATGTACTCACATTCCAATTTTTATGCAGGTCATAACTCTGCAATGGCGGCTGCAACTCACACTCCAGGTGGTCTTTGGCCCACTTGTGGTCCAGGGCCACATAAGAAATGGCTACCTCACAGCACCAACCAGATTTGGAGCCTTTCCCCCAGTGGTGGAGTCTCCATACTTCTTGGGCGTAATACCGGCTGTACTACCTACCACTTCCAAGGCCCATGAAGCAAACAAAGCAAAGGAAGAGCCTCAGCTCAGGAGGCTAATCTGATAGAAATGTTTACACCTATGCTATCAACTTCACCAACACTCCAACTGTTGGAAAGAACAGAAGACGCAAGTCTAGCAAGAAGCCCACAACACGTGGCATTTCAAGTTCTGGCAAGACTGTCCGAGTTGGCGATCTCCGGATCCGCCTGGACGGCAGTGAAACCCTAATGATACCGGAGCGGCATGTAGCTACCGTACTGGTAAAGAACAATTTCGGCATACTGCCTAAAGTACGGCAGGACAAGCCAAGTTTCAAAGTAAAAGATGTGAAGAAGCAATGGATGAAAGTTGAAACCAAGAATAATCAACATGACAAATTTGGCTTCAAGAAATACAAAGTCAATGTTGAAAAGAAGGAAATATATAGCCCACCTAGTGTCAGACAGGTGTGGGTCACCAAAGAAGAAGCTTAAGAACTTCGAAGGACAAGGGCCCTAGAGTCTCTAGTAGGGCAAAGCAATACAAGAATGGTCATGGAGAAGGACCCAACAAACTGGCAAACCTTCGGGAAAAGAAAAGTCCAAGAAAGACAAAGGGAGTCTTCCCAAGAGTCTCGAACTAAAGAATGCACCCCTTCTTTACCGGTTGATCTGCAAAGAGATCTAAAAGGAAAGGGGTATACCAAGAAAGAAGACAAGCAAGCCCGGAGACAGGGCAAAATTTCAAGTCAGAAGAACACAAGAGGGATGATGATGTCCCTAGAAAATCAGTCTTCCAACGCCTGGGTGCCACTGTACGCCCTAGGCAGAAGAAAAGAAGAACAGTGCAAATCACTGAAGAAGGCATGCGCATATACACATGCTATGCCTCTAACATCAACCTGCCTGCAATAGCTGACCAGGCAGAAACCTCAAATATGGAACAGCATCCCACGATATCTAATCGCAGAAGGGAGCAAGCTCGAGCCTGGCTTGACCGGTAAATGTGGAGGTGGACTTACCACACCAAAATGAAGGAGGCATGGGGGTTCCGACATTGTCACCACATCAAGTCACCCTCTGGATCAGGGTCGACCTGCTGAAAACCCTAATATCAGGGTATCCTCATCACCAAATCTAGAAATGGTAATGCAAGAAAATCGAAAGCTAAAGGCTATGTTGGAAAGCCTAATGCAACAGTTGGAAATGGCAGCGCCACTACCACCACTACAGCCTCTGCAACAGGCACAACATATATTGCAACCTCAGCAACTTCAACAAGCAAGCCAGCCAGCATTGCCCACAACGGCACCAGCCCTGGGAAATTTGCCGCCAAATATTCCATGCACAGAACCTCTGGCCGAACAACTAATTGAAAATCCAAATTCATGCCATGAAGAAACTCAAGAGGTGCATGTTACAGAACAAAGGCATGATGCGCCGCAATTGAATACTACATTTGAAAGAACAAGGGTCTCTCAAGGGGGTCATGATTGAAGCAAAAATAGCTGAGCAGAATGAGGGGCCTGCCACCTATGACCTATATAGGGTACCATACCCTGTATACCATCTCTTCAAAAAGCTCCCAACAGAACACCCAAGGTCCCTAAATTTTCAAAATTCAATGGGGATGGGTCACCTCATGAACATATAGCTCATTACATGAGCAGCATGGCAGAACTGGCAACTGAAGAGTCATACCTTTTAAGGTACTTTTCAAACTCACTTACTGGGCCAGCTTTTCAATGGTATGCCCGGTTGAAGCCCGACTCAATAGTTGGTTGGGAAGATATGCAAAGAAAATTCTATGAACGCTTCAGAGTGACAGAAAGAAGAGTCACTTTAGCAAAACTTATATCCTTAAAGCAAAACAAAAATGAGTCTGCTCTGGATTTCATCAAAAGATGGCGTGACATGAGCATGAAATGTGAGCAACCACCAGCACGTGAAGATGCGGTGAAATTATGTCAAAGAAGTCTGAAGCCAGAAATCAAGGAAAAGCTCGTAGGGGCCAATATTCTGACATTTGAACATCTCAACAACACAGTGGCAGAGATAGAAATCTTCTTTGCCGAAAACCCCACTGCTTTATATGGAAGGGGTAAATCTCCTAAAGACGAAAACACCAGGTCACGAGAAGTAAAACCGTGGACTTTTCGGCAGCCCTGGGGAAAACTGGGGGCAAGGGAGATACCTCTGCCTCTTCAAATTCAAAGAAAAAGAAAGGAGATCTGCCCCCCCCTAAGTGAGAGGCTCAACACTCCTTATTCATTTACCAGGGAGCATACAAGAGAATTGTTGGACATATGTCTCCAAGAGAATCTCATGACACTCCCAGAGCCCAAGCGTCCAGAAGAAGCAGCAATGGTGGACAAGCCAAATTATTGCCCATATCATCGCGTGCTGGGTCACACTCTAGAAAATTGCTATCTATTCAAAAATCGAGTAGAAAAGCTAATCCAAGCATAAGTTATAGATATGGGGGAACACATGGTAAATCCACCAAAGCCACATCAACAACCAAAACTTACGTTCTCTGCCAACGTAATCCATGTTATGGCCAAGGCTAGGTCCCAATGAAAACCAAACACAAATGGCGCAGGCAGGATAGCTAGATGACCTATCCAAAGTCGCTGCATATCACTCCCGAGGGAGGTAGTGGAAGGTGCTATTCAGGCAACATTTCACCATAAGAAAGAAGAAGCTAGCTGGACCCTAGTGAATACAAACAAGAGGCCAGTCCCTGAGAAACTCCAAAAGAAAGAACGACCTAGAAAGTCATACCTCGGTGGCGTCGCTCCACCTAAGGAAACAACAAAAGAAGCAATCCTCCAAGAATTGGCAGTCTTAAAAAAAAAAATCAAAAGAAGAATGAGAAGAGGAAGAATCTGCTGTTGAAATAAATAAGCCAATGTCTGTGGTGGCAAGAAATGAGAAACCATCTCAAACACCAATTAAGGAGGGGGCAAAAGGTTTGGTACCCCTCGGAGCTGAACAACTTCCTCTAGAAAAAATGAGAGCAGGAAATAGGTAACAATGCCGCAATCCTCCCTCCACCACAGTCATGCAAGGGTTCAGTAAAAATGATGCCTCCTTAACAAGGCAAACAAAGGCAAAGAAATAGTGGGGGCATCTCCAACAAGAAAAGGAAAATTCACTGTCAATAAAGAAGTAACAACGACATTAAAACTCAGCATGCAATTGGAGGATCCTGAGCGAAGGCCATTATAGCCGCATAGGCCCATTGTCAAGCTTGGAGCTAATGCCATCAGCCAAGCAATAGAAGTTGGCGTACCACTGCCATTAAATCATATACAAACAACAATCCACAGGAGGTCCACACATTGGAGCCTCTAAAATTCTTTTGTGGCCTACCAGACTGAAGGACAACAAGTAGTGTTCTATAAAGGGAAGCCTGTACCCAAACAACCTCCAAATGATTTGGCTAAAAGATGCCATTAAATTGAATGAAATGGTCAAAGATCTGAAAGACATGTCAGAGCAAATAAAGGCAATATGTCAAAAGCAAAATATTCAAGTTCAAAGTCGAACGAAAGCCAAGCTACATCAAGAAATGTGGCATCCCTACCAATGTCAGGGGGCAACCGTCATTCCCCCACAATGACACAAGAGGTCCTGGATGGGAGACATGGGAAGGTCCCGCAGTCTGCTATGTTGCAAATATTGTCAACATAAAGCTTCCAATAATTGAAACAAGGATGGATGAGAATGATGCCCAGATGGACGAGGATCTCTCCACAAATGAAATAAGAGTCGTTCAAAACCCCAAAGAAAATTCAAAAAAAGGCTTATCCTTCCAAGAGCAAGAATGGGAGGTATCACTCCTTACATAAATTGCCAAAGAAAGGAGCCACATTCATATGGGACGACGAATGTCAGAAAATCCTTGACAAAATCAATATTCTTAATCCTCCTATGCTGGGGCACCTATCAAGGGCAAGCCTTTAATTGCGGCCATGTGTGCATCACTGGGGGTATTGCCAGCTTAAAAAAAAAAAAAGGAAAAAAAGTGAGAAGAAAGAAAAGAAAAAAAGGAAAAGAAGAGAAAAAAAAAAAAGGGGGCAACGCATGGCGGAGTGCTTAACGACCCATCCAATGCCAGAAGACTCCCCTTTGAATACAAAATTGATTGATGAGGAGGTGCTCCCTGCTCAAGAAACTTATGAAGCACACGAAACTCAAGTTGAATATTGACAATTATATTTTGATGGGGCAGCACGAGCTTCTCTGAAGGCTAAGGGCACATCAAAAATATGGCAAGGGCAGGAATTGTCTTCGTGACCCCAGAAAAAGGATATTGCACTATTCATGTGCTCTTACAGAATCTCTGACAAATAATGAAGCAGAATATGAAGCCCTCATAGTTGGCTTGGAAATCACCCTGGAAATGGGCATAAGATGCATTGAAATGTTTGGCGATTCATTGCTAGTCGTCAAACAAATGTTGGGCATTTTTGAAGTCCGAAAAGAAGAATTGAAAGCCTATTTTGAGGCAGCCACAAGACTCAGCGACAAGTTCTACCACTTCAAAGTAGAACATGTCAGAAGAAGTCAAAACTCTCAGACTGATGCATTGACTGAACTCGCATGTGCCCTTAAACTTTCCTTGGAAGGTGAACTGGGAATTACCATAAAAAATAGATGATTGCTTCTAAGCACCCTAAATCGCCATGATGGTTTGACAACCTTCGAGGCAAATGAATTGGAAGAAAATGAAAGTCAAGAAGAAGATGATTGACGTATTCCCATTATCAAGATCAAAAAATGGTTGGCTACCAGACAAAAGAGGGGAGCGAGTGCAATTGCTGCGGAGAGTTGCTTCCTACAAATTGATGAATGACACATTACATAAGTTTACACCTGAAAAGGACAAGTCGGTACTGTTGAGATGCCTCTCTCCGAAAGAAGCCAAAGTGGTCATGCGGGAGGTACATGCAGAACTGTGTGGAGCCTACCAATCTGGCTCAAAAAGAAATGAAAATCAACATAAAAGCAAAGGCTTTTATTGGCCAACCATGTTTACAAATTGTGAGCGGTTTGCCCGAACCTACCTCCAATGCCAGGCCTATGGGCCCGTGCCAAGAAAGCCTTCAACAAAACTTTATGCAAGCTCATGGTCAGTTGGTAAATGGCCAAAAGCGCGATTGGGATAAAAAGATGCATGAAGCTCTATGGGCCTATCGCAACATCTACAAAACTCCTACAGGATGCTCGCCTTTTTCCCTAGTCTATGGGACCGAAGTAGTCATCCCTGTTGAAATCAAGCTCTCATCTTATAGGGTAGCTCTCCACTACGGGCTCCTTACGGACGAGGTGAGTGAAATTGAAAGGCGGCTTGAAGAGCTGTCAAATTTGGAAGAAAAGTGTTTGGTTGCATACCAACGACTTCCAAATTATCAAGCACGGATGTCCCGCGCTTTTGACAAAGTCAGTGAAAGAAAGAGCTAAAAAAAAAGGGAGATCTTGTCATGGTCAAGCAAAAGGACGTCATGGCCTCCCAATCCAAAAGCAAATTCATAGCCAAATGACTTGGCCCATTTGTGGTCGACAAAGTGTTTGAAGGTAGTCGACCAAAAAGAAAATGTGATGTTTTCGCCTCTAAATGCCAGACACATGAAACTGTACCACACTCCTGAGTGTGAGTACGTCCACACAATGCAACAGATGGAACCGACTTTGGTACACACTGAAGACATAGAAGTGATCTCGTTGCAAGATCTTCTAAATGAATGAAAAAATAGGAGAGAAAAAATAAGGAAAGAAAAAAAGAAAGGGGCTTAAAAACGAGGTGCCCCGGCAGACTTGATCCATTATTCTGTTGAGATGGATCAAGGGCAAAAAGACCTAAAACCCGGCTGAGGTGAAAACCCGAAAGGGCGCTTCAGGCAAAAATGGGAAACCCTGCTGCATGAAAATCCGAAAGGGCGTGCAGGCAAAAGAAAGAAGGGGCTAATTGTGGTGAAAACCCAAAAGGGCATCACAATTGTATATCAAAAAAATGAAAATGAAATGATAATGAGGGTACTCTCTCGACCTTTCTTAGAACGAGATCGAATTATCCCGCATTCCTTATAAAAGAAAGACACAGAGTTGTCAATGACGAAACAACCCCTAAGTTCATTCAAATGAATAATCAAATCCAAGGGACTACAACCGAGACAACGATGATTGTGTCTTTCCGCCCTTATAAGAAATGGGGGAAGCTCGAACTCTGCTCGAAGAAAGAGAGATAGGGAGAACCCAAACAAAAAAAAAGAAAAGAAAGAAGAGGACCCTCATTCCAAAAAAAGGGGGGTCAGTCAAAAGTCAAATGCCGAGCTTCTTTGGCTAACAAGCCGTCAAGGCCAGTCAAAAAGCTCAAAATCCCGACCTCTTGGCTAACAAGCCGTCCAGGCCAGTCAAAGGTTGAAATCCATGTCTTTTGACTAACAAGTCGTCAAGACCAGTCAAAAGTCAAATGTCGAGCTTCTTTGGCTAACAAGCCATCAAGGCCAGTCAAAAAGCTCAAAATCTCGACCTCTTGGCTAACAAGCCGTCCAAGCCAGTCAAAGGTTGAAATCTATGTCTTTTGACTAACAAGTCGTCAAGACCAGTCAAAAGTCAAATGCCGAGCTTCTTTGGCTAACAAGTCGTCAAGGCCAGTCAAAAAGCTCAAAATCCCGACCTCTTGGCTAACAAGCCGTCCAGGCCAGTCAAAGGTTGAAATCCATGTCTTTTAACTAACAAGTCGTCCAGACCAGTCAAAAGTCAATCTCGAGCTTCTTTGGTTAACAAGCCGTCAAGGCCAGTTAAAAAGCTCAAAATCCAGACCTCTTGGCTAACAGCCGTCAGGGCCAGTCAAAGTCGAAACCTATGTCTTTTGGCTAACAAGCTGTCAAGGCCAGCCAAAAGTCAATCTCAAGCTTCTTTGGCTAACAAGCCGTCAAGGCCAGTCAAAAAGCTCAAAATCCAGACCTCTTGGCTAACAAGCCGTCAAGGCCAGTCAAAGGTCGAAATCCATGTCTTTTGGCTAACAAGCCGTCAAGGCCAGTCAAAAGTCATATCCCAGCTTCTTTGGCTAACAAGCCGTCATGGCCAGTCAAAAAGCTTAAAATCCAGACCTCTTGGCTAACAAGCCGCCAAGGCCAGTCAAAGGTCGAAACCCATGTCTTTTGGCTAACAAGCCGTCAAGGCCAGTCAAAAGTCAAATCAAAAGCTTCTTTGGCTAACAAGCCGTCATGGCCGGTCAAAAAGCTTAAAATCCAGACCTCTTGGCTAACAAGCCGTCAAGGCCAGTCAGAGGTCGAAACCTATGTCTTTTGGCTAACAAGTCGACAAGACCGGTCAAAAGTCAAATCACGAGCCCTAGAGGAGCCTCAATCCTCTAAACATATTCACGGCTCTCAGGGAAGCCTCTAATTCCCTACCATACACAAATCTAACTTCTCAATTCACGGCTCTCAGGGAAGCCTCTAATTCCCTACCATTCATAAACTCAAATTCTCAACCCACGGCTCTTAGGGAAGCCTCTAATTCCCTACCGTACATAAATTCAAACTCTAAATCCATGGCTCTTAGGGAAGCCTTTAATTCCCTACTGACTATTGAACCCAAACTTTTGGCCAACACACTGTCAAGGTCGGCCAACCCAATTAAAACCCCAGAAACAAATTCAAATTCCAACGGCTTTTAGGGAAGCCTTTAATTCCCTACCGCACACAAATCCAAACCCTTGGCCAACACACCATCAAGGTCGGCCAAGTCAGCCAAAATCCAAATCCAAATTCTCACGGCTCTCAGGGAAGCCTTTGATTCCCTACCATACACAAATTCAAATTCTTACGGCTCTTAGGGAAGCCTTTAATTCCTCACAAAAAAAAAGAAAAAAAAAAGAAAAAAAAAAAAAAAAATAGAATAAATAGGGGCTTAAAAAGGAGGTGCCCCAACGGACTTGGTCTACCACTTCATCGTGATGGATCAAGGGTAAAAAGGTCTAAAACCCAGCTGAGGTGAAAACCCGAAAGGGCGCCTCAGGCAAAAATGGGTAAACCCCTCAACGCGAAAACCTGCAAAGGCGTGTTGGAAAAAGCTAGAGGGGGCCAATCTTGGCGAAAACCGAAAAGGGCGCTGAGGTTGGTAATGTGAACAAAAAAAAAAAAAAAAAAGAAAAAAAAAAAAAATATGTCAGCCACATTGTTATGGACATTTCCTATCCATGATGGCCGGCCAAGTCAAAATTTATATCTTTTGGCCAACAAGCCACTAAGGCCAGCCAAAGGTTAAAACCCACGTCTTTTGGCCAACAAGTCGATAAGACCGGTCAAAAGTCAAATTACGTGCCCGAGAGAGCCTCAATCTTCTCACCCAAATCATGTGCCCGAGAGAGCCTCAATCCTCTCACCCAAATACGTGCCCGAGGGAGCCTCAATCCTCTCACCCAAAATCACGTGCCCGAGAGAGCCTCAATCTTCTCACCCAAAATCACGTGCCCGAGAGAGCCTCAATCTTCTCACCCAAATCACGTGTCCGAGAGAGCCTCAATCTTCTCACCCAAGTATGTGCCCGAGGGAGCCTCAATCCTCCCACCCAAAATACGTGTCCGAAGGAGCCTCAATCCTCTCAACCAAATACGTGCCCGAAGGAGCCTCAATCCTCTTGACCCAAATACGTGCCGGAGGGAGCCTCAATCCTCTCACTCAACTCACAAGCCCTAGAGAAGCCTTAATTCTCTAACACAAGCAAGTTATGGCCCCAGAGGAGCCCTAATCCTCTTAGTGAAATATCTCACGGCTTTTGGGGAAGCCCTAAAACCCCTATTATCAATAAAGATCTCATGTTGATAGTGAAACTCAGAGGCACAATGTATATAACAAATAAAAGTCTTAGTCCCAAGACAGGTCCTTGGGATAGCCCAAAAAAGGAGAAGTCAAAATGAATGGATAGCATGTACTGATGCTAAAAACAACATTTCTCAAGCAACTCTATGCTCTGGTGTTGCCTGCCCTCAGAGGTCAACATGTACAAAAGAACGGCATGAACAGCTCTGTCACGCATAAGCAAGGTCGTCATCTCACGCCAATTCATGTCTTGCACGATTCTTGTAAAAGTTATGGCAGCCTCTGCTTGCAAAGCAGCGAGCTGGGTCTCTATGATTTTCGGCTCCGAGTAATCTCCTTCAATGTCATGTACCTGATCCAACTCTGCAAAGTCAAAACAACCGAAGATCAGATTTTACTGAAGAAGAACGAGAAAAAGAAAGGATAAAGTAGCATATCAAAAGAAATATTGCAGTAAAATCACAATTCTCAATACATAAAGCAAAATTTTGGCATTGTTGTCATGAGATGATGGTCATTAGCACTGCAAGTATGAAAGAAATGGAAGGTTTACTGCAAGTATGTCACAAGCTGGGACATATCAAATTCACAAGTATGATATCTCCAACATGGATCTCAACAAAGTCAAAATGGCTGAAATGCACTGGCAGAATCAATGAAATGGACCCTCTGAAGGGCGACATGTGCTAAAATACAATTGGAAAGATTCACACGAGACATCGTCCTATGTTTCACTCTCGGACGCCGATCTCGTGGGGGACATTTGTTGCGCCAGATTTCTGTCTGGCCTCCCGCAAGGAAGAAACAAAGAAAAGGAGGAATAAACAGAACAAATAAATTAAAACAAATATACGAGAAAAGAGGGATCTCACTGTGGTTCCTTCTGCTGGTCATCTCATCGCCGGAAGAAGGAGGGAGGAACGAAACAGGGGGAGGACCCAGAATCTCTGGTTGGCCGGTCCAGTACCCGCCGCTAACAGGGGCGTCCGCAGCCGGCCCCTTGCTCGCTCGCGCGGATGCTCGAGGGAGCCGCCGGCCCCCCCTCTGCTCGCCCGCGCCGGCAAGGGCCTCCGCCTCTGGCGCGCTGCTGGCCGCCCCTGCCTGGCCTCCTCCGTCGCCGCACCGCTGCTGCCGTGCCGCTGCCATGCCTCCGCCGCCGCCGTGCCATTGCCCTGCCTCCGCCGCCACCAAGCAAGGAACGAAGGAGAGGAGGAAGATCGCGCCTCTCCCTCCCTGCTCTGTTTCGCACAAAGCCAGGCAAGGAAAGGGGAGCCGAAAAATAGAAAGGGAAAATACAAAGAAAAAAGAAAACGAGGGACTAAAGCGCAAATGGCCAATGTGATATTTGCACAAAACCCCCCAGAAACTTACGCAGACCTCCGGGGAGAGTGCGAAACCTTCCGGCCGGGCGTCTTTTGCCCAGCCACTATAAAAGGAGGGGGGCGCCCAGGCTAAAGGGGGGGGAGAAAAAGAAAACCGAGGAAGGCTTCGGGCAAAGACTGTAAGGCGGTCGAGAGAAAAGGGTCTGCAAGGCAGCCCTAAAAAAAAATCATCGTGCAAGGCACGATTAGAATATTTCCAAAAAGGTTTATTGGGCTTTCCTTATAGGGTCAATTTCCTTATTGGGCCTAATACTCCTTATTGGGCCAGATTTGTACTGTCACACAATTAATTGACATATTCTGTGCTTATTGGGCCAACAATTGACGAATAGACTTGCGTGATTTATTGGGCCCATTTGGGCTATTTTTAATTCTCCAATGACACGTTATATGAATTATTTCATGTAATGTCACATTTAGTTAAAACGTAGCACTACGTAATTTCTTAATCAAAATCAACCAAGTTTTCGACCAACGTTAACGAAATATTTTCCAAACATTATTATTTAATTTTCAATAACATAAAATCAACAAACAAGTTATGTTTCACATCAATTTTAATCCACCTTAAGTTAAACACCTTTTAAATCAAATAAATAAATAAAAATGTTAAATTTAATTCACATAATCATAATGTAAGTAAATAAATAACGAAAATGCTTAAATAAATGAAATTAATAATCCTAAAATACCAAAAAAATAAAAAAAATGCATTTAAAGATCAATAAAAAATGAAACAAATATCAAAAAATTCCAAAAAATAGATTGCATGTTTGCAACCATGTTCTCTTTCATGTGCAATTCACTTCATTCAAATGTGAGTCATATTCTTTTGTTTTAAAGAGTTTGTCTGATGGTTAATCAAGGGTATTCAGCATTTATGCTGATATAATTAACACTAACCGTAGTTAGTGGGGGAGGTCAAATGAACTAAATAAGACCATGTCCTTGTAAATAAATAAAAATCCAAATTAAATCAAATCCAAAAGATAATTTAAAATTTTTAAAAAGTGTTAAAAAATATTCTCACAATAGAGAAATCATGTGCATTATCTTCTATTTTTCTGTTTCAATTTTCTTATTTTTAACACAAACATGATTCTTCTTCTTAATAGCATTTTTATTCGTTTTATCATTTTGTTTTTGAGCATTTTACTGAACAAGAACTTTCATTGATTTTTCATTAGGGATAGTGGAGTTTCGCAGTAGCTTTAACAAATGTTATTTTCTTTTTCTTTTCATTTTTATTTTTCACATAAGCAAGACTTGTGTTTGTAGCAGTCTTAAGCAGGGTTTGGCATGGCGAATCGAATCGGCCTGATTCGGCCAAATCGGATCGGATCAGGGGAGATCCGATCCATGATTTGGTTGATCCGATCCGATTCGCATGGGACATACATACATACCCTTTCTTTCCCTTTCTTCTTCATACTTTACTTAAGATATTACATGTAAATAAGGAAGTACCCCCCATTCGAATTCAATAAAATATCAAAAAAAATCATATCTCTTACCAATAAAAAGTCAGCTCTCCCATCAAAGAAGAAAATCACAATTTCGGTGATTTTAGCGAAATGCTAACTTTCAAATCTCTCATATTTTAGCCTATCTAAAAATTTGATAATTCAAATAAACCACATGAAACACAAAATTCAAAGTCCGGTAAAAAAAGTCAACATGTATCTGACTTCTCCAAGGGAGCTACTCTCCTACTAACAGCACTTAGTCTACTTGAAAGCTCTCAAGATTTGGTCAAACTTAAACTATCAACACCCAAACTCATGAGAATTCACTCTTTCTAATTGAAAAGAAACTAGAAAGTGAATTCTCATGAGTTTGAGTGATAATAGTTTAGGTTTGACCAAATCCTGAGAGGTCTCAAACAAACTAAGTGTTGTCAGTAGGAGAGTGGCTCCCTTGGAGAAATCACATGAACGTTTGACTTTTTTTATCGGACTTTAGATTTTTAGTGTTCCATGTGGTTTATTTGAATTATCAAATTTTTAGATAGGCTAAATTATGAGAGATTAGAAAGTTAGCATTTCGCTAAAATCACCAAAATCGTGATTTTCTTCTTTGATAGGAGAGTTGATTTTTTATTGGTAAGAGATATGATTTTTTTGATATTTTTATTAAATTCAAATGGAGGTACTTTCTTATTTACATGTAATATCTTAAGTAAATGAAACTATAAATACTAACATTTACTTTAAGTATGAAGAAGAAACCGTGTTTCTCATGGGTAATATACACATATCTATATATAAACATATATTATATGTGTTATATTAAATATATATATAATAATCCTATGCAAATCAGACCAATTCGCACTGATTCCATGCGAATCGGATCGAATCAGGGCAAACCCAATTCGGTCCGAATCGCCGCTCCAGCAAACCATGGTCTTAAGTTCATTTTGAAGTTTCTGTTTTTCAGCTTTTAATGCAACAACTTCTTTATCTAAAACTTGAAGTTTATTTAGCATGACATTCAAATAATTTTTCATCTTGTTCTTATCATTTTCAAATTGTGTAATTTATTTTTCAAATCAACAATTTTGTTACTTAAATTACTACAATCATTGTCCAATAGTTTGTCATGCAACATGCATTCAATTTTATTTTTCAAATGATGATTTTCTTCAACAAGTTGTTTGCATTTCTCATTTATCTGATGATCATGAGCCATATTGGAAATATGTTTGTTTAATTGATCATTGTCAAATTTGAAGTTCTCATTAAGATCAATCAATTTCTCATTTTTATTTTCCAGATTAATGACTTTAGATCCCAACAGCTCATGGTTATCTTTTAATCCATTCAATTAGTTTTCATAAATTTTGATTTCATCTTTCAGACTTTATTTTTCAGAATTCAGTTTCTGAATTTTATTTTTCAAATTCTCATTTTCTTCTGAAAGATCTTTACCGTTGTTCTAAAGTAATTCAAGTTTATTTTTCATTTTTTTATTTTCAGACTTCTTTCTCTTGTTTTTCTTGCATTTTTGCATACATGTTGACAAAATTCAAACAATTCATTATATGACATCTCTTCCTTTGAATCAGAATTAGACTTTGAGCAATCAAATGAATTTGAGCAAGATTTCTCACTTTGAATATTTCTTGAACTTTCTGAGCCAGAGGAGCTTTTCTGAGCCATTGAGCACTTATTTGAATTTGTCTTTTCTTTCCTTCCAATCTTCATGAAGGAGTCCAGCAAATTAGATTGTAATTGTGAGCTTTGTGGATTTTTTCAAAATTGTAGCAGAAAATTCATGCAAGTTGAAATATCTAGCAATTTTAGCAGATCTTCTCATTATAGACAATTCTCTAAAACCAGTAAATTAGATTAAACAAAAATTAGATCTAATTTCAAAACACTTGATCTAATATCAATTGTAGTAACACTCCTGATCGTTAGATCAACAACTGAGCACACAATTGGAGATCAATTCAAGCAATCAAACAGTTCAAATTGATCATTGTCAAATTTGAAGTTCTCATTAAGATCAATCAATTTCTCATTTTTATTTTCCAGATTAATGACTTTAGATCTCAATAGCTCATGGTTATCTTTTAATACATTCAATTAGTTTTCATAAATTTTGATTTCATCTTTCAGACTTTGTTTTTTAGAATTCAGTTTCTGAACTTTATTTTTCAAATTCTCATTTTCTTCTGAAAGATCTTTACTGTTGTTCTAAAGTAATTCAAGTTTATTTTTCAATTTTTTATTTTCAGACTTCTTTCTCTTGTTTTTCTTGCATACATGTTGACAAAATTCAAACAATTCATTATATGACATTTCTTCCTCTGAATCAGAATTAGACTTTGAGCAATCAAATGAATTTGAGCAAGATTTCTCACTTTGAATATTTCTTGAACTTTCTGAGCCAGAGGAGCTTTTCTGAGCCATTGAGCACTTATTTGAATTTGTCTTTTCTTTCCTTCCAATCTTCATGAAGGAATCCTGCAAATTAGATTGTAATTGTGAGCTTTGTGGATTTCTTCAAAATTGTAGTAGAAAATTCATGCAAGTTGAAATATCTAGCAATTTTAGCAGATCTGCTCATTATAGACAATTCTCTAAAACCAGTAAATTAGATTAAACAAAAATTAGATCTAATTTCAAAACACTTGATCTGATATCAATTGTAGTAACACTCCTGATCGTTAGATCAACAACTGAGCACACAATTGGAGATCAATTCAAGCAATCAAACAGTTCAAGCAGATCAGATGATGTTTCAAAAAATCAAATTAGAGATCCAAAAGCTTAAAATTACCAAATCTCATATCTGTGACACCAACACAAATGTATAGTGCACCTGCTCTGATTTTAAATCGTTAGATCAGAACAATTAATCACACAATATGATTAGAAGCATAAGATGTACTAGATTTGCAAAAGCAAATTCGATATACAAAGCATTGACTCTGATGTCAATTAAAAGATCACTTCTGATTGTCAAATCAAATCAAATCACAAGAGCCAAAAAGAAACAATCAAATCAAATCAGAGTCAGACATCAACCAGCTTTGATTCCAAGTGTAGGATTAGAGCGATTAAGCATACAACAAGATTTAACAATGAAGCTAAAATAGATCTGCCAAATCACAACCGATGAACAGAGTACCAGTCTCTGATACCAATTGTAGGATCACTCCTGATCGTTAGATCAACCAGTAAGCATACAATTGGTGACCAGTTCAATCAATTAACCTGCTCTGATACCATTGTAGGATTGAATATTCGGTGAAGGCAGAATCTAAAAAGGGGGGTTGAATAGATTTGCAGCGGAAACTTAAGTAATAAAGAATTACTTCTAAATTAAGAGTTCTATCCAATTAAAACCCCACAGATCTGATATAGTTATGTGTGATTAAAGTGTGTGAGACATTTAATCAACAGTGTGTGTATCTGACAATTAAACAAGTATTGTGTAAGCGAAATCCCTATACATGCATCTAGCGCAGGAAACATATCAAACCACAGTGTACAAGGGATTTTTAGGTGGTTCGGAAATCACCTCCAGTGACTCCTACGTCCACCCCTCACACAGTGAGGCCACACTACTCAAAACTAACACACACACTTGAGCTCGACGGCTCAAACCACACACACACTTGAGCACGATGGCTCAAACCACACACACACTTGAGCACGACAGGAAACACACTTGAGCTCGACGGCTCAAACAACACACAAGCTAGATCAAGTTCACAAGAAACTAGATCCTCTAGCACTGATCTGATTCACATACTTACAAACACACTGAAATCTGCACATAACACATGTACAGCTCTCACGAGCACTCAAAGACAAATCAAGATGAACACTCCAATATAGAAAAGTAGAAGAGAGATGAATTGGATATTCCTTGGTGAAGATGATCTGCTAGAAGCTTGAATTGAAGATTCTTGAGAAGATTCGATGGAAGCCTTCTCCAATTCACGATGCTCTATTTCAGATCTGATGAATCTTCTGATTGCTTCTTCTTCCTCTGCTGCTCTTCTCCTTCTTCTTCTTCTTCTTCTTCTTCTTCTTCTTTTCTTCTTCTTTTCTTCTTCTTCTTCTTCTACTCTGCTCCTTTTCTCCTGGCGGCACTCTCTTGCCTCTTTCTAGGCTCTCACTTTTAGGGTACTTCCTTTTTCTGGCCACACCTCCTAGATGCCTTTGTCACAAAGGACAAGGCCATATTTATAACCCTTATCATGTGACCTAGGACTTGGGAATGCGTGAGTACCAAGTACCCCAAGTAAGACACGTGTCAGTCACAAGATATCCTACACAGATAGCATCTTTAAGTGTTCAGGAGAAAAAGGCAATTTGTCACATCCCGACGCGAAATATCGGAACGTGAGGCAGTTGTAAGTAAACGGGTATAGAGCGAGTACTAGACATCAAACCATTGGACAAGAATAAATACTAAAGCAAATTCTTCTCATTAATAACTTTCCAAATGTCTAGTTACAACTACTAATATCAGAGCCATTCTATAGGGCCCAATTACATTAAAATAAAAGTAAAAGACTAAACTAACACTCTATCTTAATACTAAGACACTAGGGTACTCATGACTTCACTCCTGGTCGTTCCCGTCCTCTTAAGTGTATGTGTCATCCTCGGTCTCACCTGAGAACACAACGACAAATAACGCGAGGTGAGCGATAACGCCCAGTAGGGACTTAAATATCAATAGTCAAGTAGGCTTTAAATGATTAATGTATTAAAAGACAGAGTAACTAATGATAGAGCAAAAGAGTCAAGTAAAAGATAGCAGGATAGCACAAGAAAATAGCACAAGCTTTCTAAGTATAGCACAAGTGTCGAGTATAGCACAAATAACAAGATCGTCATAGCACAAATAGCACAAAGTATAGCAATAGCACAACGGGTATAGTATAGCACTTTTGTCAATAGACAACGAGAGAATATACCACTTTTGATTGTCATTTAGATAGTCGAGATAGATAGCACTCAAGTGTAATGCCAAACACTCTGATCATTTAACTCCCATGGGCACTAGCACTTTCGGGCACACATCCCAGAACCAGATCGGACCCTTTATATATTGCCAGATATTGGTTATATTATTTATCTTTAGACAATCAGTCAATGGCCAATATAGAGTACCAAAAAAATAGATAAGAGTACTAGATGAATAGACGAGATAGTAGAGTGAACGTGAATAGATGAGTGCTAGTGGACATTGCACGTAACACGTCGAGTAAACAGGCGATAGTAACAGTTGCACAACATGCGCACTTGGTGTTGGCAGTCAGGTGGAACTCACGACCCTTCCACTGGCCATGTTAAGCACAGATCCAGAGGTCCGGCGTGATTCAAGATAAGAGCGAACTTCTAATAGCCGTTTGGATCATGTTGATCCCTAAAGAGTATCATAGGTGTTAGGGTACAACCAGCTCGTCGACCATGTGGGAATCTATGGACAGAGGAGACCTACGGAGGTCTTGAACAAGGATTCACTAATCCGACAGAAGGAATATCCGACGGAGAGTTCGTCCAAGTCAAGAGAGTGTGTATATAGAAACAAGTGCTCGACGTTCTAGAGGAATTCTAGAACAGTGGAGCATCGGTATCGATGTTCCCAAAACATCGCGAGAAAACGTAGACAAGTTCATTAAAAATAGGCAATTTAAATAAATATTGAGATAAATTACCAGATATATTATGGGAAATTTTCATGTTATGTTAAGCCATATTGGATGGTTCATGTGTGTGCATGTGTCATGAAATTGTAGATAGAAAGTGGTTATGTGCATGTCTTTAAAATCACACAATAATGTTCAATTCATAACGTGTAATTACTACGTGTAAGACTGTTAACAAAGTGTACAAGCACTGTAGAAAGTTAGAGCATCATAAATCGGGGGTTTTCATGCAGAAGTCTGAGATCGCGACGCACTCCAGTAAAGGTCGCAACGGGGTCAAGTGAGAACACGACAGGGCCTTGTATATATCGCAACGGGTCAATTCGGTCAGGCGGCCAGAACGCGACGGCAGCCCCGGTCGCATTCAGAACGCGACAAGGAGTGCTGTCGCGACAGCCCTGAGAACACGGCCTATCGGGTCATCACGTTCTCAGGTACTGTACCTGAGTTCGAGCGGGAAAAGGACAGTGCATAGGATTGTGGTCCAACTTTCCTCGTTTTGACATAGGAATGTTCAGAAAATCATAACTAATTGTACCGTCGATGAAAAATCATGAAACCACTTGCAAATTAATCTAGACATGCGAGAGTACTTGTAGTAAATAGGAATTTGAAAACCAACATGGTTTCGGCATGGTTCAAACAAGTGTATTTACGAAGAACATGAAACTGTGTACAGTAGAGATCAACGATTTAATTCGAGCAATATGGTGGATGAGAATTAGGACTTTCAGGGGCAAAAGACGTCTAACATGCATCAGTATCTCCAATAAAAATTTGAGAGCATGGGATCAAGTATTCAAGGAGATGTGAATTAAACATGAAGGTTCGGGGTCAAGAGGTTTGCAGGACTTCAAAATTCAATAAGAAAAGATTGGGTGCACGAAAAATTATGAAACGAAAGGGGTTTTGTTCCTGATGCATGGAACAATCTACAGACGAAATCTTATGATTTATGCTTGTGAGAATGCCTACCTTTGGTCGATTTTCTCTTTTAGGGCTAGAACTTGATGAACTCGGGTTGAAGCTTTGATGAAGCCTCCTTCCCACGAATTCTCCTCCTCCTTGGCCTCCTCTCCACATCCTGAAACCCTGGCAACGAGCTAGGGCCGACCATGGGGGATTAGGAGAGTATTTATGGCTCTTTGGTTTCTATTTCCTAATAGAACTCTAATTACTATTAAATTTTGAGATTTCTTATTTCTCTTACCCTTTCCAAGCTTGAGAACTTCTAATTGGGTTAGGATGAGAGCTAAATTCGTGGCCAAGCAACTAGTGTAGGTTTAGGAATCTAAATCTAACTCAAACTTCCTATTTAATGTATTAATTATCTCTTTTCTATTTAAGTAATAATTAAGTTACGAATTTAAGGTATTCTCCTATTATTCTTCTTTTAAAAATCTCTATTTTGGCCCACAAATTTCTAATGGGTCCATTTAACAAAACCCATTACTTCTTTTCATTTAATGGATTTTATTTAATTCTCTTTTATTTGATTTTATAATTACTTTTATTTTTATTATTATTAAATTTATATTTTTCGAAAAATCCAGGTTGCTACATCCTCCCCCTCTTAAAAAGAATTTGGTCCCCAAATTCATATGATCATCCAGGAGAGAATGTCTTACCGAAAAGATCGGGGTAGTTCCGCCTGATGGTTCCTTCCAGTTCCCATGTGGCTTCTTCCACTTCGCAGTTATTCCATAAGACTTTAACCACGTGAATGGGACGGTTCCTGAGCTGTTGCACCTTTCGTTCTAATATCTTGACTGGCTTTTCTTCATATGTCATGTCCCTGTTCAACACCAATTTCTCGTGACGAATGATGTGTGTAGGATCATATACATATTTCCTGAGCATGGAGACATGGAACACATTGTGTACACATGCCAGATCCGGTGGCAACGCCAGTCGGTATGCAACCTCACCAATCCTTTCGAGGATTTCAAAAGGACCAATAAATCTAGGACTGAACTTTCCTTTCACACCAAATCTTTGGATGCCACGAGTAGGTGACACCTTTAAGAATACATGATCACCGACTTGGAATTCTAGGTCTTGCCTTCTTTTGTCGGCATAGCTCTTTTATCTGGACTGAGCAGTCTTAAGCCGATCTCTAATCACCTAAATGTCCCGGGTTGTATTTTGCACCATGTTCAGGCCTAGCCATTGTTGTTCTCCCACCTCATTCCAGTATGCAGGAGATCTACAATTTCTTCCGTATAGTGCTTCGAACGGTGCCATCTTAATACTCGCCTGGTAACTGTTGTTATAGGCGAACTCAATAAAGGGTAGGTGCTCGTTTCAATATCCTTGGAAGTCTATAGTGCACACTCTCAACATGTCTTCCACTATTTTGTTGGTTCTTTCAGTTTGCCCATCAGTTTGTGGATGGAATGCGGTACTAAAGTTGAGTTTAGTACCCAGTGCACCTTGCAGTCTTTTCCAAAAATGAGATGTGAATCTCGGATCTCGATCCGAGACTATGGATGATGGAACTCCATGTAGTCTTACAATCTCTTTGACATATAAGGCAGCTAGTACTTCTACCGACCACTTACTCTTTATGGCTAGAAAGTGGGCAGATTTGGTTAGTCGGTCGACAATGACCCATATGGCGTCGAGTCCACCACGAGTCTTGGGTAAACCCATGATGAAGTCTATGCCAATACTTTCCCATTTCCATTCCGGAATATCTAGCGGTTTGAGTACACCAGCAGGGCGCATGTGTTCCGCTTTTACTTGTTGACAAGTAAGACAGTGTGCGGCATGTTCAACTACCTCTCTCTTCATGTTCGGCCACCAAAAAGTTTTTTTCATGTCTTGATATATTTTGGTACCTCCTGGATGAATAGTGTACTTTATCTTGTGAGCCTCATCCATTAACCTTCTCTTCAGTTCTTCATTATCGGGGACGCATGTCCTCCCTTGGAACACCAGTCTTCCATCCTCAGTCATAGCAAAGTCCGGTCTTTCGGTTAAGGTTTCCTTGATGCGAACTAAAAATGGATCATTATCTTCTTGAACTTTAATCTCTTCCAACAAGTCAGATTGAATCTTGATATTGGCAACCAAGACTCGATCATCCCTATGTTCGATAGTTAAGTCTAACCTTGCGAATTGTTCTAGTAGTTGCATCTCGCCAAGGACTAGACTTGAAACAGATGCCATCGGCTTCCTACTAAGAGCATCAGCCACGGCATTACCCTTGCCTAGATGGTATTGGATGTTGAAGTCGAAATCCTTCAGATATTCTAACCATCTTCTCTGTCTCATGTTGAGTTCCTTCTGGGAGAATAAATACTTCAGGCTTTTATGGTCTGAGTAGACAGTGAATTTCTCACCATATAAGTAATGTCTCCAGATCTTCAAGGCGAAGACCACGGCAGCCAACTCTAGATCATGCACAGGGTAGTTGACTTCATGCGTCTTCAGTTGTCTTGAAGAATAAGCAATAACCTTCTCCTTTTGCATCAATACACAACCTAGCCCAATCCCTAAGGCATCGGTGTAGACAGAGAAACTTTCTCCCTCTATTGGCAGAGCGAGAACAGATGCTGAGGTAAGACAATCTTTAAGAGTTTGGAAACTTTTCTCACACTCATTACTCCAGGAGTATAGATTCTCCTTTCGTGTCAGTCGTGTGAGAGGAACGGCGATCTTGGAGAAATCCTTAATGAACTACCTGTAGTAGCCAGCCAGTCCAAAGAAACTTCTGATTTCTGTGACATTGGTTGGTCTCTCCCAATTGAGTACAGCTTCGACTTTGGAGGGATCAACGGAGATGCCGTCCTTGGAGATGACATGGCCCAAGAAGGACACTTCTTCGAGCTAGAATTCGCACTTGCTCAGTTTTGCGTACAGTTGTTGTCTCGCAAGTCTTGCAGTTCTTCATGCTCTCTTTGGTCTTTGAATATATGAGGATATCGTCGATAAAGACGACCACGAACTTGTCAAGGTATGGCCGATATATGTTGTTCATAAGTTGCATAAAGGCTGCAGGAGCATTGGTTAGACCAAAAGACATAACGACAAATTTATAGTGTCCATACCTACTTCTGAAAGCCGTTTTGAAGATATCGTCATTCTTGATCCTCATTTGGTGATAACCAGATCGAAGATCGATCTTGGAGAAATACTGAGCTCCCAATATTTGGTCGAAAAGTTCGTCGACCCTAGACAATGGGTACTTGTTCTTGATGGTTAGTTGATTGAGTTGACGATAGTCGATGCATAACCTCATCGATCCATCTTTCTTCTTGACGAATAGCACAGGTGCTCCCAATAGGGAAGTATTGAATCTGATGAACCCCTTCTCTAATAGTTCCATCAGTTGCGTCTTCAATTCCTTTAGCTCGGCAGGTGACATCCGGTACGGTTGTCGTGATACCGGGGCAGCTCCAGGGATCAACTCTATGGTGAAGTTGACATCTGGTTCCAGGGGAATCCCTGGCAAATCTTCAGGAAACACATCGGGGAAATCCTGGACTATGTGGATGTCTTCTATCTTAGAACTCTTCTTTTCAATTACTACGGCCGCAAGGAAAGCTAAACAACCTTTTCTTATCATGTTATGGGCTTTTATGGCGGAGATTAGAGACACCGTCTCTTATGTCTAATCCCAGAGAATGCCAATTTAGGAAAGTCACTAAATGTCACATTTCCTTTCTTACAATCGGCACTTGCCCCATAAGTGGACAACCAGTCGGCTCCCAAAATTACATCATAGCCATCCATGGGCATACACACCAGGTCGGCTTTTAGGTTATGGTCTCCGATCATTACATCGGCAGAGGGAAAGTATTTGTTCAATTTCTCATTTTCTCCTAGTGGCGTTGTGACAGAGAACTCAAAACCCATGGATATAGGTTTTGCAGTCAGGGTATCAGCAAAGTGTTGAGATATAAATGAATGAGTTGCTCCAGTATCAAATAAAACAAACGCTGATAAGGAGAAAACTTGTAGGGTACCTTCTATCACGCCACCTTCCTCAGTGGGCTCTTCATTGTGCAGGGCTTGTAGTCGGCCCTGTTTCTTAGGCGCATTAGGGCGCCTCTCATGTTCTTTCAATAGCGGGCACTCGGGGATGCGGTGCTCGTGGCTTCCACAGCGCAGACATACGCTGGCTTTCCTCCAGCACTCGTCAGCGGTATGACCTGGCTTGTCACAGTGCTTACAGTTAATTTTTGTTGGAGTGTTGGGGACAATAGCTTTAGGTTTCCTTTCTTGGCTGGATCCCTCCGTGATGTTGAATGGACGCTTCTTGCCATTGTTTGGCTTAGCAGATGATTGCCCTGAGGTCATTTCCTTCTTCACGAACTTCCCTTTGATACAGTCAGTGAAGTTCGTAGCATCTTCTAGTAGTTAGGCCTTCTTCACCATCTCGGCGTAGGTCTGGATGTCGAGAGGGGCCAGTTGAGTGATATATTATGGCTTAAGGCCGTTGAGAAAGCGCTTAGCCTTCATTCTTTCAGTATTCACCAAGTGTGCAGCATAGCGTGCTAGTTTTGAAAACTGGGCTTCATATTCGGCCACAGTCAAGCTCCGCTGTTTCAGAGCAGCGAATTCTGCAGCCTTCCTTTCTTGGTCACACTCTGAGAAATACTTGGAGTTAAAAGCTTCTTTGAATTCGGTCCAGGTGAACTGACCATTAGCTCTGGTCGCTTTAATAGACTCCCACCAAGCGCGGGCGTCCTTTTCCAGTTGGAATATGGCTAGTAGCAGCTTAACCCCCGCTGCGCATTGCATAACGCGGAAAATTCTTTCCGTCTCTTTGAGCTAGTGCTCAGCCTCGTCCGGATCCGTGGATCCACTGAACCTAGGTGGGTTCAGACTCCGGAAGTTACGATGCAGCTCGCCTGCACCGCCACGGTTCCCACCACCTTGAGTAGCTTGCATAATTGCACGAGTCAGTTTTTGAATGGTATGTTGCATGCCCCTCATTTGAGCACGTTCAGTAGTCATCTTGATTGCTTAGTTCTTACAAAAGTAATTTATTGTCATGATATTGATGTGGAATTTAATTCGTGCGTGTGTGAGTTCATTTTAGCTAGTTACCCATGACTCTAACCACAACTCACATAGGTAGGATAATTGACTCTAGTCGAGGCAGGCTAACTTAGATCATCCTATACTTAAGAATAACCTAGGCTCTGATACCACAAAACTGTCACGCCCCGAAGCGGAATATCGGAACGTGAGGCAGTTGCAAGTAAACGGGTATAGAGCGAGTATTAGACATCAAACCATTGAACAAAAATAAATACTAAAGCAAATTCTTCTCATTAATAACTTTCCAAATGTCTAGTCACAACCACTAATATCATAGCCATTCTATAGGGCCATAGTTGTCAAGGCGACCGCCTAGGCGGCGCCTAGGCGGCGCCAAGGCGGTTTTTTTTGCTCGCCTAAGTGGGCCGCCTAATTGGGTTAGAAGAAAGCGACGCCAAGGCGGGGAAGGCGGCCCAAGGCGGCCGCTTGGGAGCCTTGAGATGGCCTCCCGGGTCTTTTGGTGGATCCGATCCACTTATCCCAGTTATAAACCCCCCTCCGCCCCGACTCCCCTTCGCGATCACCTGTCTTCCCGTTCCCACCCCCGCTTCAACCCCGGAGTCCAACCCAGGTAGGGTTCCGCGCCGGAGTTCTCGCCGCCGGAGGAGGTCGCGTCGCTGACGTCTCGCCGCCGCCGGAGGAGGTCGCTGCCGCCGGAGGAGGTATGCTCCCCCCATCTCCCCTTCCTTAGTTCCCTGTCAAGCTCTCCCCTCCCCTTCCGGCACACACACATCCTGTCCCACCGGCACCCCCTCTCTCCCTGTCAAGCTCTCCCCTCCCCTTCCGGCACACACACCCTGTCCCACCGGCACCCCCTCTCTCCCTGTCCCACCGGCACCCCCATCTCCCCTTCCCTAGTTCCCTGTCAAGCTCTCCCCTCCCCTTTCGGCACACACACCCTGTCCCACCGGCACCCCCTCTCTCCCTGTCAAGCTCTCCCCTCCCCTTCCGGCACACACACACCCTGTCCCACCGGCACCCCCTCTCTCCCTGTCCCACCGGCACCCCCATCTCCCCTTCCCTAGTTCCCTGTCAAGCTCTCCCCTCCCCTTCCGGCACACACACACCCTGTCCCAACGGCACCCCCTCTCTCTCTGTCCCACCGGCCCCCTCTCTCTCTCTGCCTCTCTCTCTCATTCTCTCTCTCACGGTCACTCCCCTCTCTCTCTCAGTCTCTCTCTCACGGTCGCTCCCCTCTCTCTCTCTCACACACAGACACTGTCACACACACTCTGTGTGTGACAGTGTCCCGCCCCCCCCCCCCCCTCCTCTCTCTCTCTCTCTCTCACAGTCACACACATACACATACAGTCTCGTCCCCCCCCCCCTCTGCCTCTCTCTTTCTCACGGTCACACACATACACAGAGTCCCGCCCCCCTTCTCCTCTCTATCTCACACACACTGTCACAAAGTGACAGTCCCACGACTCCCACCGGCCACCGGCACCCCCTCCTCTCTCTCTCTCACGGTCACACACACACACACACACACAGTCCCGCCCCCCCCCCCCCCTCTCCTCTCTATCTCACACACACTGTCACAGAGTTAATAGAATGTCACTCTTGAAATAACCTAGACTAGACGTTATCTTTAGCGCCTAGGCGCCGCTTAGGCGGGCGCCTAAGCGCTTAGGCACACAATGAGCCCAAAAACGCCTTGGTCGCTTTGTCGCCTTGACAACTATGTATAGGGCCCAATTACATTGAAATAAAAGTAAAAGACTAAACTAACACTCTATCTTAATACTAAGACACTGGGGTACTCATGACTTCACTCCTGGTCGTTCCCGTCCTCTTGAGTGTATGTGTCATCCTCGGTCTCACCTGAGAACACAACGACAAATAACGCAGTGTGAGCGATAACGCCCAGTAGGACTTAAATCTCAATAGCCAAGCAGGCTTTAAATGATTAATGTATTAAAAAGCAGAGTAACTAATGATAGAGCGAGAGAGTCAAGTAAAAGATAGTAGGATAGCGCATGATGGAAATAGCACAAGTTTTCTAAGTATAGCACAAGTGTCGAGTATAGCACAAATAGCAAGATGGCCATAGCACAAATAGCACAAAGTATAGCAATAGCACAACGGTATAGTATAGCACTTTTGTCAATAGACAACGAGAGAATATAGCACTTTTGATTGTCATTTAGATAGTCGAGATAGATAGCACTCGAGTGTAATGCCAAACACTCTGATCATTTAACTCCCATAGGCACTAGCACTTTCGGGCGCACATCCCAGGACCAGATCGGGCCCTTTATATATTGCCAGGCATTACTTATATTGTTTATCTTTAGACAATCAGTCAATGGCCAACATAGAGTACCAAGAAAATAGATGAGAGTACTAGATGAATAGACGAGATACTAGAGTGAACGTGAATAGATGAGCAAGTAGAGTATAGATGAGTGCTAGTGGACATTGCATGTAACACGTCGAGTAAACAGGCGATAGTAACAATTGCACAACACGCGCACTTGATGTTGGCAATCAGGTGGAACTCACGACCCTTCCACTGGCCATGTTAAGCACAGGTCCAGAGGTCCGACGTGATTCAAGATAAGAGCGAACTTCTAATAGCCGTTTGGATCATGTTGATCCCTAAAGAGTATCATAGGTGTTAGGGTACAACCAGCTCGTCGACCATGTGGGAATCCATAGACAGAGGAGACTTACAGAGGCCTTGAATAAGGATTCACTAATCCGGCAGAAGGAATATCCGACGGAGAGTTCGTCCAAGTCAAGAGAGTATGTATATAGAAACAAGTGCTCGACGTTCTAGAGGAATTCTAGAACAGTGGAGCATCGATATCGGTGTTCCCAAAACATCGTGAGAAAATGTAGAAAAGTTCATTAAAAATAGGTAATTTAAATAAATATTGAGATAAATTACCAGATATATTATGAAAATTTTTCATGTTATGTTAAACCATATTGGATGGTTCATGTGTGTGCATGTGTCATGAAATTGTAGATAGAAAGTGGTCATGTGCATATCTTTTAAAAATCACACAATAATGTTCAATTCATAACATGTGTAATTACTGCGTGTAAGATTGTTAACAAAGTGTACAAGCACTATAGAAAGTTAGAGCATCATAAATCGGGGGTTTTCATGCAAAAGTCTGAGATCGCGACGCACCCCAGTAAGGGTCGCGACGGGGTCAAGTGAGAACGCGATAGGGCCTTGTACATATCGCGACGGGTCTATTCGGTCAGGCGGCCAGAACGCGACGGCAGCCCCGATCGCGTTCAGAACGCGACGGGAGTGCTGTCGCGACAAGCCTGAGAACGCGGCCTATCGAGCCGTTGCGTTCTCAGGTACTGTACCTGAGTTCGAGCGGGAAAAGGACAATGCATAGGATTGCGGTCCAACTTTCCTCGTTTTGACACAGGGACGTTCAGAAAATCATAACTAATTGTACCGTCGATGAAAAATCATGAAGCCACTTGCAAATTAATCTAGACATGCGAGAGTACTTGTAGTAAATAGGAATTTGAAAACCAACATGGTACAAACAAATGTATTTACGAAGAACATGAAACTGTCTACAGTAGAGATCAACGATTTAATTTGAGCAATATGGTGGATGAGAATTAGGGCTTTCAGGGGCAAAAGACGCCTAACATGCATCAGTATCTCCAATAAAATTTTGAGAGCATGGGATCGAGTATTCAAGGAGATGTGAATTAAACATGAAGGTTCGAGGTTAAGAGGTTTGCAGGACTTCAAAATTCAATAAGAAAAGATTGGGTGCACGAAAAATTATGAAACGAAAGGGGTTTTATTCCTGATGCATGGAACAATCTACAGACGAAATCTTATGATTTATGCTTGTGAGAATGCCTACCTTTGGTCGATTTCCTCTTCTAGGGCTAGAACTTGATGAACTAGGGTTGAAGCTTTGATGAAGCCTCCTTCCCACGAATTCTCCTCCTCCTTGGCCTCCTCTCCACGTCCTGAAACCCTTGGCAACGAGCTAGGGCCGGCCATGGGGGATTATGAGAGTATTTATGGCTCTTTGGTTTCTATTTCCTAATAGGACTCTAATTACTATTAAATTTCGAGATTTCCTATTTCTCTCACCCTTTCCAAACTTGAGAACTTCTAATTGGGTTAGGATGAGAGCTAAATTCGTGGCCAAGCAACTAGTGTAGGTTTAGGAATCCAAATCCAACTCAAACTTCCTATTTAATACATTAATTACCTCTTTTCTATTTAAGTAATAATTAAGTTACGAATTTAAGGTATTTTCCTATTATTCTTCTTTTAAAAATCCTTATTTTGGTCCACAAATTTCTAATGGGTCCATTTAACAAAGCCCATTACTTCTTTTCATTTAATGGGTTTTATATTACTTCTTTTCATTTAATGGGTTTTATTTAATTCTCTTTTATTTGATTTTCTAATTACTTTTATTTTTATTATTATTAAATTTTTATTTTTCAAAAAATCCATGTTGCTACACAATCGATGTTAAGTCGATTAATAAAGCAATCTATGTTATAACAATCTATCTTAAACATGAGGTAACCAATGTTTAAGTGATTGGCAATCCATGTTATGACAATTTATCTTAAACATGAGGTAATCGATGTTTAACATGAACTAATCGATGTCGAACATGAAGCAATCGAAGTTTAAGTTGATTGACAATCGATGTTTAAACATGAAGCAATCGATGTCTAACATGAAGTAATCGATGTCTAACATGAAGCAATCGATGTTTAAGTTGATTGACAATCGATGTTTAAACATGAAACAATCGATGTTTAACATGAAGTAATCGATGTCTAACATGAAGTAATTGATGTTTAAGTTGATTGACAATTGATGTGAAGACAATCGATGTTTAAACATGAGGTAATCGATTGGATGGACTTCGACTGTCCATGAGTCAGACTCCGACTGTTCAAAAGTCGATTATACATATAATAAACTATATACATCTGAAATGAAACCTAAGATTTAAAAAAAAAGAATGGCTATTTATCGGTTCAAGGTCTTTTTTTCTGTTTTAGGGTAGGGGGAAGAAAATCTCACTACTGACTCATTGTACATAGACATTTTAGTTATAAATGTTGCATAAAAAATACAAGTGATCCTGGTGAGGACACCCGAGCTCGTGTTCGTTTCGACCCGGCATACGCTTATCGTCGGAGGAGACATCCAGATTCGACATCGGCATCTATTTGGCTTGAGGATTGATGTGGATGTATTTTCTATTTTATTTGAGCAGCCCTATTGTGAGTGTTGGCCCATTAGGGGCCCAACATGGTCTTTGATATTTTCTGTTATTTATTATTGCGAATTTTACTTAATTTAGGTCTCAGGGTTAAGTTGGTCATTATTATGTCTTTTGAGAGTCTTAGGGTTTAATCCCTATATAAAAGTCTTGTAGTCAACAAATGGAGGCATTATTGATGTTAATGAGAGATTAAAGATTTCTTTGAGCTGCCACCTTCCCTTTCTCTTTCTCTCTGTGTCTCTCTCTCCCTGCGTTTTTCTCTCTCTCTGCTTCTTCCCCCTCCTCCCAGCAAGATCCCCACGCCCTTTTCCCCTCCTCTTCCTGTTCTTCCTCCGCTGTGCCGCATCAACTGGTATCAGAGCCAAAGTTCCTACGTAGTCTCCGGCGTCCGAAGTTCTTTGTCCTTCTGCAACTGGCGCCCGCTGCACCCCAGCGCACAGGAGGCCTTCGCACTGCCTCCACCAACCCCAGCGTCGCGTTCTCCCTTCGCGCGCACCCCCGCTAGCCGCGAGCCCACTTTCCAGCGAGCCCGCTTTCCCGCGAAGACCGCCCGCGACCGCCGCGCCCCTGCCCCGCGTCGTCGCCCCGTTGACTGCGGCGCCCCTGCCCCCACACACCCAAGTTTCTGAGTCAGCTGAGTCCTTGGCCGAGCACATTAAGAGTCTGCACGAGCACATCCGTCACCAAATTGAACTGAATAATGAAAAATATAAGAATGCAGCAAATTTACATCGTCGCTTCCATGAGTTTCAAGATGGTGATTACGTCATGGTGAGGGTTAATCGTCAAAAAGCTACATGCTCGGGGAGCTGGGCCCTTTAAAGTGCTCAAACGTGTTGGGTCCAACGCCTATGTGATTGAACTTCCAGATGATTATGGCATCAGTTCCACATTTAATGTATCTGATCTGGTTGCTTATCCAGAACCGACAGTGATTCCCAGTGAGTCTTCCGAGCCTAGTTCCACCATTGTGAGTGAGCCACCTCCCGAGTGTCCACCTTCAGCCTTCAATGCAAAACGGCGTGAGCAAATTGACCAGATACTAGACGAGCAGGTCATTACCTCCCAGAGCGGCGACTATCAGCGCTACCTGGTTCGTTGGAAAGGCAAGCCTCCTTCTGAGGACACGTGGATCACACGCGAGGAGCTGCAGCGGTTTGATCCAGATCTCTTGGAGTGGCGTCAGAGCGCCCTGGACCCTTACTCGACGGGGTCAAGTTCCTCCCGGTCAGGGAGGACTGGTGAGGACACCCGAGCTCGTGTTCATTTCAACCCAGCATACGCTTATCGTCGGAGGAGACATTCAGATTCGACATCGGCATCTATTTGGCTTGAGAATTGATGTGGATGTATTTTCTATTTTATTTGAGAAGTCCTATTGTGAGTGTTGGCCCATTAGGGGCCCAACATGGTCTTTGATATTTTCTGTTATTTATTATTGCGAATTTTACTTAATTTAGGTCTCAATGTTAAGTTGGTCATTATTATGTCTTTTGAGAGTCTTAGGGTTTAATCCCTATATAAAAGTCTTGTAGTCAACAAATGGAGGCATTATTGATGTTAATGAGAGATTAAAGATTTCTTTGAGCCGCCACCTTCCCTTTCTCTTTCTCTTTGTGTCTCTCTCTCTCTGCGTTTTTCTCTCTCTCTCTGCTTCTTCCCCCTCCTCCCAACGAGATCCCCACGCCCTTTTCCCCTCCTCTTCCCGTTCTTCCTCTACTGTGCCGCATCAGATCCTTAATTTAGTTCCAGCATCTAATCATACATGTATTACAATAAAGCAGGAGGATTTTCAATGCGAAATATAAAAACATCTCTCTCTGTGGCACCTGTGCTAAGTACTATATGGTTTGGGTCTTTAGCAGGTTTATTGATAGAAATTAATCATTTATTCCGGGATGCCTTGTCATTTCCTTTTTTTTAATTCTGTCAGAGAGTCGACTCATGACTCTGACTTTCTTAGAGTCGATTGTCCAGACTTCGACTGTCCAAGACTTGGACAAAATGTGAACATCCGAAGTTCTGTCCAGCATGATTTCAAGGTGGCCAGTCTGTCTATGATATGCAACCAATTATCAGAGGATAAACAACATGAAAGTGATGCGGAACGGGAAGGGGGAAGAAGGCTGAGAGGGAGAGAGGGGAGAGGGTCACCGGAGAAGGGGGGGAGGAAGGGAGGAGAGCCGGAGTCCATCGGAAGAGGGGGAGGGAGAAGGGGGGACAGGGGAGCGCCCCTCTGAGCGGGAAATACTAAGCCATCTCTCTTTTTTTTTTCTTCTTTGTATTCAATACCCTCAAAAGGTGAGAACACATGGATATTTAAAGGGGATGGGAACCCACATGGTCCTTTCTCACCTACCAAGGACCTAAAAGACCAAGATGCCTCTTTCTAAATACATAAAACTTTAAAAGAAAATTTACATCAAGTGGGCCTCTCATGGGCCAAACAAAATAAACAAATGGCCCATGGCTCCTTTGGTGTAGCTTTACGATTCCCATCATTCTCCCTTGGTTCGAGAAAACTCGTCCTCGAGTTTTGAAATGTCGCAATATCCATACAAGAGGCACGGGTATAACAAAGTCATGCACTAGCAAAGTCGTCGTAGGGATATCCAAACCAATATACCTTCTGAAAAGTTGCAGTCTGCATAGAATGTGTACGTCAAGATCGCACCATATCATATCAAAATCCTCGAGAGTAAACTCGAAGTCAACCACGACAGTAGAAGGTGAACCAACAGGACGATCTTCCGCGAACACGCAATACGATATTGACTGAAGACCCGATAGGGAGAACAACTCAGGATCCCAAGTGTCATCTATCTCAGATTCAGTGCCAACACAACTATTTGACACTAGGGACGAAGCCGCCGCCGACGTATTCTGTGGCGTCGCTTGACCATTAGGCAAGTCCTGCAACTCACACCACACCTGCATCTCTACTTCATACTTGTCGGTTAATGTTGCGTCGGGCTCATAAATCACTACTTGCTCTTGCTCTTCACACTTGACATCCAGGATGGGATCTGTCTCACAATCCGTCTTTTGTATTGCAACAGCAAACATATCACGCAACTCGCGAAGATCATTCTTGATACTGATCCAAATGGGGTCTTCCGATAGCCTCCAACGCACGCTTGAACATTGAGCAACCATCCTCTCCGTGAGGATAGTGGTGTACAGGGTAAGGACCTCGACTTGTGAGAACAAATCGACTCCCTAAATCTGATGCGGGACGATTGCGGTGTCGGGGTACCAGCATGGGATCAATGAACCCCAGGTGAATACGGCCCGTCGGGACGACCGCGGCGACGCGAACGGCTCGTCAAACCGAGCTCGGCTGAACCCTCCACGCTGGCGGTGCGATAAAGCCTCCTGGTGCACCGTCGGCATTGTAGCTGGCGGGCTACAGTGCGAACCGGGTCGAACCGGCTTGACCCGGTTCACGGTCCGCTTTTTTTTTTATCCCCCTCCCCGCGTCGCGCAGAGAGAAGACGGGGGAGGAAGGGAGAGAGAAGGCCGCAGGGGGGCGGGGCGGCTACAGGCGGTGGCCGCTGGCGCGGGCCGAGCCGGCGAAGGCGGCAGGAGCTCCGGCGCTCGCAACGGCTGCCGGTGACGGAGGCGGACGGCGGGACGAGAGAACTAGGCGACGGCGGAGCTGACGTGGGCGAGCCGGCGTGAGGCTCTCGTGCGAGCGGTGCGAGGGTCCCGCTGGCCGGCGCGTACGGACGGCGACGAGACGCAGGGGGCCGATGCTGGCGTGGGAGGGAGGGAGTGCGGGGTGGTGGAACCGGTGCAGGGGGTTTCCGGGAAGGGGGAAGAGCGCACGGGAGGGGGGGGACGCACAAGGCGGTTTCCGGGGGAAAGGGGAGAACGAGCAAGGAGGGGGGGTCGCGCAGGGATTTTGGGGAGGGAGAGAGAGAGAACGGGGGGGGGAAGAATCGCGCAGGGGTGCTGGGGAGGGGAGAGGGAGAACAGGGAGAGGGGGAGTTCGCGCTGGGGGGGGGGGGTTCTGGGAGAGGAGAGAGAGGACAAGAGTGGAGGGGGGGAGGGAAAGATCGGAGAGAAGAGAAGAGAGAGAGAGAGAACCGGCGGGAGAGAGAGAGGGGAGAACCGGCGGGGCGTGCGTGCGCGCAGGGGAGGAAGGGAGGCGGCGAGGTGGGGGCTCATGCAGAAAGCTTGCGGAGGCGGAGCAGACGCAGGCGAGCCGGCGCGGAACTCTCGAACTGAAGAAGACGACGACCGGGGAGAAGGGCCAGACCGAGGGTGCTCTGATACCAAGTTGATGCAGAACGGGAAGGGGGAAGAAGGCTGAGAGGGAGAGAAGGGGAGAGGGTCACCGGAGAAGGGGGGGAGGGAGAAGGGGGGACAGGGGCGCGCCCCTCTAAGCGGGAAATACTAAGCCATCTCTTTTTTTTTTTTTCTTCTTTGTATTCAATACCCTCAAAAGGTGGGAACACATGAGTATTTAAAGGGGATGGGAACCCACATGGTCCTTTCTCACCTACCAAGGACCCAAAAGACCAAGATGCCCCTTCCTAAAATACATAAAACTTTAAAAGAAAAACTACATCAAGTGGGCCTCTAATGGGCCAAACAAAATAAACAAATGGCCCATGGCTCCTTTGGTGTAGCTTTACGATTCCCATCACATGGGTTCATCACAAGACAATGATATTATAAATTACAATGTGAACAGTGAGTATGTCATCATCAAAACAAATCAGAACAATCATCATCAAAACAAGGATTATGGTTATTCAGATAACCATAACTCAACACCACTTACATTAAATCACCAATCATAAGCTTTTTATAACTATTTAGTTACAAATCTCCAAGCAACTAGGTAGGTAACCATGTTTATCAGAACTTATGTTTTCTCACAAGTTCTCAAGGCGGCATGGATTGGATTTGCTCCTAAAATATTCACTCTTTGCCCTGTCCAAATTCAGCAAACCAGCCAGAGGTTTTAGAAGCTTGGCATTGTGGGTACCTGGCATGCTGAAGGCAGGGACAGACAAAGTCTCTTAAGAAAGTGAAAAACATTCATTTCTTTAAAGGAAGAACATGAAAGGACTGTATACTTGATTGTTCTACTTCTAGTGGCCACTTCGATCTCCTTTTTGATGCAATACAAAAGAGAGAAATGACAAACATTTATGAAACATGTTGTAAAACATGATCTTCCACTCGAACCCTGCCATCTCAGTAGAATGCTTTGAGTGCAGATCTTTTGGCTGCTTCTGTCTTTGTTTGTTGTTATTTTTTCTTTTTCCTTCTCTCTTTCCCAGTGAGGTTCTTCACTGGGAGGTGCTTTGTCTTCTTCTAGTACTGTTTGTTCTAGTTGTTTTGTTAATGAAGTTTGACCATTCTTGGTCATGCGATAAGAAGAAGCCAACTACACCTGCAAATGGAAGTATGGAACCTGATACACTCTTAACTTATTTTGAATTTCTCAAAATCATATTTCGATGCATAAAATGGTATCTGATAAGTTGACTGAATGAGAATGCAACTTTCAGATAAGTCAACGAATCAAAATTGAAACATGTGGGTTCCAATATAACATCCATTTTTTGGATCTCAGAAATCTGTAAAGTGAAGTCGTCTCAACCCTTAGAATGAAATCATAGAATCAAATCTGAAAGTTAGTATTTTTTGTACAAACCATGGCTCCTCCCCAACCCAAGCCATCACAATTAGCAGGCACCCAAGAACCAGAGGATCCTTACCCCACCCCTTTGCGGTCATGGTGAATCTGCAGATGATGCAGGGTGCCCCAACAGCCCATCTTTCGCCAGCAGCTGCAGAAGACACCAGGAGGCCACATCCTATTGATGAACCCACATGATCACCGGCTGCAGAGGATCCCAAGATGCTCCAACCAATAACTGGCTGAAGAGGATACTGATCAAGTCTTATAACCCAGCCATCATGCTCCAAGCCCCAGCCCAGGTCGCAAGATTCCATCTCTCCTCTGTCTCCCTCCCATTCTCCCTCTGTCACAGTAATCTCCCCATTCTCCCCTTGTTCTTTGCTGATCTACCATGTGTCCTTTTCCTTCTGCAGTTTTGATCAAGATTATACCACACCATTCTAATGTTTTGGCCTTTTTTCCCCTTATGCCAGCAACAGAGGTTTTCAAAGGGCTGTTGATCAAGCAGGATGTGGAAGAAGTTGTTAGAGAATTTGAGAACTCACCACTGTTCTCATTCCAAAGAGAGATGGGACTGATAAAGTGACAGTTTAGTCCTATTAGCTTGCTGAATGGCTGTTGTAAAATAATAATAAAGATGATGACACAGAGGCTTAAAAAAGTTATTTGTAATCTAATTCATTGTAACCAGTCAGCTTTCATTAAAGGAAGGTTAATACTGGATAATTTTATAGCAGCTTATGAAACTCTTCATTATCTCAAGACAGAGAAGAAGGAAGGAGTTGCTTTGAAATTGGATTATGAAAAAGCTTCTGATAGGATCAATTGGAGCTGTTCACCAACCATTGTTGGGCAGATGGGTTTCAATATAAGTGGATTGGATGGATTATGGCTTGCATTACCACTCTAGATTTACCATAATTATTAATGGCGAGTAATTTGGGTACTTTAAAAGTTCAAGTGGTTTAAAGCAAGAGGGCCCAATTTCTCCTCTCTTATTTCTGCTTGTTAATCAGGTGTTCAGCTCCCTGTGGACCAAAGCCGTGGATATTGGTCTTATTGAGGGTGTTATGATTGGTAGGAGGAAAACAATTCTATCACACCTCCAATTAGCTGACAACACTCTCATATGCAGTGTAATCAAAGAAGAAAAGCTTAGAAACATCCGGTATCTTCTTATATTGGTGGAGTGTATCACAGGTCTGAAGATTAACTATGAAAGGTTCATAGGAGTTTATGAAGAGGCTGTCAGTTATGTGTGGCGAAGCGAATCGGTCTGATTCGGGCGAATCAGATTGAATCATGGGAATCCCGATTCGCATGAGAATCGGACCGATTTCCATCGATTCCCATGCGAATCGACTCGATTCTCCCGAATCGGAGTGGATCAGAAAAAAAACTGATTCGTCCCAAATCGGCGATGTGGCGAACCCTGGTCTCAACTAATGGGGTGTAAGGAGGGACTAAACTTCCTATTCAGTATCTTGGACTACCCTTATAGGATGGCGCAATCCACTCTAAATAATGGAATAATCTGATAAAGAAGTCTGAGATGAGACTTGAAGAATGGAAAGCAAATTCCTATTTGATGGTGGTAGCTGGATCCTCTCAAAATCAGTCATGTCTGCACTTACTAACTATTGTCTCTCCATTTTTTAAGATGCTGAAGGTCATTAGAATAATTAAGAGCATTAGATGTGCATTCTTTTGGTCCTTTGGAGTGGGCAGAAGAATCTTAGGAAAAGATAGCACCTCACTAAATGGTCTCTTGTTTGCAACCCCAAGAACCATGGTCAAACAGGTTTGGTGCCCATTGGAAGTTTTAATGATGCAATGCATGCCAAATGACTATGGAGATTAGGAAATGATGATGATGGACCTTGGAACAAGATTATTAGAATAAAATACTTTAAAGGCAGTGGAAAGTGGAATGTTGAACCAAGACCATTGAATAATGTTATTCATATAGAAGCAAATCCTTAAAAGTGCAGATATTTATAAAGCTTCAATGGCCTAGAAAGTGGGAGATGTCAGGGAATTACTATTCTCGGAAGATACATGCTGTTTGGAGGTTCCCTTGGCTATAAGGCATGGGATGCCATCTCGCAAGTCAGTATTGGTGGGAAGACGAGAAACGAGAAACCCAAGAGCCTTTCCAGAAATCTGTCATGGCATGTCAAGAGAGATTTCAAAAGGCAGGTTACACCACTCATGACCAGGCTTACTGCTCACCTGCAGCCCAGCTTGACTTCCGGAGAATCCTGCCCAAAAGAAAAAGGGATTCCCTCAGAAAGCCACATCTGTAGCAAGCCCTAGATCCATGAAATGTCCTGTCTCACCTGACCACATGTGACTGGGCATGTGTAGGTGGTATTGTTCCTGGCAGTGGACTTTTAGCATTTTGACTAGCCGCTCAAGACTTGGACTGGCCAGTCCTAGGGTTTTAATTAAAATAGGAACATTTGTTATTTTAGATATTGGCATAAGACTTTAATTTAAATAAACTAATATTTTTTGTATAAATCAATAGTTAAATCAACAATAGTTATTTAATAATCAGGACTCCTTTTAAATTGCTAATCATTTAATTACTGTGAATTCTTGGATATTAACTTTTATTGCATTTTTTGGGTTTTAGTTTTTTTATTGCCATTGATTCTTGTTTTAATAATTATGGGTTTGTGAATCAACATTATCTTTTAATGATTATGCTCTTAAAACTTTTATTATGTTATTAAAAATCTTTAAAAAATATATGGGGAATTAATTAATAGTCTCTGACTGTAACATGGGAAATCTTTGCTGTAACAGAACCTAACATATACTGTAATAGAGAATAACACTTACTGTAATGTGTTACAGCTCTATCAAGGACTAGAAAATAAGTCAAATATTTGATAGAGACTTTTAGTTAATTTTTCCTAAAATTATTGATGTTCTGAGTTATATTTGAATGTTAACTTATAAAAATTTTATGTTTTAATAATTATTTTTATTAAATCAGCAATAGTTATTTTTGTTAAATCAACAATAGTTACGTTTTAATTATGTTATCACAAAATTTTATTATGCTATTAAAACTTTAAGACAAAATTCTGATGTTTGAAGTGATGTTTTAATATGTTATTAACTTTTTTATTATGTTATGAAAAATTTAAACAAAAATACTGATGTTACAAGAGACATTTTAATAATTATTTGAAAATTTTTATATGTAACCCTAAAATACATTATATTTTAATGTATACACTTTTAATCTGCATATTATATCCTATATTCCTGTATTCCATGTATTTCATCATGTATGCCCCTAGCATGTGAACCCTAAATCTAACCACAGTTGAGTTAAGAGGACAAAAAGACTAACTTGCCCTCTCTCTCTCTCTCTATTGGAACCCCATTAGGTCAAAGGATATAACTGATGGCTTGTTTCGATTTCAGGGGTATATATTATGATATGAAGATTTCAGGTGGGACTTGACATAGGCTGAGTTGCTGCAGTTCCAGGATCCCCTGTCATTTGTCTCTCGAGCTTTCGACCCACTACTACCTAGAGGGCTTGGGCACTGACTTCCAGGCGGGACTTGACACAGGCTGAGTTGCTACAGTTCCGGGATCTCCTGACAATTTTGTCACAGTTTCATCCAGCTGACTCGAAGACACGTGGGTGTAGAGATGGGAGAGGGGAGGTGTGTTTACAGTCAGATCTGCTTACAAGGTTATTGCAGATAGAGAACTTTGTCACTCTCTATGTCACCAGGTGTGGAGACCAAGAAGTCCTTTGAAGGTGAAGATTTTGATTTGGAGAATATCTCATGGGAGACCATGACAAACTATGTCACTTCATCCTTGATATTCAGCCCACTTGTGCTCTTTGTGGGGAGGAGGATGAGTATGTTGACCACTTGTTTGTGGTATGTTCCTACTCACTGGGGGTGTGGAGGGAGATTGGAAGGAAGATTGACCTGAATTGGCGTCCATGTAGAAGTGTGCAACAACTTCTCTTGGGTTGGGAGAGGAAGTGAACTCTCAGAGGAGATAGAGCAGCATGGTGGCTAATCCTCCATGCCACCTTTTGGATGCTTTGGGGAGAAAGGAACAACAGAATTTTTAGAAGAGTTTCCAGAGATGAGGCGGCTATTTCCAATGCTTTATGTGCTAAAGTGAAGGAATGGGCGGGTATTTTTTGTAGTGTGGATTCCACTACTTCCTCTCTTTTTGCTTTGTTGGGGGATTAGTTGTTTCCACATGATCTCTGTGTGGTTGTCTTTTGTATAGGGAGGGAGTTTGCTTTTTGGAGCATACAGTCTACACTTGTACATTATTCTTCTTTTAATTCTTTTAATAAAATTGTGGTACTATCCACTTTCTAAAAAAATATGAAGATTTCAGGGGTGTACATTTGAATACGACCAATTTTAGGGGTATATATGCAATTTTTACTATTTATTTTAATAAATCAACAATAGTTATGTTTCAATGATTACGTTATTAAGTTTTTTATTATGTTATTAAAAATGTAAAACGAAACTACCGATGTCCTGAGTTATGTTCTAATGATTATGTTATTAACATTTTTACTATGCTATTAAAAATTAAAAATACTTACTTCTTTCAATCATTGTTGTTATTAAATAAAAAATACTACTGAAAAATCCTACTGAAATCATGTGAATTTCTGAAATCCTGTTAATTACTGTTACCTGATAGTTCATGGGAATCGGATGGGAATCGGTCCGATTCGATGGGAATTGGTCCAATTCGATGGGAATCGGGCGAATCGGGTTTCTCCTGATTCGATCCGATTCGGCCGAATCAGACCGATTCGATCCGGCACGCCAAACCATTACTTCCCGCTGAAATGTGCCTGAAAGCCTGAAATCCTGTTAATCCCTGCTAATTCCCACCGAAATTCTGTTATATTATTAAACATTTTAAAACAGAAATGGCCATTATTTATGATATATGTGTGTATATATTTTATGCATCCTGATATTCCAAGATCCAATCTCCTGAGATTTTACCAAGATCTCTGTCTGAGATCTCTTCTCTCCGACTCCTCCAAGATGAACCTTGCTATAAGGTTAAAGACTTTGTACAAGTTGTCCAAAATTCAGAAGAAGACTATCAGAGCAGTGTATGAAGATGGAGGTTTTGGGAATTGGGTGCTTCAATTCCGAAGGAACTTATCTGATTCTAAGACAGATGATTATGTTTAACCACAACAGATTTTATCCGAATACTCAACATTATCTGATGACATGATCTGAGGAAATGGAAATGGGAGTCTAGTGGCAACTTTTTCATCAAGTCATTGACATCGCTGCTGTGCAATAGACAAAAGAGAGGGTGGTGGTACAAATTTGTCTGGTCTAAAGGGCTTCCTACCAAAGTTCAGTTATTTCTTTGGAAGGTGGCTACCTCTAGTGTCCCTACAGTGGACAGGATTAAGAAGATCATCAATATTGACAGCTCTTCATTTATGTGCTGTGGCATGTATGAAGAGCCTATTGATCATCTCTTCCGTGCTTGCAGTATAACCAGAATCTGCTGGCTGATTGTTCTGAGATGCTTCAACATTAAGGATGATCTACCATCAGATTTTTACTCCCTTTCCAGGTGGTGGATTAAGTGAAGACCAGGTCAAATACATTTGATGAAGCAGATGAAAGTCTTTGCAGCATTTAAATTGACTACCTGGAAGCAGAGAGCCGAAAGGAAGTTTAAAGGAGACTTCAGTTCATTTAGGGAACTGTAGCCAGAAGTTCTGGTTACCTTCGAAAAAACAAAAAAAAGAAAACAGGGGTTCTAAATCAGATGTGCACGGGGAGGATCTACTGGAGTGGCACAAGGTATTTGATGTGTTCTTCTTTGTACCATCCCCCTGAAGTTTGAATGATTTAAAATGGCTGAAATTTTAGGTTTTTATCAGGTCTTAAAATTGGATGCATGCAGAAGATAAGTAATGTTTCGAGGATTTAATTCATTTTTGTGTAATCTTTAGATTCTTAAATGTTAATATAAATGACATGATTGAAACCTATGTTTCATAGTTTTATAGGTTTTAACTTCTGACCCATTACTGCTTGCTGGAAGGGTAACTCTGCTTTTGCCCAGTGGGGCTCAATAGTAGATGAGCCTTACCCTATAGTTCCCATTCTGATTCCATGTTCACTGAGTAAGCAAGAAATGAAATGAAATCGGAAAGAGTGTTCTCATTTTAAATGGAATTGAAAATCCTCTCCCATAACCAAAATTGCAATCGCTACTAGCTTGGGTGCTCTCGGCCCCGAGGTGAAGGGCCAATGACAACCCTAATATTAGGGCTTTGTAGCCACATTGTTTGAAGCCAAGAAGGTGCACCTCAGAGAGCACTCAAGTTGTGCCCCCACCCACCCACCACCTCCCAAAGGTTTGAGAACCAATCCGACGCCACTTCCAGCTTGACAAAAGAAGCTGTCCACGAATAGACTCCAACAAGTGGCCTTGAGCCATGGATGGCAGGGTCGGGTCGGCTGGGTGAGTCGGACCCAGCCGACCCCGACTCGGGTCGGGTCGGGTCGGTGGAGCCGGCCGACTCTAATGGAGTCTGGCCGACCCTGGGTCGGCCAGAGTAAAAAATTATTTAAAAAATGAAAAAAATCAGAAAAAAATCAGAAAAAATCAGGGAAAATCCCTAAAATTTACAGAAAATTACCTAGACACATACAACATTCATTGAAATCAAACACATTGAAATTTAAATCTTATCATGTTCATGTACCATGAAGAACAATAACAATGACTAAAGACATAATCATTAATGTTCATACATTGCAAAAATTAAAATATGTACAAGTTGATAACATGAAATAAATAAAAATACCTTCTCAATTTGACATTTCTAAACCTCATCCTCTACCTCATGAGATTGAATAGGTGGCACATACTCATGTCCTCCATACTGTGTATATCCAAAGCCAAACAAAGAATTTGCAATGTCTTGGAATCCTCTTTGGATGCCTCGCGGTGTTGTTGCTTGTTGACTTGAACTTTCTCCTGAGTGTCCCGGAGGGAAGAAACTACCATATCCAGTAGTTTGAATATTGCCCAATAACTAGGCCCACTACTAGAGCTGATGTCTGAATATGGCAATTTTGGGGGACTAAAAAAGGGTGGATATGAAGCCCCGTATCCCCAATCATGCCCTGCTTGCCTTTGTTGGCCTTCATATCCCCCGTGCTGCTGTTGTGCTTCCCCTTGGCTTCCTTGTTGTTGTTGGGGTGGTTGTGAATAATCTTCATATCCTGACATAATACCCCCAAGCCCATAACCTCCCGTGGCTCCAATACCTGCAGCAGCACCATCATCATCATCAGGTGATTGGGTGGAGTCATCACTCCCCACTATTTTTCTTTTTCTTTTGTACTCTCTTTTTGCGACGTTCATAATGTAATTTCTCTGCCTCATATAATCTAGCCAAATGAGATGGCAGGGGTGGAGCCTCAGAAAATGGCTGCCCAATATGTGTCTCTGCCTCAGGAGAGTCCTCTTCACCTTCTTGTGATTTTCTTCTTGGTTCTTCTGTTCTTCTTTCTTTGTTTGGCTTTGCTTTCTTCTTGCCTTTGTCTTTCTTTCTTTTGGGCTCTAACTGGGAGGTAGATCTTCTCAATTCTGGCTGAGATGAAGAAATACTAGTATCATGTACGGTGGAAGATCTTCTCAATTCTGGCCTCTCAGCTCTCTCAGGTACATGCTCTTCTAATAAAACATCTCCTTCACATGCTTGAACTAGCCGATCATCAGGATGAAAATCAGCTAGCTCTCCCTCAGCTCTCGTCTCCACCCAAGCATGTAAAGGGTGTTCCTCATTTAGCAACTCATCAACATCTATCTCAGGAACCACCTCCTCAAATGGTCTACCAGCTAGCTGCATGAATCTCTGTCTTTCTATCTTTTGTCTTTCTTCTTTTTGCTTCACCCTTAAACGCATATTATAATGACAGTAAACAACTTCTCTAGCCTATCCACACCCAGCCTATTGCGGATTTTTGTGTGAATAAGGCTGAATGTACTCCAATTCCTTTCACATGGGCTAGAAGAAGTGGTTTGTCTTAATACTCTCACTGCAACATACGCTAAGGGATTTGTTCCAGCTTGCTGATAATTGACTTGGATCCACCATTCAGCTGTTACAATAAAATAAGCGAACATTAATCATTATAAGGATGGTGAAATCTTATATTTATGATTTTAGGCAAACACCCAAACATGTAAAACCACCTGGACTGAGTCTTTGAGCTGCATATGTCATGTCATATCCTCCGTATATCCCAACTTTCATCTTATATCTCTCCACCTACAAAATGGAAGACATGGCATATGTCATGTCAAATGAATCATACATACATATGCAAAATAAAATATACTATCCTACCTCTGCCACTGCGTCTAATCTCTCATTCATGCTCCTTGCAATGCGAGTGATGACATTGATGGTGCCTCTCATCACTTCTCCGTCATTGTGCACATCATCTTTATATTGAATCCTAGGGTTGAAAAAATACCCTGCATATGATAAAAGAAGTTTAAGTATGGTATCATAAAATAATTCAGCAAGTAATTACATTAAATAAATTACCTGCAGCATGAAGATCATGGTGGAGAGTCATCTCCCATCGCTTGTCTATGATGGCCCACCATTTTCTGTAGGCTTTAGGATTCCTTTCCCTCAACTTTTCCTTTGCCTTGTCCATTGCCTCATACAAATATCCCATATCATTTTTGTCGTCACCATCAACCATTCTAAGGATAAGTACCAAAGGCTCTATTAATTTGAGGTAGTAGAAAACCTTCTCCCAAAATCGTGCATTGCTAATCAGGTCCTGGACTTGGAGAGCAACATCTTTACTATCAAGCCGTAGAGTGTCTACATGTTGCAAAAATTCTGTAGAATTAATCAATTGGCCCAATTGATGCCTATATTTCATTAGGCTCTCCAAAGAAATAAAATTGGATGCAAATCTGGTGGGACCAACACGAAGAAGATCTCTCCCATCTGTGTACTTCCACATCATATTCAAAATCCTGTTGTGACTATAAATAAAGGAAGTTATCATCTGAGCATCATCAATGATACCATGAATATGAGAATCTTTGCCTATGTCCTCCATCATTAAATCAATGCAATGTGCTGCACATGGAACCCAATAGAGATGGTGTCTCTTTTCCATTAACAACCTACCCGCAGCCTTGTAGCTCGGTTCATTATCAGTCACAACTTGTACAACGTTCTCTTCATCCACTTCCTCCACAACTGCATCCATAAGTTTAAACAAATATTCTACATTCTTGATTTTGTTAGATGCATCAACAGATTTAAAGAAAATAGACCCTTCGCAGCAATACACAAGAAAATTTATCATGGATTTTCTTGTGGTCCCTGTCCAACCATCACACATAATGGTGCAACCACGTTCTTTCCAAATATTTTTGAAGCTACTCACCCATGTTTTCAACTCCTCATATTCATCATCAAGCCCAGCATCATAAATGTACTTCCTTGTAGGAGCCTTAATACCAGGCCCAGCTTCCGCAATTGCATCCAACATACTCTGAAAATATGGGCTCTCTGCCGTATGTGCTGGGACACCTGCATGTAAAAACCATTTGACAATGCCTTTGATTGCACCCTTTGCTGCCTTTGCAGTGGATTTCACTCCTTTCAATGTATGCTTGATTCCTGGTTGTTTTACAGACCTTAATCTATACAAATATGCATCCATAGGACCCTGTGTACTTCTAGGAAGAGATGTCCTAGAGTCATCTCTAGACACATGTGCACCTGATGTCCCTAAACCCCTTCGTCTCTCATCTTCCTCCGCATAAGAACGGCGACTAGCACGTGCCGCTGCAGTAAACTCAGGATCAGGATCTGGATCATCATCATCATCTTCATCATCATCCACAGGAATTGGTAGATCATAATCTCTACGAATCTGTCTCCCAGAAAGCTCATCTTGAAGTTCTTGTTGCTGCTGAGTTGTCAATATTTTTTCTGCTCTCTTCCCCTTCAGATATGCTTTTATTTCATTTCTCACTTCCATTGGACAATTCGGACATTTTGAAACATTCCCAGCAATCCCAGCAAGATGTTGTTTAAGGCGATAAATGCCTCCAAACATCTCCTTTCTACACCAATTACATTTCACTTTTCTCTTAGATGCATCAAGGAGAGTACCATGAGCCCAACCAGGATCAATGGCCTGCTCCACCTCTTGCTCTTCATGTTCATGATGTGCCATATTCCTGTGTAAGAATGCAATTAAATTGCACGTTAAATACACATAATCCCTAATTTATAAACCCTATTTAGGGTTTAATTTGGGAATTTATGAAAAAAATATCATGGACTATAAATATTGTACATACAAAACTCTAATCAACTCAAATGACCACATTGAACACTCAATTACACATTTATTATATTAATGACCTACAATTCTTATTTTTAAACCCCTAATTAAGTTTAAGTTGAGAATTAAAAAAAACAGATCATGCAATGTTCATACAAAACTCTAATCAAGTAAAATAACTATATTGGACACTCAATTACATAATAATTACGTTAAGGACCTAAAATCCCTAAATTTTAAACCCCTAATTAGGGTCATTTGGGGATTTTCAGGGAAAACAGTCAATGTAATGCAATTAAGTCTACCAACAAACTCTAATCAACTAAAATAGTTCTATTAATCACTCAATTGCACATTAATTTCATTCATGACACAAATCCCTAATTTTTATACCCTAATTAGGGCTAAATTTGGAGATTTAAGAGAATGAAGTCATAAACATGTTAAATATGCTATAGATCTACAGATCTATAGTCTATTTACCATTTCCTATTTTTTCAGATTTTTTAAAAAAAATTGAAAAATCTCACCTCACAGAAGAGAGAGAAGAGAACAGAGAGAGAGGAAGGGCGCCGACGGCTGCTTGCAGTGGCGGCGGCCGGCGGCGAGCCTCCCGCAGCTCCGGGGCGCGGCGGCGGCGGCGAAGGTGGCTGCTCCGGCAGGGCCGCAGGGGGAGGGGGGCAGGGGGCTGGGAAGGGGGGTGCTCGGGACTGCGCAGACAGGGTCTGTCTGCGCAGTCCCGGACGAGATCCCTCCTTAAAGGGGGATCCGCGGGGTCGGGCGGGTCGGTAGTCGGGTCGCGGAGTCGCGCGACCCCAGCGGATCCGGCCCGACTACCGGGAATCCGCGGATCCCGGCCAATTCCCCCTCCAACTCGGGTCGCCGGGGCGCCGAACCCCGACCCGCCCGACCCCGACCCGACCCGCGCGATTTTGCCATCCATGCCTTGAGCTGTAGCTCACCCTCCCTATGTGGTGCGGGGTCAGCTTCCTTCTCGTCGTGGACCAGTACGGCGGTCTTAACAATGAAGCTCGGCCAGTGCCTACCCTTTGAAGACCATTGGGACACCTAAGCTTAGGTCCTTGTAGGACCTAGCTCACGTAGTTGATTGGATACTGAGCCGACCTTCCTCTCACAACAGCACTGAGCTGATGTCCTGCACAATTACCGAAAGATAGAGATAAAGTACCTCCCAAAGTTGTGGCTTGGACAGGGCACGAACAGCGGTGAGGTAGGTCTTAAGGTCGGTGCACACCGTCTACCAGCCTTCGGTCCACTTGAAAGCTTTCTTGGACTTCATTACTATGAAGAAACGCAAGCATCTCTTAGCCGATTGTTGACACCAAAAATATTCATTAAATTATTTTGAATATTTTGATGATAAATAAATTATACATGGACAAATTTGCTAATCATGGCCAAAAGGCAAAAAAGTCCAAACAGCCCCAAAAATTCAAATTTCTGAAATATCCAATTCTTAAGAATTATCAGAAATTTTAGAATTTTCAAATTTATTAAATATACATATATATATATATCAAAAAATCAGAAATATCCAAAATCAGACATTTCTGGAATATCCACACTTCTAGAAAATCTGAAAACCCTCATTACCCAATTTCTTGAATTTTCAGAACTGAAAACCCATTTTCCTGAAATATCAGGAATTTTCAGAACCCAAAAATCCTCAAAATACCTCATTTCTAAATTCCAGAAATCTCAAATATCAAAATATCTGACAATACCAATATCCTTGAAATACCCAATTTCCAAAAATCTATTTCCTGAAAGATACAAATTCCCACAAAAAAAAATTCTCAAACCCAGAAAATCCAGAAATCTCGAAATCCCACACTGGTGGGCCGCACCCGGTGGCAGGGGCAGACCTAGCCTATATACAGGACCCCACTGGATAAAAAAATTTGTATTGGGGGTACAAAATTTCACCATGGGTGACCCCACTGAATTTATATGGGTGCACCATTAGGACCCCACTGAAAAAAAAATTTGGATCCGCCACTGCCCGGTGGGAGCCCTACTAGGGCAGCACGGCCCGGTGGGAGCCCCACCAGGGCGTCGCGACCGGTGGGACTCCCTACCAGTGCAGCACAACCGGTGGGCCGCTCCCGGTGGGAGCCCCACCGGGGCGTCGCGACTGGTGGGACTTCCCACTGGTCCCCATTAGGGGAGATCCGGTGGGACTCCCAATTCCCCTCTATAAAATACATTAAATGTGATGTTCCGGTGGGGTTTTTACTCCACCGAAACTCCTATAAATAGGAGGCCAATGCCAAAGAAAAAGGGGAGAGGATCTGAAATCATGGAAGGTAGGATCGAAATCGGATCGAGATCGCTTGGCACCGATCCGATCCGGATCGTAAAATCCCACAGATCCAAGAGAAGTCTGGCCGATCCTGAATCGGCCAGTCTACAAATTGGATTTTTTTTATAAAAAAATTAAGAAAAAATTAGGAAAAAAACAGCAAAAATGAGGGAAAATCTGATAAATTGAAAGAACTAACATTTGCATCAAAATTTAAAAAAAATCAATCATACGTGCATTCATAGTATATGAAACATAAGACTTTGTGTATTATTACTACTATAATAATACAAGAAAAACATAAAATATTAAAGACTTTGTGTATTATTTACCTGAATACCAAGGTTTGCCGTATCGGATCTCGGCTTCGTCTCGGGAGGGTCAAAGAGAAGAGATCTCGAAGAGATCTCGGAGAGATCTCGGTAAGATCTCGGGAGATCAGGATAACATAAAAGTGTGGATCACATAGGTTCACATAGATAATTCCCTAAGGAACATAGATAATTGCATACATTCCCAAGTCTCAACTCTGGATGACATAGGTTCACATCATGGTTTGTTGGAGCGGCGATTTGGACCGAATCGGGTTCGCCTTGATTCTATCCGATTCGTATGGAATCGATCCGATTCGCATAGGATTATTATATATATTTAATATAACACAGGTAAATAAATAAAGAAACTAGGAAGTGAATTCTCATGAGTTGGGTGATGATAGTTTATGTTTGACCAAATCTTGAGAGGTCTCAAACAGACTAAGTGCTGTCAGTAGGAGAGTGGCTCCCTTGGAGAAGTCACATGCACGTTTGACTTTTTTTACCAGACTTTGAATTTTTAGTGTTCTATGTGGTTTATTTGAATTATCAAATTTTTAGATAGACTAATTATGAGAGATTAGAAAGTTAGCATTTCGCTAAAATCACCAAAATCACGATTTTCTTCTTCGATGGGAGAGTTGACTTTTTATGGTAAGAGATATGATTTTTTTGATATTTTTATTGGATTCAAATGGGGGGTACTTCCTTATTTACATGTAATATCTTAAGTAAATGTAACATTTACTTAAATGATATTCAGGTAAATAAGGAGATCCTGACAACCCTGCCTGAAGAGATCCTGACAACCCTACCTGACTCATCTCGGCCTTCTCGTTTCTCGGGAAGGGGTCGAGACCGATATTCTCGCGAGATCTCGCGAGAATCTCGCAAGATTGCATACCATGCTGAATACCATTTAAGTAAATGTTAAAATTTGTAGTTTCATTTACTTAAGATATTGCATGTAAATAAGGAAGTATCCTCCATTTGAATCCAATAAAAATATTAAAAAAAATCACATCTCTTACCAATAAAAAGTCAACTCTCCCATCCAAGAAGAAAATCGCGATTTTGGTGATTCCATCAAAATAACGACTTTCTAATCTATCATAATTTGACATATTTAAAATTTTCATAATTCAAATAAACCCAATAGAATACTAAAAATCTATAGTCCGATAAAAAAAGTCAAATGTACATATGACTTCTCCAAGAGAGCCACTCTCCTACTGGCAACACCTAGTCTGTTTGAAACCTCTCAGGATTTGGTCAAACTAAGCGATCATCATCCAAACTTATGACACTCATAAGTTTGGGTGATATGGCACTCATAAGTTTGGGTGATGATAACTTAGTTTGACCAAATTCTAAGAGGTTTGGGTGATGATAGTTTAGGTTTGACCAAATCCTAAGAGGTCTCAAGCAGACTAAGTATTGTCAGTAGGAGAGTGGCTCCTTTGGAGAAGTCATATGCACGTTTGACTTTTTTTACCGGACTTTAGATTTTTAGTATTCTATTGGGTTTATTTGAATAATGAAATTTTTAGATATGTCAAAATATGAGGGACTAGAAAGTCGCTATTTTGATGGAATCATCAAAATCATAGTTTTCTTCTTAGATGGGAGAGTTGACTTTTTATTGGTAAGAGAGATGATTTTTCTGATATTTTTATTGGATTCAAATGGGGGTAATTCCTTATTTACATATAATATCTTAAGTAAATGATACTAACATTTACTTAAATGATATTCAGGTAAATAAGGGGATCCTGACAACCCTGCCTGATCCAGTCTGGAATCGGCCTGGATCAGTCTGGAATCGGCCGATCCCTGCGTGATCCAGTCGATCCAACTCGATTCTGGCCGATCCAGCTGAAAGTCTTACCGATTCAGGGACTTCCCCCCCCCCCAGACTCGGATCCTCATGCTGCGATCCGATCCTGAATCGGCCGATTTTGGGCCGATCCCACCGATTTTGCCTTCCATGTCTGAAATTCGCATGAGGGGATTTGGAGACTTGGGAGGAGCTTCTTGTTTTGTTTGTTTGTCAAGAAAACAAAGGCCGGAGAACTGCTGGTCCCTTAGGTTTTTATGTGAAAGTCCTTCAAGAAAGTTTATTTGTAAAATTACCCAAGGTTTACATGAAAGTCCTTACAAAGGCAATTCTGCGCAAATGTATTTCTCATGAATACTGAGTGAATGAAAGAAATTGGGTTTCTGATTAAGTTCCCATCAATAAGTCAAGTTTTGCACAAGATGGAAAAATCACAATTATATCTAAAAACTTTATATAATTGCATGTATGACCAAAAAAAGTCATAAAATTCAGAAAGATAGCATGTTCTGAATGGTGGGATATTAGGCAAGGTTCGTCATTCCGTCCGGATCGACCGTGCCGCATTCTCCGTAGTACGGTACGGTATCGTACCGTACCATTAAGATATGGTGGGGAAATGACTTGTTTGATTTTTTTTTTTTTTGTGACTTGATGAATACTTAAAATGAGCAAACTTCAGAAGAAGACTCTCCATCCAAACTCAAGATAGACTTTCCATCTCTTCTCATGTATGCACCCTTTCTCTCTCCCTTTTCTCTCTCATATCCTCCAGAACTATCAAGGATATCACGGCTTCTACAGCCTGAAAAAAAGATTGATATGCTCACGAGGTCTTCATCAAAGTTGTTCTATTCTTCTTCAACTTCATCCTCGAAGTGAAATCACCTCAATTGGTGGTCTGTGCCCAAAGTTATAGCAGATTATTCTTCACATTCTCTCTCATATCATGATCTATATATACAGGATTATCATGCCTTCCACATCTCAAAGGAGGGCATATCTCTTCGAGACTTCTTCATAAAAGTTGTTCCCCACAACTTTCTCTACGAGCTCCAACTAGAATTACGTCAAATGAAGGTTTGTGCTTAAAGATACAGTGGATTATTCTTGACATTCTCTCTCATATCGCGATCCAAACTAACAGTGAGTGCGGCCTCTCTACAGCCTGAACGAGGGTGATCCAGTCTTTAGACTCTTCATGAAAGTTGTTCATGATATGACCAATATGTATTCCATTATATCAACACCAAGAATCCAAAAACAGAAACAAAACTGTAACATTTTAAAATTTATAATAAAATATTAATATGACACTAAAAAATTAAAAGAGATAGTAAATTATACGTAAGACATGATCACTTATATAAAACATAATTATCTTTAATTTTAGAATATTTTCATATTATTAATATAATTCTGGTACTATCTTTGATTGTGTGAACTTCAACGGGACGGCATTCGGTTCCAAAAATGAAGTCAAACCTGAAGTCATCATAATTACAAAAAAAAAAATGTACTGATTCTAAAAATATAAAATATCAGGAATTATTGATGCATAGATGTTGAGATTAAGTTGACCTAATGATTTTTGGGACAATTTTTACTTGACAAAAAATTAATTTAAAAAATTAAACTATAATTACTATAGTTTGTATCATCTCTTAATTAGCTTATATTTGCAATTTCATCTCAATTAGACACCATTTAAACCCCTTAAGTGCACACAGGGTTTGCCGCAGTACGGCGAACCCTCTGTGCACTTCAACGGGACGACATTTGGTTCCGAAAATAAAGTCAAATCTGAAGTCATCATAATTACTAGAAAAATGTACTGATTCTAAAAATATAAATATCAAGAGTTATTGATGCATAGATGTTGAGATCAAGGTTCAAAAACTCGGCCGGATCGGGATCGGATCAGCCGAGTCGGCTCGGTTTTGGCCCTCCAGATCCGAGCCGGGGTAATCCAGCCGCGCCTGGCACGCTGATCGGCCGGGCTCGGCGAGCCGAGTCCGGCCCGATCCGCCGCGGATCGGGCCGATCCGGTACAACGGCTAGTTCAAAAAACTAGCTGTTTCTAGCCATTGGGGGGCGCTCCCCATATTTTTGGCCTTTGGAGGCCTTGGGGGTCTATATAAACCCCCCAAAGGCCCCCATTATGCTCCAAACTCAAGTGTTGAGTTCTCCTCCCCTCCTACCAATTTTTGGGCATTCTCTCTCTCTCTCTCTCGAGCGCTCTTTTGTACTATTCCGAGGCGATCTCATCTTTCATGCTCTTGCTCTTCGTCTTCGACTCTTCAGGCTCTCTCACACACACTCTCGGCCCGAACTCTTGGCTGCGATTGATCTCCCTCTCTCTCAGCCGCAAAAAAAAAATTATTTATTTTTTGTTTGTTTATTATTTAACTTCTTTTTTTGTGTTCTAAGTGATGGCCGCCGAAGGTGGTGCTGCTCCGGCTCCCCAATCTTCAAGCAACCCTCCCAGCGTCGATCCCGCTTGGGCTCATGGTACCGTTGTGGACATGGCTCGAAGGAAGGTCCAATGCAAATATTGTAACCGGGTCTTATCGGGCGGCGTATGGCGTTTAAAACAACATCTAGCGGGAATTAAAGGTGAGGTGGCACCATGTTCGAGAGTTTCTGCTAAAGTTCGAATTCAATTTTGCCAATACATGAAGGAGAAAGAGACATCCAAAGCAAACATTACTAGAAGACGGCAAAAAATCAGAGAAGAGTTGTCCGCCCCTCCTCGAAGGTCCGTGGATGAGATACATTTATCAAGAGGGAGACAAACAATTGATCTTGATGACGATGAAGAAGGTTAGTTAACTTAGTTTAGTAACTTTAGTTCAAAAACCTCATTATAATTTATACATTTCAATGTATAACATCGTCAACAAGTTTTTCTACATTATCTATCATTCTATCTCATATTATAGAACAATTTCGTCGGGCATCGCAAACAAGTCGAAGGTCTTTTGCGGAAGAGGACTATCTCCGACGTACTGGTCACCACCTAGGTCAAGGTAGTGGCCATGGGAGTAGTGAACACAGGAGTTCAAGTGGTGGAATGAGTACAAATATACCTGAGGTTCCAGTAGATATCCCTAGAGACGGAGATCCTAGAGTGGGACCATTGGACCCATTTCTCACCAGGCGGAGGGAGAAGCAACCATCCATTTCTGCAGCCTTCAAGAATTTGAAAATATGCAAGGAGAAGATAGGAAGAGCGACGTCAAGATGGTTCTTCTTCAACAGCATACCAGCTAATGCAGCAAAAGGAGCATATTATGAGTCAATGATCGAGACTATTGGTGAAGTGGGCAAAGGGGTAGAAGGCCCTACTTCATATGAAATCTACAACAAGTACTTGGATATGGAGGTTGAAGATATGAAGACATATGTTTCCACTTTTGAACGCATATGGGATAAATATGGTTGCACGTTAATGTGCGATGGATGGACAGGTATGTACAAGTACAAGTGTAGTGTTTGGTCAATTAATTGTTATTAATTAATAACACATAGGTTTTAATTTTTCTTATGGAATTGTGCAGATATTACACGAAGAAGTATGATAAAATTCTTAATCTACTGCAAAGCAGGGACTATTTTTTGGAAGTCGGTAGACGCTTCTGGCAAGGTGAAGAATGCAGACTACCTATTTCAGTTGATAGACAACATGGTGGAGGAGATCGGAGAGAAAAGAATAGTCCAAGTGGTAACTGACAATGCAGCGGCTTTCAAGTTGGTGGGCCAAAAACTAATGGAGAAAAGGGAACACTTGTATTGGGTTCCTTGCTCCGCGCACTGCATTAACATAATGCTAGAAGATATTTGTGAAGATCCAATGGTAGAAAATGTGGTCAACAACGCAAGATTCATAACCACATTCATCTACAATCACAACAACATATTGGACATCATGAGGACGCATATACATGGACGAGAGTTGCTTCGGCCAGCGCATCCCAATACAGTACATTAGATAGCATAAATGGGCAACGTAGCAACCTTATTAGGATAGTAGCAATCTGAAGAGTGGGAGAACTATATGTCCCGACATGCTCCTACACGGGTGAGGGAGAAGGGAAAGAAGGTGACCGACATTATTCAATCAAAGCCATTTTGGAAGGGGGTCCAAAATGTTTTGAATGTAGTAGAACCGCTTGTTCGAGTCTTAAGGGCGGTAGATGGGGAGAGGAGATCCGAGATGGGCTACTTGTACGAGGCTATAGATCGAGCAAAGGAGCTTATCCAAATGAACAACAAAACGACGTATGCCAAGTGGTGGGAAATCATAGATCGACGATGGGAGCACACATTGCATCATGATCTTCATGCTGCATGTAAGCATAAAACTTCAACTCTTGTGAATTGTGATTACATATTATTTATAATTTCAAGGAATCATATCTTGTTTTAACATTTTTCTTCTATATGTAGGGCATTTCTTCAACCCCCAATACATGTATAGGACTGATGGGAGGAATGAGAACTATGACAATGCCTCCGAAGTGTTGATTGGGGCAAAAAATGTAATCAAACGCATGCTACACAATGAGGATAGGGCAATCATAGCATGCAAACAAATGCATGATTATAGACTTCAACTCTACCACTTTGGTACTAGCACGGCACAAAGAGCTGCTCAGATTTTGAGTCCATATTAGAAGTTACTCATCATATTTATTTGCCTCTGGAATGAGTTGGTTCTACTTCTATTTTCTAAAACACTATACATGCTTCATTTACAGCGGATTGGTAGTTGGATCATGGAAGAACTTATAGATATGAAGACTTAGCATATGTAGCTATTCGGGTGTTAAGCCAAACAACGTCTGCCACAGGTGTGAGAGGAACTGGAGCACATTTGGCTTGATCCACACAAAGCAAAGAAACTGCTTGAAGTCTGCACGTCTTGAGAAGTTGGTATTTTGCCACTACAACATGAGATTGAAGCTTAAAAATCTCCAATTAATCAAACAAGTTCAAGATAGAGAAAAATATAGAGCCTCGGGCCAACAAGCAGTTGAAGCAGCAGCATCCAAGACAATAGATATAGAAGAAGTTTTTGAGGAGGAACATCCACTCCATACATGGGTAAATGCAACCACTTCGGTTGAACCGGAGTTCGACCCGCATGATCGTGCATGGGCTGAAGGTAGATAACCTTTACAATGTACATGCAACATGGCATTATAATTTATAATTTTTTTTATGTCTCATTTAGGTGAGCTTGATGATGTGCCTTTGCTTCTGGAGTTTGAAACTCCCCCGGCCCCTAAACGCCAAAAGAAGACAGTGGGTGCAAGTGCAAGAGTAAGGAGCAAGAAACACGGCATTAGCATTGCAGACTTGGAGACAATCGAGGAAGATAATGATGATGAAACACCGGAGCCAAGCGATAATGTTGTATACCAAACTTCTAATGACTCCACATCGAAGACAAGTACTCCTAGTGAGGGCTCCGATCATGGAGGAGATGTCAGCAGTGTACTGGCACTGGCACCGCCACCAGATCCTATTGTATTCACTAGAGAGGAAGACTTCACCCATGCTACTCAAGATCAGCACCATGGGAGTAGGCAAGGGAGGGAAGCACAAACCTCAAGTCAACAATATGCACGGAAGGGGAAGAAAGTGGCATCTCAATTCCAAGGGCAAGGCCAAGGCGACAAGCATCCGAAGATTCGGGATACAATCTCAACTTCATTCCGCATAGACGGAATTGGTTAATGAAGAAGAAGAAGATGCAAGAGGAGTGGGAGCGTCAAGAAAAGCTACGGATGGAGTTTGAGACCATGGAGCAAGCCTCAGATACATCATCTTATGCTTCCACTGAAGGATACTACCAAGGGCAGGGAGGCTACTTGGCATATCCTCAATACCCGAATGCATCGTATTGCACCGGAGGCGGAGCATATGCACAATCCACTGAGTCCGATTCGCTTTCACATGACTCATATGAGTCATATGGCTCATATCAAGTGCCTGAAATACCTAGATACACACCAATTACTATCATATATGCAAACACGGATGCATATAGTCAATATTTGACTCAATATGAGGCATATTACCAACATTATATGTCTTGGATAGATTATGTAATCCTTATGTCCAGACAATATAATGTGCGATTCTAATAAATATAATTTTATTACTTTTCCTCAGTACCAATGATAAAATGCATATAGTCAATATTTGACTCAATATGAGACATATTACCAACATTATATGTCTTGGATAGATTATGTAAACCTTATGTCCAGACAATATAATGTGCGATTCTAATAAATATAATTTTATTACTTTTCCTCAGTACCAATGATAAATTATGTCCTATTTTTTCATGTATTTCAGTTCATAAATACAATGTTTATATTTTCCCTATTTTTTCTAATTTTTTTGAGGGGGCCGATCCAGCCCCCTTTAGCTCGGCCAAACTCGGCCGGGCTCGGCCCGGCTCGGCCGAACCAAGGTCGGAATCGGCCGGTCTGATCGGTTTGGAGCCGACCGATCCGATCACGATCCCCGGGTTTTTGAACCTTGGTTGAGATTAAGTCGACCTAATGATTTTTGGGACAATTTTTACTTGACAAAAATTTATTTTTAAAAATTATATTATAATTATTATAATTTGTATCATCTCTTAATTAGCTTATGTTTGACATTTTATCTCAATTAGACATCATTTAGATCCCTTAGACGTTGAGATTAAGTCGATCTAATGAGTTTTGGGACAATTTTTACTTGACAAAAAATTAATTTAAAAATTAAACTAAAATTATTATAATTTGTATCATCTCTTAATTAGCTTATGTTTGAAATTTTATCTTAATTAGACACCATTTAAACCCCTTAAATACACCGGATGTGAGAGGGAAAGTTAAAAAAAAAAAAAAAAAGGCCTGTCACGGACCAGACCGTACCGATCCATGGCATACCGCGGCATGCCGCTGCGGCACGCCCGAGTCACCCCATTGGGGTGACCCGACCATGCCATGGTTCGGATGAGCCATGGCACGGTACGGTGCGGTTTGGCCAAACCGCACCGTATATAAGGAAATGTTGCAAATAGACCCTGTTCAACAGAAAATTACATAAATACCCCTGAAGGATTACAAATTTCAGAAATGTCCTCCGAAGGACTGAAATGGTGCAAATGTCCTTCGAAGGATTGAAATTTGCAGAAATGTCCATTTTGGACAGAAAATTGAAGAAACATCCTAAGGGGGAGGAAACTGCATAAATATCCTCGTGCCTGGGAAAAATGCAGAAAACCTCCCGTGTTTTAAAAACTTGCAAACATCTTCAAGAGGAAAATTGCAAATATACCCCCATGGTCTGGGAAAAGTGCAGAAAACCCCCATGTTCAACAGAAAATTGCAGAAAAGTCTCCTTTCTGTCCGAAAATTGTAGAAATATCCTGGTCAAGAAAAAATAACAAATTTATCCCCAAAGGGCGGAAAATTACAGAAATGCCCCCGGAGGGCAGAAAATGACAAATTAGTCCCTCAGCTATTAGAAAATTACAGAAATATCCCCATGTCTGAGAAAGTTGCAGAAATACCCGTGTTCTGGAAAATTGCAGAAATACCCATGTTCAGGAAAATTGCCAAGAATGTCCCTGTTTGAGGGAAATTTCCAGAAATATCCCTGTTTAAGAGAAAATTTCAGAAATATCCCCATTTGAGGAATAACTGCAAATATATCCCTATTCAAGGAAAAATTGCAGGAAACCCCTAAGGGAAAATTGCAGAAAAATTCTTGTATCAGGGAAAATTGCTAATATATCCCTGATTAGAGAAAATTGCAGAAATGCCCTCCAAAAGGACAAAATTACAGAAATACCCTCCAAAGCAAGGTTCGACGTACCGCCCGGATCGACCGTACCGCATTCTCCATGGGAAGGTATGTACTGTACCGTACCATACCGTTGAGGTACGGTGGAAAAATAGCTTGTTTGATTTGTTTTTTTTAATTTTGTGACTTGGTTAATATTTAAAATGAGCAAACTCCAAAAGAAAATGAATAAAACATAAAAATATCACATAAAGAGGTTGAAAAATATAAATAAATTTATTTAGTTATTTAAGTCAACCCACCACAACTATTTGATATTCATCTAACATACATACAATCATACCAAAATTATGACACAATCATTTAGTGTTCATCTAAATATTAAGGATATAATCATGATACAAGCTAAATACAATACTTATATCGTCGTCCTCACATTCATCATTTTTCTTTGCACGAAAAATTACAAATTAATATCATCTTCCTTAACATGTCACTAAGAATATTTAGCAAGTTCTTACCTACTCTTCCTCATCATACTGAGCATGTATGTCCACAAAACCCTCGTAGTAGAGGGTATAACTTCTATCTCCGAACAGCCTCACATTATAAGTGCTCTCCAAGAAGCGCAAATAATCAGCATAAGGCATGTAATTTTGATATAGGTCTTCGTACATACGCTGACATTCTAAATATTGACGTGTTCTTTGACGTACTATTGTAGGTCCTGGTGGTGGAATGATTGGAATTTGCATATAAGAACCATCCTTGGACAACCGACGACTTCACTATATCCTGCACCCTTACCTCCTGCTAGGTGTTTCTTTAAACGGGAGACACCTCCCCCATGGAACTCTATATTACAGTAATTGCATTGAAACCAATGCCTTTTCCCCTCAAGCATTCTACCATGTTGCCAACCAATATCATCACTACGTCCTCGCGAAGGCATCCTGTTTGCACTTGTTTTGGTTAATGGGCCACAAATGGGCCCATAGACCAGGAAGGCAAGAAGCATCGGCTGCAACACTAAATGGCATACCAGGTAATATATGAGAAAAGAAAGGGCTGTTTTGAGGAGGGGACTTTGCCACCTCAGCCCTCAAAGGTGGCCTTTAAAATGTCCCACCCTCCCATGCAAAAGCCATCGGTTGCAGCAGAAGAGAAAGGAGGGGGCTGTTGCTTGCGCAGGAAGGAAGGAGCAGAAGAGAAGAAAGAAAGAGTTGCAGCAGTCTGGTGGCTTCGGGGTGTGTGAAGAGGACAGAAAGAGAGAAGGGTAGGTGAAAAGATGTAATAGGAAAAGGGTTAGAGAGAGAGAGAAGGGAGTTTGGTTTATATTGTATCTTTTCATTTCTCCTTCTCTTTCCCGGAAGACCGGTTTTCTTCCCTAATGCTAATGCTATTTCTTCTTTCATGAGCTTTGTTTTCTGTTCACAATACCTTTCTACCCCCATCCCCCTGTCTGTGGCGATTTATTCAACTCCCTGCCCCTTTCTTTATTGGTTTTGGATAGCAGGAGAAGAGTGGATGACCCCCCTTTTTCTCTGTAGCAGTGAGCTGGGTGGCTCTATACCCAGTCTCATTTGCAGAGGAAGTGAGCATGAAATTTGGGGACCCTCTCTCTGGTTTCTCACGTCATATGGCTGCTGCTAGTTCCCTTTCTTTGCACTTTACAGTTTAGTTTGGGGAATCTCACGGGGAAGCCATATGCTAAGGCCGACTCCAGGTGATGCCGTTGAGCGGTCCAGCATATCATCCCACAGTTTTTTTATGCATCGCTCTTATTTTACAATTGATATCCCAGGTGCGTTCAGGTCCAATAATATAATATCTGTGCCTAACGTCCTGGGATTAAAATAGCTCAATCATCACCAGGTTTCCATCTACCATTGTTCATGTTGATCTGGTTTGAGTTTACACCATTTGCTGAGCCTGCATAACCCCAGGCCACAGATTTTTCCATCGCTTAAGTGACCTTGGCAGTTTTCTTCCTCTCCCTCTAAAAATTACAGATGTGCTGAGTACGTTGGTGGTTCCCTTCCATGGTGCATTAAATGCATCTAGCCCACCTTTTTGGGACTTGGTCTCTAATCTATCTACTAAATATTTTTATTTCATTACCTCTTCTTGCTTGCGTCTGGCAGACCCTATGATGGTCCAACCGAAATTGGCCATCTCTTGCACTTCTACCGCCATGCTCAGATTCCTCATTAGCATTTTATATTTTCCTTTTATTACTATCATAATCCCAGTCGACTGTGATATCAAAACAGTACATGGATGATCTGGTGATCATTGCAACCACCAATTCTTGAATACATGTAATTGGGGAACAGTAAATATCATTTTAATAAATAGAGAAAACACATGTTTCCAAGGCCCATCTGTTTGGTCTCGGCGAATACCGGCTCCCTCGTAGGTGTGCCTCGGGAGTTAGTGCCGTGTGCCATGGTGTTGATGCCTTCGGCACTCACACCGGTGTTGGTACCGTCTCCATCGTGGTGGGCGGATACCGTGCAACCCCCCCCCCTACGTGCAAAATAAGGGGAGGTGCTGCCGGATTTTCTCCCGCACTTGGAATCGGTGGCCCTTTATAAATTAACATAATTTCAAAAGAAATCTTAAAAAAAATGTCTACCCGGTGAGTCAACGACTGTCCAGTGTATCACGAGATTTGGCACAATTCGCGTGTTCATCCGCTTTTACCGATGATTTCCGAACATATATCCACCAATATAGCCACCGGGTAACTTGCGCTGTGACCTGGCACCATCGGCAAATATCATGTCGCCACTGGTGCGAACATTGCCTCGTCGGCGCCATCTCGGGTCCGTAGGTGGGCGTCCGTGAGTGCCACCCCAACATATGGTGGGCAGGGGTGGTCACCATTAGGTCGAGTCGTACGATACGACCGGATTTCTACCGATTTAAATTTTATTCCTCCAACCATAATTTCATCGGCTTGTGTTATATTTATGTATGTGTGTACGAATGAGACAAACGAATGTCGACATGATAGACGACGTACGATTAATATGTCCAACACGAGAACAAGCAAATGAGATAAATAACAGAAATAATAATAGCAATGATAAATGGACAATAATAACAACAATAATTGAATGGAAATCTCAAACAATGAAGGAATGGAGGAAGACGTTAACAGACATTAACATAACAAAAGAAAACAACAAAAACAATGGTAATAATAATAATAAGGGGGAAAATGTTAACAACAAAATAAACAATAAATAGAGTGAACATGGCCACCGTTCAGCCCCCACATACACGCATAAGCGCCTAAACGGCAGCCCCTGAACCGGCCTCTTCTCCTTTCGAACCGGCGGGTACACCCTGAACCGTTCGGCAGCTCCGGGTCAATGCATACCCGGGTAGCGGTGGCGGGTCTGCTAACGGTGGCAAGCTTTTATATGGCGAGTTTTAAAAAAAAAAAACCCATAAATACTCCACCGAACAAACCTCTGCGCCGATGCATGCTCATAAGCTCCCCACCTACAATCACCTGCATGCATATCCACGCATACACACATTCTCTTACCCACGTGAAATAAGAAAAAGGGAACAAACAAAAAAATGGGATAAGGCTAATGGAATAGCAATTAATAAATTGCAAGACAAATACAATTAATAATAATAATAATAAATAAATAAATAAATCAATATAATCCAAAAAAATAAACTGAAATATCGTGATTTCAAATAAATAAAAAAAGGGGGATAAGGAATTTTAAATCAAATAATAAGAAAACAAGAACAATCATAAACCTAATCTAGCAACATAAAATAAGTGCAACAAAAAAATGACTTCAAATAAACCCAAAATAAAACAAAATCAAATGATCATAAGCAAAAGAAATCAAATCAAATAATTTTGGGTTATGCTCCTAACTTGGAATAAAATTCAAACCCAAGTAAATCAAGAGAAATAAATGAAAGGGCATTTGAAATCCCACTTCAAATAAAAAAATCAAGAATTAAACCAAACCAAAAGACCAATAAATGAAAAGACAATCCCAATAAAAGATCAAACATGCAAAAGATAAAAATCAAACCAAGTCAAACAATTTTGAAGCAAACTCAAATCCTGTTAATAATTCTGGAATAACAAAAAAAAATGCGTCGAAAGTTATATTTTGGTCGTCTCGCGTTAGACGCAATTAAATTTACATCTTTACGCATATCTTTTATCGGATGTTTCCGTTAAAGGCCACGAGACTCTTTATTCTGGCGATTAATCAAGGGTTTTCCCTCCTAGAGGGATGTAATTAACGTCGTTGCGCTTAGGCAACGGCGGAATCTTGGTCCCGACCCGACCTCCACTTTCGTTTGACGAAGTCAAACGGCGCGCGAACAGACCCAAAGTCCTTCGACTCTCGGAGGCAGAACATGTTGTCGCTTCGGCGACTGGCACGCTGTGAGAATTATTTTTTCAACATTTTAAAAGAGATTTAAACTTTATTTGGATTTGATTTGATTTGGATTTTTATTTATTTATATGGACATGGTCTTATTTAGTTCATTTGACCTCCCCCACTAACTGCGGTTAGTGTTAATTATATCGCACAAAGGCTGAATACCCTTGATTAACCATCAGACAAACCCTTAGAAACAGAGAATATGACTCACATTTGAATGAAATGAATTCACATGAAAGAACATGGTTTGCAAACATGCAATCTATTTTTTTAGAATTTTGTTGAATTTATTTCATTTTTATTGATTTTTTAATGTATTTTCCCATTTTTGGTATTTTAGAATTATTAATTTTATTTATTTAACATTTTCGTTATTTATTTATTTAAATTCGAATTACATGAATTAAGTTAATGTTTTCATTTATTTATTGATTTAAATGTGAATTAACTTAAGGTGGATTAAAATTGATGTGAAACATAACTTGTTTGTTGATTTTATGTTATTTAAAATTAAAGAATAATGTTGGGAAAATATTTCGTTAATGTTGGTCGAAAATTTAGTTGATTTTGATTAAGAAATTACGTAGTGCTACGTTTTAATAACGTGACATTACATGAAATAATTCATATAACGCATTATGGATGATTAAAAATAGCCCAATGGGCCCAATAAATCACACAAGTTATTCGCTAATTGCTGGCCCAATAAGCACAAAATGTCTTGATTAATTGTGTGACAGTACAAGTCCGGCCCAATAAGGAGTATTAAGCCCAATAAGAAAATTGGCCCAATGAGAAGAAGTCCAATGGCCCTTTTTATAAACTTGAGAGAAAAGAATCGTGCCTTGCACGATGATCTTTAGGGTTGCCTTGCAGACCCTTTTTTCAGACTGCCTTGCAGTCTTTTTCCCGAAGCCTTGCTCGGGTTTTCTGGCTCAGAAGAAGCTCTCCTCCCTGGGGCGCCCCAGGGCTTCTTTTATAGTGGCTGGGCAAAAGACGCCCGGCCGGAAGGTTTGCGCACCCTCCCCGGGGGTCTGCGCATTGGTCCAGGGGTTTTTACGCAAATTTTAAGTTGCGTATTTGTGCTTTAGTCCCTCTCTTTCTCTCCTTCTTTCTATTTTCCCTTTCTTCTTTTCGTTGGGCCTTCCCGGTTTTGCTCTGTGCGAAACAGAGCAGGGAGGAGAGGGCGGCTTGGCGATCTCCCTCCCCCTCTCTTCCTTCCTACCGAGAAGCACAGCAGCGCGGCGGGAGCAGGGCTGCGGCGGCGAGGGAGCAGGGCCGCGGCGGCGAGGGAGCAGGGCCGCGGCGGCGTAGGAGCAGGCCGCGGCTGGGGGTTTGCGGCGGTCTGGAGCTGGCTGCCGCTGCAGCAACGCGCGGCTGGGGTGGCCTGCGGCGGCCTGGGCAGGGCCACGGCGGCCTGGGGCAGGGCCGCGGTGCCGGCGACGGGAAGAGGCGGCGATGGCGGCGCGGACCCAAGCAGCAGCCGCGGGCAGGGCCCTCAGCAGGAGACCCGCCCTTCTCTCCCTGTCTCTTGCAGGCAGCGACTGAGGAGGGGGGGGGGTGAGGCCGGACTTCCAGGTATCCCTCTCTCCTGTGCGTATATGTCTTTCTCCTTTGGATTTGCTTGTTTTACCCCTTCCGTTCCGTTCCCCCCTTCGACAGTAGGAAGTCAAAAAAATGGCACAACAAATGCCCCCCACGTGACAGATGTCCGAGAGTGAAACATAGGGCGCTGTCTCGTGTGAATCTTTCCAATTGTATTTTAACACATGTCGCCCTTCAGAGGGTCAACTTCATTTATTCTGCAATTCATTTCAGCCACCTTGACCTTGTTGAGATCATGTTGGAGATGTCATATTTGTGAATTTGATATGTCACAGCTTGTGACATACTTGCAGTAAACCTTCCATTTCTTTCAGACTTACAGTGCCAATGACCATCATCTCATGACAACAATGTCAAAATTTTACTTTATGTATTGAGAATTATGACTTTGCTGCGATATATCTTCTGATAAGCTGCTTTATCCTTTCTTTTTCCCCAGTTCCTTTGTGGCAAGATCTGATCACCTGTTGTTTTTGACTTGCAGAGTTGGATCAGGTACATGACATTTGGAAGGGATTGCTTGGAGTTGAAGATCTTGGAGACCCAACTGGCTGTTTTGCAAGCATAGGCTGCTATAACTTTTACAAGAATCGTGCAAGCCATGAATTGGCGTGAGATGACGACCTCGCTTATGCGTGACAGAGCTGTTCACGCCATTCTTTTGTACATGTTGACCTTCTGGACAGGCGACACTGGAGCATAGGCTTACTTGAGATATGTTGTTTTTAGCATCAGTACATGCCATCCATTCATTTTGACTTCTCTTTTTTGGGCTATCCCAAGGGCCTGTCTTGGGACCAAGCTTTTTATTTGCTGTATACATTGTGCTTCTGAGTTTCACCATCAACTTGTGATCTTTATTGATAATAGGGGTTTTAAGGCTTCCCAAAAGCCGTGATCCATTTCATTTAGAGGATTAGGGCTCCTCTGGGGCCATGACATGCTTGAGTTAGAGAATTAGGCTTCTCTAGGGCCATAATTTTGATGAGAGGATTGAGTCTCCCTCGAGCACATAATTTCAGTGAGAGGAATGAGGCTCCCTCAGGCACATGATCTTGGGTGAGAGGATTGAGGCTCTCTCGGGCACATATTGGGTGAGAGGATTGAGGCTCCCTCGGGCGCGTGATTTGGGTGAGAGGATTGAGGCCCCCTCGGGCACGTATTTGGGTGAGAGGATTGAGGCTCCCTCGGGCACGTATTTTGACTTTTGACTGGTCTTGACGACTTGTTAGCCAACAGATGTAAATTTTGACTTGGCCGGCCATCATGGATAGGGAATATCCATAACAATGTGGCTGACAGATTTTGCTTTTCTCTTGTTTTTTTTTTTTGTTTTTTTTTTTCTTTTTTGTTCACATTACCAACCTCAGCGCCTTTTCGGGTTTTCGCCAAGATTGGCCCCCTTTAGCTTTTTCCAACGCGCCTTTGCAGGTTTTCGCGTTGAGGGGTTTACCCATTTTTGCCTGAGGCGCCCTTTCGAGTTTTCACCTCAGCCGGGTTTTAGACCTTTTTGCCCTTGATCTATGATGAAGTGATAGACCAAGTCCGTCGGGGCACCTCCTTTTTAAGCCCCTATTTATTTTGCTTCTTCTTTTTTTTTTTTTTTTTTTTTTTTGTGTAAGGAATTAAAGGCTTCCCTGAGAGCCATGGATTTAGAGTTTGGATTTATGTGCGGTAGGGAATTAAAGGCTTCCCTGAAAGCCGTTGGAATTTGAATTTGTGTATGGTAGGGAATTAAAGGCTTCCCTGAGAGCCGTGAGGATTTGGATTTGGATTTTGGCTGAGTTGGCCGACCTTGATGGTGTATTGGCCGAGGGTTTGGGCTTATAGTCGGTAGGGAATTAGAGGCTTCCCTGAGAGCCATGGACTGAGAGCTTGGATTTATGTATGGTAGGGAATTAGAGGCTTCCCTGAGAGCCGTGGATTGAGAAGTTAGATTTGTGTGTGGTAGGGAATTAGAGGCTTCCCTGAGAGCCGTGAATTGTTTAGAGGATTGAGGCTCCTCTAGGGCTCGTAATTTGACTTCTGACTGGCCTTGCGGCTTTGTTAGCCAAAAGGTCTGGATTTTGAGTTTTTTGACTGGCCTTGACGGCTGTTAGCCAAAGAAGCTTGAGATTTGACTTTTGGCTGGTCTTGACGGCTTGTTAGCCAAAAGACATGGGTTTCGACCTTTGACTGGCCTTGGCGGCTTGTTAGCCAAGAGGTCTGGATTTTGAGCTTTTTGACTGGCCTCGACGGCTTCCAAAGAAGTCAGATTTGACTTTTGACTGGTCTTGACGACTTGTTAGCCAAAAGACATGGATTTCAACCTTTGACTGGCCTGACGGCTTGTTAGCCAGAGGTCTGGATTTTGAGCTTTTTGACTGGCCTTGACGGCTTGTTAGCCAAAGAAGCTCGGACTTGACTTTTGACTGGTCTTGACGACTTGTTAGCCAAAGATATGGATTTCGACCTTTGACTGGCCTGACGGCTTGTTAGCCAAGAGGTCTGGTTTTGAGCTTCTTGACTGGCCTTGACGGCTTGTTAGCCAAAGAAGCTTGAGGTTTGACTTTTGGCTGGCCTTGACGGTTGTTAGCCAAAAGACATGGATTTTGACATTTGACTGGCCTGACGGCTTGTTAGCCAAAAGACGTGGATTTTGACCTTTGACTGGCCTTGACGGCTTGTTAGCCAAGAGGTCTGGATTTTGAGCTTTTTGACTGGCCTTGACGGCTTGTTAGCCAAAGAAGCTCGGGATTTGACTTTTGACTGGTCTTGACGACTTGTTAGCCAAAGACATGGATTTCAACCTTTGACTGGCCTGGACGGCTTGTTAGCCAAGGTCTGAATTTGAGCTTCTTGACTGACCATGAGGCTTGTTAGTCAAAGAAGCTCGGCATTTGACTTTTGAATGGTCTCTTTTTTTTGGAATGAGGGTCTTCTTCTTTCTTTTTTTTTTTTTTGTTTGGGTTCTCCCTCTCTCTCTCTTTTTGAGCAGAGTTCGAGCTTCCCACATTTCTCATAAGGGCGAAGGACACAATCATCGTTGTCTCGGTTGTAGCCCCCAGACTTGATTATTCATTTGAATGAACTTAGGGGTTGTTTCGTCATTGACAACTCTTGTGTCTTTCCTTTTATAAGGAATGCGGGGTAACTCGATCTCGTTCTAAGAAAGGTCGAGAGAGTACCCTCATCATCATTTCATTTTTTTTTTGATATACCAATTGTGATGCCTTTTGGGTTTTCACCACAATTAGCCCCTTCTTTCTTTTGCCTGCACGCCCTTTCGGTTTTCATGCAGCAGGGTTTCCCATTTTTGCCTGAAGCGCCTTTCGGGTTTTCACCTCAGCTGGGTTTTAGGCCTTTTTGCCCTTGATTCATTTTAACAGAGGGATGAATCAAGTCTGCCGGGGCACCTCGTTTTTAAGCCCCTTTCTTTTTTTCTTCCTTATTTTTTTCCTTCTATTTTTTCATTCATTTAGAAGATCTTGCAACGAGATCATTTCTATGTCTTCAGTGTGTACCAAAGTCGATCCACTGTTGGTTGTGTGGACGTACTCACACTCGGAGTGGGTACAGTTTCATGTGTCTGCCATTTAGAGGCGAAAACATCACATTTTTTTTTTGGTCGACTACCGTGTAGGCGCCACCTTCAAACACTTTGTCGACCACAAATGGGCCAAGCCAATTGGCTATGAATTTACTTTGGGTTGGGAGGCCATGACGTCCTTTTGCTTGACCATGACAAGATCTCCCCTCATTTTTTTTAGCTCTTCTTTTTTTTTTACTGGCTTTGTCAAAAGCGTGGGACATCCGTGCTTGATAATTTTGAAGTCGTTGGTATGCGACCAAACACTTTTCTTCCAAATTTGACAGCTCTTCAAGCCGCCTTCCAATTTCACTCTCCTCGTCCGTAAGGAGCCCGTAGTGGAGAGCTACCCGATAAGATGAGATCTTGATTTCAACAGGGATGACTACTTCGGTCCCATAGACTAGGGAAAAAGGCGAGCATCCTGTAGGAGTTTTGTAGATGTTGCGATAGGCCCATAGAGCTTCATGCATCTTTTCGTCCCAATCGCGCTTTTGGCCATTTACCAACTTGACCATGAGCTTGCATAAGTTTTTGTTTGAAGGCTTTCTTGGCACGGGCCCATAGGCCTGGCATTGGAGGCAGGTTCGGGCAAACCGCTCGCAATTTGTAAACATGGTTGGCCAATAAAAGCCTTTGCTTTTATGTTGATTTTCATTTCTTTTTGAGCCAGATTGGTGGGCTCCACACAGTTCTGCATGTACCTCCCGCATGACCATTTTGGCTTCTTTCGGAGAGAGGCATCTCAGCAGTACCGACTTGTCCTTTTCAGGTGTAAACTTATGTAATGTGTCATTCATCAATTTGTAGGAAGCAACTCTCCGCAGCAATTGCACTCACTCCCCTCTTTTGTCTGGTAGCCAACCATTTTTTTTTTTATCTTGATGATGGGAATACGTCAATCATCTTCTTCTTGACTTTCATTTTCTTCCAATTCATTTGCCTCGAAGTTGTCAAACCATCATGGCGATTTAGGGTGCTTAGAAGCAATCTTCTATTTTTTATGGAAATTCCCAGTTCACCTTCCAAGGAAAGTTTAAGGGCAGATGCGAGTTCAGTCAATGCATCAGCCTGAGAGTTTTGACTTCTTCTGACATGTTCTACTTTGAAGTGGTAGAACTTGTCGCTGAGTCTTGTGGCTGCCTCAAAATAGGCTTTCAATTCTTCTTTTCGGACTTCAAAAAATGCCCAACATTTGTTTGACGACTAGCAATGAATCGCCAAACATTTCAATGCATCTTATGCCCATTTCCAGAGCGATTTCCAAGCCAACTATGAGGGCTTCATATTCTGCTTCATTATTTGTCAGAGATTCTGTAAGAGCACATGAATAGTGCAATATCCCTTTTTCTGGGGTCACGAAGACAATTCCTGCCCCTGCCATATTTGTTGATGTGCCCTTAGCCTTCAGAGAAGCTCGTGCTGCCCCATCAAAATATAATTGTCATATTCAACTTGAGTTCTTGTGCTTCATAAGTTTCTTGAGCAGGGAGCACCTCCTCATCAATCAATTCTGTATTCAGAGGGGAATTTTCTGGCGCTGGATGGGTGTTAAGCACTCCGCCATGCGTTGCCCCCCCTTTTTTTTCTTTCTTTCCCCTTTTTTTCTTCTTTTCTTTCTTCTCACTTTTTTTTTTTTTTAAAGCTAGTAATACCCCCAGTGATGCACATTGGCCGCAATTAAAGCTTGCCCTTGATAGGTGCCCCCAGCATAAGAAATTGAGCAAATATTGATTTTGTCAAGGACTTTCTGACATCCGTCGTCCCATATGAATGGGGCTCCTTTCTTTGTCAGTTTATGTAAGGTGATACTTTCCATTCTTGCTCTCGGAAGGATAAGCCTTTTCTTGAATTTTCTTTGGGGTTTTGAACGACCCTTATTTCATTTGTGGAGAGATCCTCGTCCATCTGGGCATCATTCTCATCCATCCTTGTTTCAATTATTGAAAGCTTTATGTTGACAATATTTGCAACATAGCAACTGCGGGACCTTCCCGTGTCTCCCCTGGGACCTCTTGTGTCATTGCGGGGGAATGGCAGTTGCCCCCTGACATTGGTAGGGGTACCACATTGCTTGATGTAGCTTGGCTTTCATTCGACTTTGAACTTGAATATTTTGCTCTTGACATGTAGCCTTTATTTGCTCTGGCATGTCTTTCATATCTTCGACCATTTCATTCAATTTAATAGTGGCATCTTTTAGCCAAAATCATCTGAAGGCTGTTTGGGTACAGGCTTCCCTTTATAGAAACACTATTGGCTATCCTTCAGCATGGTAAGCCAACAAGAATTTTGGAAGCTCCAATGTGTAGACCTCCTGAGGGTTTGTCATTTGTATACGATTCAATGGCAGTGGTATGCCAGCTTTTATCACTTGGCTGATGACATTATTTCCAAGCTTGACAATGGGCCTATGCAGTTGTAATGGCCTTTGCTCAGGTTCCTCCAACTGCATGCTGAACTTTAATGTCGATGTTTCTTTGTTGACGGTGATTTTTTCCTTTCTTTTTGGAGATGCCCCCATTATTTCTTTGCCTTTGTTTGCCTTGTTAAGGGGCCATCACTTTTGCTGAACCCTTGCATGTATGTGGTGGAGGGAGGATGGTAGCATTGTCGCCCATTTCCAGCTCCTCGTCTTTTTCTAGAGGAAGTTGTTTAGCTCCGAGGGGTGTCAACATTTTGCCCCTCCTTAATTGGTGTTTGAGATGGTTTCTCATTTATTTCCACTGTGGACATTGGCTTATTTATTTCACCGGCAGATTCTTCTCTCTTCTCATTCTTCTTTTGATTTGATTTGATTGAATTTTTTTTTTTTTTTTCAAGACTGCCAATTCTTGGAGATTACTTCTTTTGCTATTTCCTTGGTGGACGACGCCACCGAGGTATGACTTTCTGGTTCAATCTTCTCTCTTTTTTTTGGAGCTTCATGGGCTGGCCCTCTTGTTTGTATTCACCAGGGTCCAACTTGCTTCTTCTTGCTTATGGTGGAATGTGGCCTGAATAGCATCTTCCATTATCTCCCTCGGGAGTCATATGCAGCAACTTTGGACAGCTCATCTAGCCATCCGGCTTGCGCCATTTGTGCTTGGCCTATTGGGACCTAGCTTGGGTCATAACATTGATCACATTAGCAGAGAATGTGAGTTTTGGTTGTTGGTGTGGCTGCGGTGGATTTACCAAGTGCTCAGCCATGTCAATAATTCCTGCTTGAATTAGCTTTTCTGCCCGATTTTTGAACAGATAGCAATTTTCTAGAGCGTGACCCAGCACGCGATGATATAGGCAATAATTGGGCTTGTCCACCATTGCTGCTTCTTCTGGGCGCTTGGGCTCTGGGAGTGTTATGAGATTTTCTTGGAGACATATGTCCAACAATTCTCTTGTGTGCTCCCTGGCAAATGAATAAGGAGTGTTGAGCCTCTCACTTAGGGTGGGGGCTGATCTCCTTTCTTCTTTCTTTGAATTTGAAGAGGCGGGGGTATCTCCCTTGCCCCCAGTTTTCCCCAGGGCTGCCGAAAAGTCCACGGTATTTACTTCTCGTGACCTGGTGTTTTCGTCTTTAGGAGATTTACCCCTTCCATATGAAGAAGTGGGATTTTCGGCAAAGAAGATTTCTATCTCTGCCACTGTGCTGTTGAGATGTTCAAATGTCCGGATATTGGCCCCTAGGAGCTTTTCCTTGATTTCTAGCTTCAGACTTCTTTGGCATAGTTTCACCGCATCTTCATGTGCCGGTGGTTGTTCACATTTCATGCTCATGTCACGCCATCTTTTGATGAAATCCAGAGCAGACTCATTTTTGTTTTGCTTTAGGATATAAGTTCTGCTAAAGTGACTCTTCTTTCTGTCACTCTGAAGCGTTCATAGAATTTTCTTTGCATATCTTCCCAACCAACTATTGAGTCGGGCTTCAACCGGGCATACCATTGAAAAGCTGGCCCAGTAAGTGAGTTTGAAAAGTACCTAAAAGGTATGACTCTTCAGTTGCCAGTTCTGCCATGCTGCTCAGGTAATGAGCTATATGTTCATGAGGTGACCCATCCCCATTGAATTTTGAAAATTTAGGGACCTTTGGGTGTTCTATTGGGAGCTTTTTGAAGAGATGGTGTACAGGGTATGGTACCCTGTATAGGTCATAGGTGGCAGGCCCCTCATTCTGCTCAGCTATCTTTGCTTCAATCATTTGTTCAATCATGGCCCTCTGAGAGACCATTGTTCTTTCAAATGTAGTATTCAATTGCGGCGCATCATGTCTTTGTTCTGCAACATGCACCTCTTGAGTTTCTTCATGGCATGAATTTGGATTCATGAATTCTGCCCGGGGTGTGCTTGGTGGCACGTTCCCAGGCTGGGGTGCCATTATAGGCAATACTGGCTGGCTTGCCTGTTGAAGTTGCTGAGGTTGCAATATATGTTGTGCCTGTTGCAGAGGCTGTAGTGGTGGCAGTGGCGCTGCCATTTCCAATTGTTGCATAAGGCTTTCCAACATGGCCTTTAGCTTTCGATTTTCTTGCATTACCATTTCTAGATTTGGTGATGAGGATACCCTGATATTAGGTTTTCAGCTGGTCGACCCTGATCCAGAGGGTGACTTGATGTGGTGGCAATGTCGGCAGCCCCCATGCCTCCTTCATTTTGGTGTGGTAAGTCCACCTCCATATTTACCCGGTCAAGCCAGGCTCGAGCTTGCTCCCTTCTGTGACTAGACATTGTGGGATGCTGCTCCATATTTGAAGCTTCTGCCTGGTCAGCCATGGCAGACAGATTGATGTTAGAGGCATAGCATGTGTATATGCGCATGCCTTCTTCAATGATTTGCACTGTTCTTCTTTTCTTCTGCCTAGGGCGTACAGTGGCACCCAGGCGTTGGAAGACTGATTTTCTAGGGACATCATCATCCCTCTTGTATTCTTCTGACTTGAAATTTTGCCCTGTCTCCGGGCTTGTTTGTCTTCTTCCTTGATATGCCCCTTTCCTTTTAGATCCTCCTTGCAGATCAACCAGTAAAGAAGGGGTGCATTCTTTAGTTTGAGACTCTTGGGAAGACTCCCTTTGTCTTTCTTGGACTTTTCTTCTCCCGAAGGTTTGCCATTTGTTGGGTCTGCTCCATGACCATTCTTACATTCTTTCGCCCTATTAGAGACTCTAGGGCCCTTGTCCTTCTGAGTTCTTGAGCTTCTTCTTTGGTGAGCCACACCTGTCTGACACTAGGTGGGCTATATATTTCCTTCTTTTCAACATTGGCTTTGTATTTCTTGAAGCCAAATTTGTCATGTTGATTATTCTTGATTTCAACTTTCATCCATTGCTTCTTCACATCTTTCACTTTAAAGCTTGGCTTGTCTTGCCGCACTTTAGGCAGTATGCCGAAATTGTTCTTTACCAGTACGGTAGCCACATGCCGCTCCGGTATCATTAGGGTTTCACTGCCGTCCAGGCGGATCCGGAGATCGCCAACTCGGACGGTCTTGCCAGAACTTGAAATGCCACGTGTTGTGGGCTTCTTGCTAGACTTGCGTCTTCTGTTCTTTCCAACAGTTGGAGTGTTGGTGAAGTTGATAGCATAGGTTGTAAACATTTCTATCAGATTAGCCTCCTGAGCTTGAGGCTCTTCCTTTGCTTTGTTTGCTTCATGGGCCTTGGAAGTGGCAGGTAGTACAGCCGGTATTACGCCCAAGAAGTATGGAGACTCCACCACAGGGGGAAAGGCTCCAAATCTGGTTGGTGTTGTGAGGTAGCCGTTTCTTATGTGGTCCTGGACCACAAGTGGGCCGAAGACCACGCCCGGAGTATGAGTAAGCGCCGCCATTACAAGACCTGCACAGAAAAAGTATGATGTGAGTACATCTTATTGTTAGGGTATTGTCTGATGGAGAGATGAAGGGAAGGGAGGTCCCCAGTGGAGTCGCCATCTTTGTGAGAATTATTTTTTCAACATTTTAAAAGAGATTTAAAATTTTAGTTTGGATTTGATTTGATTTGGATTTTTTATTTATTTATATGGACATGGTCTTATTTAGTTCATTTGACCTCCCCCACTAACTGCGGTTAGTGTTAATTATATCAGCACAAAGGCTGAATACCCTTGATTAACCATCAGACAAACCCTTAGAAACAAGAGAATATGACTCACATTTGAATGAAATGAATTACACATGAAAGAGAACATGGTTGCAAACATGCAATCTATTTTTTTAGAATTTTGTTGATATTTATTTCATTTTTATTGATTTTTTAAATGTATTTTCCCATTTTTGGTATTTTAGAATTATTAATTTTATTTATTTAAACATTTTCGTTATTTATTTATTTAAATTCGAATTACATGAATTAAGTTAATGTTTTCATTTATTTAATTGATTTAAATGTGAATTAACTTAAGGTGGATTAAAATTGATGTGAAACATAACTTGTTTGTTGATTTTATGTTATTTAAAATTAAAGAATAATGTTTGAAAAATATTTCGTTAATGTTGGTCGAAAATTTAGTTGATTTTGATTAGAAATTACGTAGTGCTACGTTTTAAATAAACGTGACATTACATGAAATAATTCATATAACGCATTATTGGATGATTAAAAATAGCCCAATGGGCCCAATAAATCACACAAGTTAATTTGCTAATTGCTGGCCCAATAAGCACAAAATGTCTTGATTAATTGTGTGACAGTACAAGTCCGGCCCAATAAGGAGTATTAAGCCCAATAAAAAATTGGCCCATGAGAAGAAGTCCAATGGCCCTTTTTATAAACTTGAGAGAAAAGAATCGTGCCTTGCACGATGATCTTTAGGGTGCCTTGCAGACCCTTTTTTCAGACTGCCTTGCAGTCTTTTTCCCGAAGCCTTGCTCGGGTTTTCTGGCTCAGAAGAAGCTCTCCTCCCTGGGGCGCCAGGGCTCTTTATAGTGGCTGGGCAAAAGACGCCCGGCCGGAAGGTTTGCGCACCCCCCCGGGGGTCTGCGCATTGGTCCAGGGGTTTTTACGCAAATTTTAAGTTGCGTATTTGTGCTTTAGTCCCTCTCTTTCTCTCCTTCTTTCTATTTTCCCTTCTTCTTTTCGTTGGGGCCTTCCCGGTTTTGCTCTGTGCGAAACAGAGCAGGGAGGAGAGGGCGGCTTGGCGATCTCCCTCCCCCTCTCTTCCTTCCTACCGAGAAGCAACAGCAGCGGCGGCGGGAGCAGGGCTGCGGCGGCGAGGGAGCAGGGCCGCGGCGGCGAGGGAGCAGGGCCGCGGCGGCGTAGGAGCAGGGCCGCGGCTGGGGGTTTGCGGCGGTCTGGAGCTGGGCTGCCGCTGCAGCAGCGGCGGCTGGGGTGGCCTACGGCGGCCTGGGGCAGGCCGCGGTGCCGGCGACGGGAAGAGGCGGCGATGGCGGCGCGGACCCAAGCAGCAGCCGCGGGCAGGGGGCCCTCAGCAGGGACCCGCCCTTCTCTCCCTGTCTCTTGCAGGCAGCGACTGAGGAGGGGGGGGGGGGGTGAGGCCAGACTTCCAGGTATCCCTCTCTCCTGTGCGTATATGTCTTTCTCCTTTGGGTTTGCTTGTTTTACCCCTTCCGTTCCGTCCCCCCTTCGACAGTAGGAAGTCAAAAAAATGGCACAACACACGCCTGCGCTATGCAATTACGGGTTCATCTCTCGTCATTATCGCTCAAGTAGCACCCGACGGGACTTGAATTCGCAATGTGCATCCATACACATGAAGCATGATAAAAGAATTTTAATTTTAAAATATTGTGATGGAATTAAAATTTCCATTTCCACACATCCTTAAAGTTACACATGTTACATAAGACAATATCAATAATATGTATTAAGAAGTTGGCATAAATATTAACATTACAAATGGTGTCAATAATAAGGTCGGCCTTCTGGGGGTGAGGATCCAAAATCGGGGGATCTAACTCTCAATACTCTCTGGTACCATTGTGAGCAAGCCACCTCTGGATGCATCTCATACCATCTTTGCAAGATAAGGGCTAGCATAGGACAAGTGCTCAAGATATCCCCTCCGATGCTCAAGTCAGCCTAAGAAAAGAAACAAAAAAAGTAAAGAGAGAGAGAGAGAGCGTGCAACATGTGTCATGCCTTTTTTATCTGTGGTCGAGGACCTCCTATGAAGGTCCTTGTGATTGGGAGTAAAAGCACACAGCATTATCGGGTTGCCAAGTCCAATCATAGGCCCGTCATTAGGGTTACAGCTTTCTAGCATCTGAAGTTCCCATTGGTCCACATAGGACTGATGAAACTTGGGGAGGGGGGAAGACCACAAAAAGGCATCACCCTACCCAATTTCTTTTTTTTTTTTTTTTGAGGACGTGTCTTGCTTACATGTCCAGTGAATCCCAGGTGGACCAATGGAAGCTTGGGTTGCAAGAAAGCTGCACCCTAAGGTGTCCAGCAAGTATAATTCATCTTTTTCCATTGTTAAGTGTACCATGCGTCATCATTAAATAAGTTGCCACACATAGTAATCAAAATAATATTTAGAAACTTGTGGATGATTAAAACTCCATATCACCAAAGGAGTTTCTGATCTATGTACAATTTTAAGCAGCAGAGTTTCCCTTTGGTTAAACTTGAATATGGATGTCCTAATGGTAGTGTACAAAAAGGAATTTGTAGTCACAGTCGCCATATGAATGGATCTTTAACTTGACATACCGTGAGTGTATCTGCCATTCCTGATTCCAGCAGCTCCTCGCGTGCAGTCTGATTAGCATTTGATGTGATCTTTTTAACTTCACTTTTCAAGTTATTCAAATCAGACTTATATTCCCTCAATTTGGCAATAAGCATGGACTTGATGCTAGGCTGCAAACTTCGTGCCTCAAGGTCCATTTTCCGTACCTAAAACATGCAATCCAAAAGACGGTGAGCCCTTGACCAGTTGTAAACAACCAAACAAATGAGGAGGAGATGAAAATAAATACCAAAGTTTCAGCCTCATCCAAACCAGACTTAATTTCAGAGACCTTCTGTTTCTTCTGTTCTGTGAAATGGAAAAGATAGAAAGGTTTCAGAAGCATAAAATCCAAAACTATTCGCACTCAATTATGCTAATGATTCCGTCAGTGTGCAAATTTCGGAAGGGAAAATACATTCTCTGGATATAGCCAATATACGGAGCAGCTCAAACTTGCACTCTGTCAATCGCAGGCAGTGACCTCATACCACAACGTTTACAAAGAAATATGGGGCGTGCCCCCAATTTTCCTAAACACAATGAATAAATAAACGGCATCCTCATAGCTAGATCAAACAAAGAGAACGAGATCTAATCAGATTACCCCCATCAAGAAGGCCAGAAGACGTGCACTTTTTGGAAAGAGATGCCGAAAGCTCGCAGTACTGGCGCTCGTACCCTTGGAACACCTGACTCATCGCTCCCGGCCCCAAGGTGAATAATAGCTCAGCTTGCTCGTCGACCGCCTCCTACATCGAGAACCATCAGATAGTCCACGATTACATGCATCTTCCACGTGAATGAACCATGCCCGACATCAAAATTAATTCTCACGAATGCGTCATAACCAGAGGACAAAATGTGGAGAGAGAGAGAGAGGGACTCCGATGACTAGAAAGCCCCCATTAGAGCAGGAATTGGGAAACCCCATACGCCATTCAACACCAGGAGAATCCAGATTCCACGGAAGTGTGGGATTTCCGAGCGCTAAGGGTGTTGCGATCGAAGAAGACGAAGATTGAAGGAGAACGGAAGGTACGATCTGCGACTTCCTACCTCTCCGAGCTCTGCAATTTCTTATTCTTCTACTCTCTTCTTCTTCTTCTTCCCGATCGAGGGGATAGGTGGGACTGTGGGAGAGGAAAGTGGAAGCGCTCCCAATTGCAAGGAGTAGTCACTGGAACTTGGTTTGGGGAAAAAAATTTATCGGGAGTATTTTAGATGTTTGAGTAATTTTAGAAGATATGTGATTTGAAGCAAAAAAAAAATAGAATATTAACATAATATTTAATTATAATGAATCCAAATATAAAAATACTAATGTTTATTCATTTCTCATATTAAAAGTAAAAGATAAAAAATAACACTGAGCTAAAAACATTGTCCGAGCAAAAGAAATCAAAAAATCCCAACCGATCGCGCACCCCCACTTGACTTGGGCGCGCCAGCTTGCTGTAGCGATAGCGTCGTCCGTCCGCCGCGCTCTCCTTCCCCCACGATCGAGCACAAGGAGAAGAGAAATACTTAGTGCACACCTTGGTGTGCACTAAGTTGGGCACACCCACTAGGGGTGTGCCATTTAGCCTTAGGGGGATTATAATATCCCCCCATCCCACTTTCCCAACCCCAAGGCCAAATGGCACACCCCTAGTGGGTGTGCCCACCTTAGTGCACACTCCAAGGAGAAACATGTGGGTTGGGTTGTTCCGCCGTTCGATAGGTTGGGATCCCCTGCGTGTGCATCTCAGTCAGTCCGATGAATTAGGTGGAAGATCAAATAATTTATCTCACATTTTCTTATTCGATTGTCAGATTAAAAAGTTTTTCTCGACCACAAGTTCAATGGTTGGAATGCATCTATGGACGTTGTTTGTAATTCAGTGAGGTCATTTTCTTTATAAAAAAATTAATTAAAATTATTTATAAAAATTTAAATTTTTTAATAAATTTTTAAAAATCTAATAAGATCGCGTGACCCCACTAACCATAACCTAGCCCTACCTAACTTTTGTCCACCTTAAGTTCTGTGATACATCCAAAAAATTTTTCAGTGGAGTCACTCCAAGGGTCATGATGCATCTATAACCTTTGTTTGTAATTCAACGTGCTCATTCTCTTCGAAAAAAAAGTTTAACCAAAATTAACTTAATAAAATTTTAAAATATTTTTTATAGAATTTTAAATTCTCAATGAAATCATGTGACCCCATTGATCATAACCTAATTGCTAAGGTTGTTGCCCACTCTACTCCTCTCATGTGATATGGATCGATGCAAGAAACAAACATGAATCAATTATCTGATATGATCCGAGTCAACTAAGATAATTCGATTCAATCCGATCCACCAATCAATTTAGGCCTCTTATAATCTGAGTTGTTTGGGCTGAATAATGGTATTTATTGATCCTTATGTTGCTCATTATTTGAACATAGGTTGTTGGACTTCTATGTTAACCACGTTGCAAATCCAGAGAGGGGTGAATAGATTGCTAAAAAATCGTCTTTAAGATTATCTGTAACAAATAACTTTAGAAACACTAAATATAGAAGTTAGAGTTAGTGAGCAGCGGAAATAAAGATAGAGGCAATCACACAGACACATGCAACATAATTTTTATCCTGGTTTAGACCTCCTATCACGAGGAGTCCTTCGTCCTCCCCAAGAAACAATTGAGATTCCACTAACTAAAGGTACAGTCCCCCTTAAAGACACTTACAGATCCAGCCACACTGATCTTCTCTTCAACCCACCAAGAGGTAATAAACACATGTTGCAACAGGTCTTCCTTTCTATAAAAGGGAACAAACCACTCACTAGCACAGTAGGTCTTCTCTTCACTTAGAAGAAGAACACTCTATGAAGAGTATAGAGGTGGCGGCCCCTAGACCAAGTTAATAGAACAATACACTGCTTGATCTGAGACACAATATGAGAGAGTAGAAGAACTACACACTATGAAGCAACACTCTTAGATCATTACAAGCCTTCTCTCAAAGGAAATATTGAAGAATGAAGCTTCAAGGAGAGCTAAGAGCAAAGAAGTTGATTTGAGTGAAGGAGTGAGCTCTATTCTGAACTCTTATTGTTGATGAGCTTTTTCTTTGTGTGATGCTTGATTTCTCTCTATGCTTCTAGTTCTTCTTCAATGTGTCATCATGCTCTTATTTATCTTCTTTTCTGTGAAGTGTCTGTTGATGTATCTGTTGTGTCTCATTTCTTGAAACTTATTTTCAGACAGACGTAGTAGGTCCAACATGGTAGGAGTGTGTGACTACTGGAAACTTGCAAGCAATAAATGTTATGATAGAGAGAGAGAAAGAGATATCATATAGATATCTTCAGTGTTAGTCATCGTAGCAGGTTCGACGTTGTAGGAGTGTGTGACTACCGAAAACCTGCAAGTAATAAATGATAGGAGAGAGAGAGAGAGATCATATGGATATCTTTAGTGTCAGTCAACGTTGCAAGTTATGTTGTAAGAAGATGTACCAAAGGAAGGATAAGCTCATTCTGCCACCATTTAAAGCCTTAGAAGACATGTCATGAAAATGGTAAACAGTAAAAGATGATGTGCATGGGAACTGTATCCGGTAACAGACTATATGTGAGAAGATATCTTTGAATGCTTTCTTGAGAAGAATATGCAACAGATAATGGAAGATTTGAAATACACATCTTTAACACAATTTGAATAATATTGCGTGACATATTTATGATAACAAGATTCGTTCATAATATAGATTGTTCATAAAAGCAGTCAATATAATTTAATTGCAACCATAATTAATATGATTTTTGCAAAGATAATTGTCTGATAAAGATGATCAAGGTATTGAAGATAATTTATCTGAAATAATAATAGATAATATAACGTCAATCGATGTCTAAAAGTAATCGATCTTTAAAGACAATCGATAAATAAATGCAATCGATGTTTAAAGGCAATCAATGCTTAAAGGCAATGGATGTCTAAAGACAATCGATCTCTAAAGACAATCGATCTCTAAAGGCAATCGATGTTTAAAAGTAATTGATGTTTAAAAGCAAACGATGTTTAAAGACAACAGATGTTTAAAGATAATCGATGTTTAAAGACAATCGATGTTAAAGACAATCGATGTTTAAAGACAATCGATGTTTTAAGATAATCGATGTTTAAAGACAAATGATATTTTAAGGCAATTGATGTTTAAAGGCAATCGATATTTTAAAGACAATCGATGTTTTAAAGCATCGATAGATAAAAACAATTAATGTGAAAGCAATCGATGCGATACTGAGCAGTAATCGATGTTATAACTATACAATCGATGCAAGTTTGTTCAACAATCAATGTGATATTAAAACAACAATCGATGTAGACTAAGAAAATTCATACGAAAATGACTTTTAACTTAATTGAGTTTATTTAACTTACAGAGTCATTGCAATTGAGTCCTATTGACAAACTTCAAAAAAATGTTATAGTTAAATATTTTTCATAGTTTTGTTATCACCAAAATAAATATATGGAGATGAATTTTTTATCAATCTCCCCCTTTTTAGTGATGACAAAACAATAAAATATTGAAATCAAGACGATGCACTAAATATGTATTTCGGAGTATTATCTCCCCCTTTTGGTTATTAATCAAAAAGATTTGAAGGGAGAGATAGACAAAGAGAAATGGTGACCAAGGAAATGAGATTATAGTAATAAGAAAAAGGAGAAATTAGATATAGAAAGCAGGTGACAATAAAGATGTAAAGCGGGTTATGATCGGCCAAGCTTTGACTTCCTGCTCTTCAAAATGCTGCTTGAACAGTTCCCAACTGATAGAATAGGATGGCCCCATATCTGCTATGAATTTCTGAATATGAATCTATCTTTGAGTCTGAAGAAACTGACAATACTCGGTGTCACTGAGGGATAGACTGTATATCCTTAGAGCACCAAAACTGACATGCTGTAAAAACTGATCTATAGAGAGAGCGTAAACAATATTGTTGGTAGAGAATTCTTGTTACAGAGCAACAAAAACCTTGTATCTTTCAACCCATATGACAAAAGGATCCTTGACTAAATGATAGAATTTAGATCCATGAATTACTCGGGTGACAAATTGGGCTGACCTACTAACTGTTAAGCTTCATTAAATTGCTCTAGCTATTGAGCTGCCCATGGATAGGTATTCCGCCATTCAGAAGGAAATAATCTTTCAGATTTAGCTAACAGAGGTGCTAAAACTGTAGACTTAATAAAACCTTTGTAATATTCTCTGAAGAGAAAGCGGTTAAAATCCAAATTCACTCCTTTTTGAACTTGAATTATGGCTTTAACTCTGGCATACCTTTCAAAAATAATTGGCCCAACAGTAAAATGCATTAAGAGAAAATAAAATTTAGGCAATGATCAGAACTCTGGCATCTTGAGAGTGGCAAAGTTGACTTGATATTCTGTGCTATGCCGATTCTTAGTCCAAAGGTCATCCAATACATATCTGAATTGAGCCAACTGAGCTTCTGGAAGACCATGAATATGACAATAATCATTGTACAACTGAAAATGCCTCAACAACTTGATTTCTTTTTGAATCTTCGGCCCCCAATTTGTGGTGTGCTGGCGCACAAACCACTCAGAAAGAGAAAGGGGATGATCTGCTGGAGGGTGCCTTCTATCCCTTTCAATCTCATACTTCCTGTAGATAGCTCTATTTGACTTGGCCCATTGTTGATCAGTCTTAGACTCGGCAGTGGATAGAATTTTGCGCATCTCAGATTTAGGCACATTTGATAATGGAAGAATGAGAGATAGATATTCTATGAGATTCATGCTAGGTAGCCCAAGAGCTGCTACAAAGGTGCACTTCTTAATGTAATCTGTGTAGACTGATTTTCGCCTGTGAGTAATAGCCAAAGAATACCATAAAGGTGGAAACTAATCTGAAGAACTGTGGAGTACTAGTGCCTGTGATGTAACACCCGAGAATTTTTATTTGTAGAAGAACATGAATAATAAAGTTATTAGACTTAAGCATTAGTCTTAAATTGAAATAATTGATATTTGGGTATGATTAGTATTAACTAACGTTACCCACAGGGCGACACTAAAAAACTGTAACGGAAACGAAATCCGAGAACACCATAATTTTCAGAAAAATGTGGGGATCTCAGAAATATAAATATCCGAATTTTTCGACATTCGGATTTTGAGATTAAGTCGATGCGACTATTTTTCAGGTGATTTTTCACCTACTATAAAATAAATTCTAAAAATTGAATAAAAATCACCATAGTTTGTAAATCCATCATATTAGGTTATGGTTAAAATTTCAATGCAAATGGACACCATTTGGATAGGTTTACATAGTGAATATTAGGCCAGTTGATTTATGGGTCATTTACGTAAACAATTTCTGGGATTTTACGTAATGACGTAACATAGGTGATGCAAGCCCATGTCATGGTGGGTTAATTTTCTTACACGATGGTGGATGAGGTGTAGGTGTGAGGTTGGATGCATGGGACATGTGTAAATAGTAAAAACCAAGGGGTTTTACTGTTTACACCTGTGCATGGGAGGTGTCCTCACGCAGGGGAGTTTTACTGGGCTATAAAAGCCACTTCTCTTCCTCCGTACATGTCTTTCCAAACGCCCTTTGCTCTTGCTGTTGTCTTTCTCTATTCCTGACTGCTAGGATTGCTGCTGGAGGAGTTGTTGGATTTATTAAGCTCCACAACTACTGCAATTACACTTGTTTCTGCTCATACTGCGATTGTAGCTGCTTCTTCCTTGGTGTTAAATTGCTGTTGAAGTAACTGTCGTGGCTAGCAAGGCATCAACTTGGGAGGAAGTTCTTTTTTTTACTGGGTTAAGCTCTTTCCTCAGGATCACGTGGAGGTTCACCTGCTTAACAAGGTAGGATTCATCTTTCTATGGTTCAATTCGGTTTTTCATATGTCACAAGGAATTCATAATGAACGAATAAGTGACTATACTTGTGATTCTCTGTTTTTTTTTCCTTTCCGGTCATGATAGAAATACTCTTATTGGGGAAGGAACAACTTGATTCTATTAATTTAGAAATCAATTCTTATTCTACCTTTGATCTTTGTTCAAATTTGGAGTCCTATAGAAGTCTAATATCTATAGAACTATGTGAGAACTTTTACTTAATTGTTAGGTACTTCAAGCCTTGATTTAGATTCATGAAACACTTGGAGTTTTAGTGTTTATAATGTAGGAATCTTCCCAACAAACCATTGTTAACAAGATCAAGCTTCCAGTACTACATTATGTCTAGTTCTAGCTAGACAAGCTTGGATTGTAAACCTCTCGTTTCATCTCACTTGTTCAGTTTATAAATATTGGATATCAAACATGTCTTGGTTCATAAGTTCTATAGTTAGGGTGTTTAGGATAGATCTGAGCATGATCTGAGCTTTACTGTCATTGCATCAAGATTACTATTCTGAAATCTGATGTGTCTCTTTGATATTCTGTCCTGATCTTGTCTTGGTTATCATTTGTACACTCCTGAACTATGAATTTGAACTATGGAAATTTGAATTCTGCAGGCCTAGTTAGCTTATTCTTTCCTACCATTTTCAGGTAATACAGATGGGGATGACGCTTAAGGGTTTGAGAGCTGAGTGGACTGACCGTGACAAGCGAAGCCAACTAGTTTCTATTTCTGTTTAGTAGTGTGAAATGAGAAATGTAAAATAAGTTTGTTTTAATCTATTCCTCTCTTAGTTGTTTTGAGGAGTATCTATGTAATAAAACTTCCGCTTATGACGTTATGAATGGATAAATAATTATTACCTCTCGTGCTTGTTTTCTGTCACTTCCGATAAATAGCCTTTTATTAGGACGTGACATGTGAGACCTTTCTTCTTTAAGGAGTTGGACTTGAAGAGGGCAAAGAATCTGCTTTGTGAGTATGAGAGGCAACAGATAGAACTACCCTGAGAATGGCTTCCTCAAATTCATCCTTAATGCCACGAACTGTGAGATCAGTGACACATGCTCCTTTGGGAATAACGGTGATGAAGGATGGTAGAGTAGCCGGATGAAGAGAAGAAAAAGTATGGGTGGAAGTGTGTAACGACCCACTTTATACCTGTACGATTATACCAATCCTCATCGGTACAAAGGGCGTCATTACAGTGGGATAATAACCCAACACTAGACGATAGGTTGATATGTACACGAATAACAATAAATACAGCGGGAATAAAAGAATATAACTCACTCTTATTCCATCATCATCACATCATTCCATAGTCTCTATAGCAAAAGTAAATGGCAAGTCTACATTATAACAATTCCAAAAGAAAAACGTTGTCTATTACATTGTCCAATGATGACATTATTCATACTATGAAATAAAATAACTACTAAAAGGTCTCCATAATTACTATTCCTCGATTCCAGTGTCGGTCTTCACTACACCCTCCTCAGGCATGGGAACACCTATCACACCTGTACACCGAAGCAAGTATGAGTCTAAAAGATCCAGCAAGCAATCTAAAGACTCAACCTTACACATATCACACACATGTTAAACTACTAACCAATAAAGAAACACATATCATCATTTAAACCATAACAGTTTACAGTACATGCTTTAGATAGTTGACTACATACATAAACCACCTAAACACATTTTTAACTAACACATGTTCATACTAAGTCATGGATAATAACACACACCTATACATGCTTTCTACATCTATCATGTAACAAGATTTACCAACCTAACCATTATCCATATCATGATACAACTCTACCAACTAGAGCATGGAATTAAGTACAAGGTAAATAGCAACTTAGCATGATATCTATTCACATTTCACATGCACTTTTCACATTTAATTACACATTTTATTTACTGTTTTAATATAAATAAATCACAATTACACATGATTTCACCTTTTGTTAAACATGAGTTGAAGATTTAAAACATATTCAAGTCGGTTGGCAATTATAAGCAATTTAAGCATTGAACTATGTACTAAATGAATAGCATGTTTATCATGTAACTTAGACATTCTCTCATGTATTTACCACAATCATAATCACAATTTTCTTGCTGTTTTGACATGAAATAAACACAGTTAGATGGATTTACATTTGTTCACATGTTATCTTATTCATTAACAATTCCACATACTCATGGTTCACATTGTATTACTTTACATGTTTATACACATATTCACTTACTCTACCATATGGATGATATTAATCTAAATGACATGATACCAACATGACATTACATTCAACAAATCAACACATGAATGAATGAATATATACATTTTTCTTTGGTTTTCACATGCATTTATACTCTCATTAACATTTACTCTCTTACATATCCTTTAACACATTTTTCACATATTTTTCTCTTGCACCTTCATTTATCTCATGTCACATCATTGCACTTACCACGCGTATCATGGACACTTACCACGTGCCATATTCACATATCACATTACTTTATTCACATTTCATTACTTAAGTTACCATGACACATAGTCCTAACTACCATCTAGAGAAAAACACATTCTCATAATTTAGTAATTAGCATATAGCCTTTTACTTCATTTATCATATATTCACCACCTAGGCAAACTAGTGACGAATCATGGTTACTACGCAGACCGGGAGAAGCCCTCTCCATCCTAACAAGTGGTACTTGTCCACCTCCAGGATTTCATCCTAATGCCCTTAGGATATATTTCATAATGTTGAGCCTTCCATAGGGACTTTTCTATGGTACAACTCTCAGACCTCTATGGTAACAGTGTCAATTAGGCCCAATTTTACATTAAGCACATTATCTCATTTCATCACATTGTTTACATATTTCACATGTACTATTTAATCACCTTATATGCATATTTTAACAATTGCACATGTTTTAATTGGCCTAACATGATATTACTGTTCACAGTAATGAAATAACTCATATCATAGTCCTAGGCATGCTGTTAATTACTGAATCACACAAGATTAAATTTAACATGCTCAATATGACTATTCTACATGGTTTAACTAATAATTACACTTGCTGTCATCAAAATAGATCCAAATTTTTATAACATGATATAAACAGTAAACATGTCACATGCTCAATTTTCCAAATTTTTCAAGTTTGTAGAATAATTATAATAATTAAAACTAATTACAGGTGCATTCATCACTAATTTCCTATGAGTAGAAGTTTACAGTATAACAGTTAAATCTAACAATGCTAATGCTTGAAGACAGTCATTACATGATTGTATAAAATATTATGAAACCCTAACTCTCAACAGATCTATTTACCTCAGATTAAATAGGGTCATATTATGCTCATAGTTCAAAATTCCAAAATTTTAATAATTAACACACATAAAAATTTAGTACAACCTCAATGACTGTTAGTGACCACATATAATTTTTACAGCAAGCATACATATCCAGAAGTTCAAATAATACATTTAAAAGATCAAACAGTGCACTTTTGGAACTCTGAAGAACTTGGCGACAAGATGTGTGCCGCCAACATAGTAAACACACAATATGGTGCCGCCAACCCAGGAACTTGGCGGCACAAGATGTGGCCGCCAACCTCCTGTCAGCAGACCATGCAGACAACACACAAATGCAGGGGAATTTGGAGGTTCCAGGACACGAGGAAAAATCCAGAAAAATGCTAGGACTTAAGGGGACATGCATAGGGTTGACATCCCTAGGTTACTTGCCTCTAAATAAATCCAAGAAGATCTAGATTCGTCGGTGAAGCCCTCCTCGGCCAGGCCAAGAGGATGCTCAAAACCTCTTCAGATCCGGTTCTTCAGTTGATGCAGATGGGTCCTCGGAGTTGGAAAAGCTTCCTCTACATATGGACTATCCTCCTGTCGGTGTAGATCTCCGGAAAACTCCTCCAGTCGCCGGTTCCAGCCCTCCAAAGATCAACTTTTCTCCACCAAGGATGCTAGGGTTTCACAAATGCCAAAAGACTTAATCCGGCCGCAAGAGTGTGTTTTTATAAAGCCAAGGGGTCGGGGCATGCTTAAGGGTAGGTTTCCTACGGTTTTAGGTGGGTTTCCTAAACCGGAACCGTTCGAAATGCTGGCGTTACCAAATCTGAAACCGTCACACATCAGGAAAATTGGCGTCCACCTATGGTGCCACCAAGAGGGAGGTAGGCGTCCATTGATCTGGACGCCAACCACTGTGGCCACGCAGTCAGTGGCACAGGATGCTGCCGCCAACTGTGCATCTCGTCCAGAAAACAAATATTCATTAAAATAATGTACCAACACATCATAAACAATTCAATGGTTACGGAAATAAGTAGATATTACATGCACAGAGTTAATACATATATATATATATATACACATCGTAATTACATACAACATGCATGGATTTAAACAAATGCAACATGTACATTAGATAATGCATGCACATTTAAATATATTACATGTATAAGATAAAGTCATATGTACTTACAAGGTATATAGCAATACTTACCCATCATATGCACAACATTATTTAAGTACAATATACACTATAAACAATTTGATGAGTACAGAATTAGATAGATATCACATGCACAAGATAAATATACATATATACATATGTACAAAGCATAATTACATACAATATCCATGGAATAAGTAGTATAATATGCACATCAATAGTTAGACAGTATATGCATAGTATTATTAAGATGCAATATGCATAAGGTTAATTAAAAACAGTCTATACAACAATAGTTTATTTGCATGCACACACTTAAATTGATATATATATATATATATATATTATATATATATACACCTATGTACACAACATAGTTACATACATTATGCATGAATAGGTAAATACAATATACATCAATAATTAGATTCAACATGCACCTTTATACACATTACATGCATAGAAAATTAACTCATATATACCTACAAGATGTATAGCAATATTCACATATTGTATGCACAACATTACTTAAATATAATATATCTAGGTTTTTAGTAAGCACAATATGCACAAAATTAGCTAATTACTTATTCTCACGGAAAATAACATATATATACATATATATGCACATGAGTAATTTAAAAATTGCAATATGCACAGTTTAATACACATACTATATACATAACTAGCAACTATCACATGCATAATATAAAATGAATAAAATTCAGAATCATTGTACAGCTGAAAATGCCTCAACAACTTGATTTCTTTTTGAATCTTCGGCCCCCAATTTATGGTGTGCTGGCGCACAAACCACTCAGAAAGAGAAAGGGGATGATCTGCTGGAGGGTGCCTTCTATCCCTTTCAATCTCATACTTCCTGTAGATAGCTCTATTTGACTTGGCCCATTGTTGATCAGTCTTAGACTCAGCAGTGGATAGAATTTTGCGCATCTCAGATTTGGGCACATTTGATAATGGGAGAATGAGAGATAGATATTCTATGAGATTCATGCTAGGTAGCCCAAAAACTGCTACAAAGGTGCACTTCTTAATGTAATCTGTGTAGACTGATTTTCGCCTGTGAGTAATAGCCAAAGAATACCATAAAGGTGGAAACTAATCTGAAGAACTGTGGAGTACTAGTGCATGTGAGACCTTTCTTCTTTTAGGAGTTGGACTTGACGAGGGCAAAGAATCTGCTTTATGAGTATGAGAGGCAACATATAGAACTACCCTGAGAATGGCTTCCTTAAATTCATCCTTAATGTCACGAACTGTGAGATCAGTGACACATGCTCCTTCGAGAATAATGGTGATGAAGGATGGTAGAGTAGTCGGATGAAGAGAATAAAAGTATGGGTGGAAGTGTGTGTAGAAGGTCCACTTGACTGGATGAGAAGGATGTATTGGCTTGTGGTGCATCTGTTTGAGTGGTTGGGATTGATGTGGAGGGGATAGGTTGAGAGGAGGTAGGTAGAGAGTTGGCCATTGGTGGGTTGACGGAAGAGGATGGTGGGGGATGAATTTGGTTCATCAATAAATGGTGTTGGAGATGAAAGGGGTTGGTGGATAGATTTCTTTGAAGGTTCAGGAGCAGGAGGAACAATGGATAGTTCTGCTAGTGAGGAAGGATCAAGTGACTGTTCCTACTAAGTCACAGATGGAATCTCTACATGAAGATAATCTGTGCTAGGCTTCACATCTTCAGGTTGAACAACTGTCATTGAGGGGCCCTGGTGGCCCTGTGTCTTCTGCCTGCTCAGATGGCCCTGGTGGCCCTGCGGCTTCTGCCTGCCTGAAAGCCCTGATGGTCCTGCGTCTTTTGCCTGACCTGAAAGCCTTGATGGCCCTGCTTCTTGTCCCTACACATAGGGCCCTGATGGCCCACCTGCTTCTTCTTCTTCTACTAATGGTGCTGAAGCATTCTCTTGCTCAGATGGCCCTTATGGTTCAACAAAATCAGCAGGTTTGTTGACTGGAGCAGATCATATTATGTGAGTTCTCACAAGTTGGGTGAGGTTAGTCACCATGGTCCGCAAACTACTCAATTCAACTTTCAGATCCTTAAGCTCATGCTTTACTTCACACATGAGTTTTCCTTGAACATTTTGGCTTTCTATAATAGGCTCTAAGTCATGCTACATTGTACAAAGAAGTTATCATTGAGCCTTTCTATAATAGGCTCTAAGTGAACACAGACTTTCAGTTGTTTGTTTTCTTGTGACCTTTCTTGTGGAGAGGAGGTGCAATAGTGTCAGGGTTAGGAGAAGCTTCTTTGTCAGGTGTAACACTATTTCTGACACCAGCATCAATAACAGTGCTTCATCAGTAATTGCATCATCAACAAGCCCATCAATGGGGATCCCACCTTCAGGTTGACTGACAAAGGCATCATCATCAAATGTATCTCTATTAGTCCTTCCATAAATGTACCTCATGAACATTTTCTGCAGGCTTCCCCTAAACTGGTGCCAAAATGGATTCTTTAGTAACTATTTCTAAGTTTCCCATCTACACATCGTCTGGGAAAAATTCTTGATGTTCCCCTCAACAAAAGCTACCTCCACATGAATATCAATAAAACCAACATACATTTCCTGTGCAACAGTAGTTTCCACAACAGGTTCAGTCATAGTGTTTTCATTTTCTGGTTGCATTGAAGACTCAATAGTTTCAATGTGCTCAGGAGGTATATCCTCAATTCTTCAATCAAGAATAATAGATGCAACTATCTTTGCACACATAACATCAGACTCAACTGCTTAAGTTGAAGGAGCTTCTGTACTGAGATCAGTTGCCAAAATGGCCTCTCCTGCTGCCATAGAGTCCTTGGACCACACATTATCAGATAGAATGAATCCACTTTTCTTGATATTTCTGGTTCTAATGGGCTGTCCCATTCTTTCCAACATTTCCCCTTCCAGGTCTACTTCAAAAATGACGAAAAAATTTTGTGAGCAGATGAGAATAGGGAAGTGGGACTGCCAACTTGTTCTGGACATCTTAGATGAGCTTTGTTGTAGCTTTCATCTTTTCAACAATGATCTGTGCCATGTTCACCTTTTGATTCTGCATTGCCCAGAACATAACATCTGCATCCCCTCTTGTGCATTGAGAAAAGCTAGGACCACGGAGTACTAAGATTTGACAGACAATAAAATGTAAAAGTCTGTTGAAAGCAGTAAACTGATTGATATCAATCTTACCTTCTTTGAGCTTATACTCTGTTCCAATGATACCGAGCCTCTTGACATGAATATCTACTGAATTTGCGAGACTATGACCATCTTTGGAACATTCAAATAATTCTTCCAATAAATCAAGGGTTATCCTTATGCGCTTACCTTTCACAGAAGATACCAATGTTGCTTCATCTTTAGATTGCAGGCAGGTGTAGAACACTTTAGTAGTTGAGGGTAACTAGGTTCAGAAACTGTGCACAAACCTGTCCACTTCATTCTTTCTAGGGCTTCCACAATATTGACCATGCCATGCTTGTTCAAATCTGACACATCTACAACCTTGTTCCCTCAGATCTTGATCTTGATTGACTGATACCTCTGGAGTTGATTTTCCATGAGGAACTCTGCACTATAACCTCCCAAACTGCTGGAACATCCTGATGTGGCTATGAGAAAAAAAATCTTCGAGCTAGCAGGAGGTAGGAGAGTAAAACCCCTCAAGAAATTTGAGCAGGAAGGATTGAGAATCTTCGAAGAGAAGAGAGAGGATCTCTTTCGAAATCGTGAAACCAAGAGAGGGTTTCGTGGAGTTGGAGTCGAAAGGGGGTGAGGAGAGAGAGAATCGATAGCGAATAGGTTATAGCTCATAGAATAAATAGAGGGGAAAGTAATTGGAATCGATAAGGTAAAAATTGATTACACAAAATGACAAAATAGGGTGTATCAATTACTGAACAGCTTATCCAGGAAAATATCGATTGCTGACGGAAGCATATCGATTAATGATGAAACATAAGAGAGGATAGAACTAATTGGAATAAAGGAGATGGACAATTTTTACTCTGAAATAAATTGATGTATTTCAGCTATATGCAGATATATCCATTATAAATTGCACATGCTTAATTCCCTTCTAAGAGAGGTGAATCTCTCTTCACGTAAGGCCTTTGTAACGATGTCTGCTAACTGATTTAAAATATATACGAAAGAAATACTAATATTACCATTAGCTACATGATCTCTAATGAAATGATACATAACCTCAATATGTTTGATCCTCAAGTGTTGCACAAGATTTTTGGTGAGATTAATAGCACTGGTGTTGTCACATAGCAGTGGAACATTCTTGATATGTAATCCATAATCTTCATTTTGTTTTTTTATTCAAAGAAGTTGAGTAACAGCTCCCAACATCCACATATTCAGCTTCAGCAGTTGATAAGGCTACTGAGTTTGTTTCTTTGAAGACCATAAGATCAAACATCCTGCAAGAAACTGACAACAACCACTGGTGCTTTTTCTATCCACCTTGCATCCCACACAATCAGCATCAGAGTATCCAATTAAATTGATTTTACAGTTTTTAAGATACCATAGACCTAAGTTATGAGTAGAGCTAAATATCTAATTTTTTTTATATTGAAACTAAGTGAGATTCCATGGGATCAGATTGATACCTAGCACACATACATTCACTAAATAAAATATCAGGCCTACTAGCAGTTAAGTAAAATAGTGAACCAATCATACCTCTTTAAAGTTTTTGGTCCACTTTCTTACCTTGTGGATCATTATTCAACCTTATTGAAGTGCTCATTGGAGTGGATAAAGAGTTTGCATTGTCAAATCTAAATTTCTTTAATAATTCCTTGGTGTATTTGATTGACTAATGTGAGTGCCTTCTTTGCCTTGTTTGATTTGTTGTCCAAGAAAATAGTTGAGCTCCCCCATCATGCTCATTTCGAATTCTCCCTACATTAACTTTTCAAGTACTTGCATAGAGATTCGTCAGTAGATCCAAAGATGATGTCATCAACATAAATTTGTACAATTAATATGTTTTAGTCCATGATTTAATAAATAGTGTGTTGTCTACTTTTCCTCTAATGAAATCATGATTTAAAAGAAATGCACTGAGTCTTTCATACAAGCTCTAGGTGCTTGTTTCAGACCATATAAAGCTTTATACAATTTAAAAACATGATTAGGATAGTCTGTGTCATCGAAACTAGGAGGTTGTTCTACATAGACCCCCTCTTTTATAAAACCATTAAAAATGTTGATTTCACATCTATTTGAAAAAGTTTTAAATCTAATGCAGATGCATATGTTAGTAGAATCCGAATAGCCTCATGTCTAGCCACTAGTGCATAGGTTTCATCAAAGTTTATGCCTTCCTCTTGGAATAGCCTTGAGCTACCTATCTATTCTTATTTTTAGTAATGACACCAGCTTCATCCAACTTGTTCCTGAACACCCATTTGGTGTTAATCACTGGATGATCTGATGGTCTAGGAACAAGGGACCAGACTTAGTTTCTCTTGAACTAATTTGGTTCATCTTACATGGCTAGAATCCAAGATTCACCAATCAGTGATTCATTGACTGTCTTAGGCTCACTTTGAGAAACGAAAGCTAAATAATCACAGAAAATAACATTACCTATGGTTCTTATCCCTACATTTAGATTTCCAATGACATTTTCTTTTGGATGATCCTTCTGATATCTCCATTCCCTAGGAAGATCTTCATGAATTAGATCTTTCTGTTGTAGTTCTTCCAGGGATGGATCCTCATTATCCTTAAGAGATACATCTTGCATTATCTTGGATAGATCCTCTGTACCTTCATCATCACTAACAATTTCCTTTCTCAAGGACAAGTTTGATTCATCAAATACAACACGTACGTTTGCTCAATTATCAAATTTATTTTATTAAAACTCTATATCCTCTAGGTTTAGATAGCCAAGAAAAATACCTTCGTCAGATTTTAGATCTAGCTTACCAATGTTTGTCTTACCATTGTTGTGAATGAAGCAGGGACAACCAAATATCTTGAGATGACTGATCTTAGGCTAATTCTGCTTGTACAACTCATATCTTGTCTTCTTCAATATAGGCCTTATCATGGCTCTATTTGATGATCAGTCCATCTCCATATAATTTTATTCATTATATGTAATTTTTTGTGATTACAAAACCTTAATAAATACTCTATAACAACCTTTTTCTGAAGTTTATCCACAGAAATAACTCAAGCAAAATCTGTAAGTGATCCTCACATACTGTTATTTGAAGTTCAAAAAATATTTCTTTAAGTACACATCGATTTTCATTATAGAACAATAATTTCATAAGTAAAACAACGATTTGATCGCAATAACGATTTGCCTTTACTTGAATAACGATTTGATCGCAACAATGATTTGTCTTTACCTAAACAATGATTTGATCACAACAACGATTTGACTTTACTTAAACAACAATTTGATCGCAACAACAATTTGCCTTCACTAAAACAACGATTTCATAAGTGAAACAACGATTTCAGTCTCACAACGATTTCATAAATGAAAACAACTTTCATAAATGAAACAACGATTTCAGTCTCACAACAATTTCATAAGTGAAATAATGATTTCATAAATGAAATAACGATTTCAGTCTCACAACGATTTCATAAGTGAAACAACGATTTCATAAATGAAACAACGATTTCAGTCTCACAACGATTTCATAATGAAACAACGATTTCTTAAGTGAAACAACGATTTCAGTCTCACAACGATTTCATATGTAAAACAACGATTTCGTTAATACATCAATTTCACTTCTATTATACAATAATTTCAATATTAACTTCACTAGAACATCAATTCCACATGAATTTTGATCACATCGATTTCATTTTAACATAGATTTCATTTATACTTGAATTATGATTATGACATCGATTTCAAGATTACATCAACTCTCTACACAACGATTATGGTTTAAATAAACTATCAAACACTATCATCATCGTCTCAAATAACCTTGAATATATTCATCTTTCTTGATAATAAATTATATGAATTCAAATCTATATGGATTTCAAAAACCTTCCCACGCACTATACAATATCTTATGATCTTGAGTATCTTATACGATATATCCTTGCTTGTCTCACTTGTATTACATAAAGTCTTGCTTTATATGATAACAGAATAACATTTCCTTTCTTGTATATCTTTCTACTACACGACTACTAATGTTGACTGACAGTTTAGACAAAAAGGATTTGTCTATGTGTTAGCATTTATTGTGTGCAGGACTTTTGTAGAATCACACGTCAAAGAGGAACCTGCCAACCTGACAAGAACACAAAAGATCCAGACAATCTTTCCTTGAAGATGAAAGGGTCAATCCAAGCATTAATGACTGCAGGCTCACCTACTCCATGCTTCAGACCAGTCTCTCTAGCATGCATAAAGCTGTGAGACATAGATACTTCAAACGGTCAAATTATTACAAAGATGATAAATACAAGACTGGTGACTCCATGAAGAATAGTTTTGTACACTCATCTTTCATAGTGAAAAATCCCAGTCACTTGAAGAGCCAACTTGCTCATTCCAACCTTCTCAAGCTCTCAGCTCTTAGAGATCTCATTCCATCCTATTGAGAGCTAGCGTAGGTCTGAGAGAGAGAGAGTTCATTCCAGATTATCTTGTGTCTCTCAGACTTTGCCTCAGATCAAGCATTGTCTATTGGCTTGGTCTTGGGGCCCTCCTACTTCAAATCAATCTGTGTGGGCATTCCTCTTCAAGTGTGAAGAGAAGACCTGTCGAATCAGGTGGTGTAATTCCTCTTCTGGTAGAGAAGAGAAGGCCAGCTGTTGCTGGATGTGTAAGTGTTCATAAGGGGGACTGTACCCTTGTTTAGTAGAAACCCAAGTTGTTGCTTGGGGACTGGACGTAGGACTCTTTGGGATAGGAGGTCCGAACCAGGATAAAAATCTCATGTTGTTTGTGTGATTGCGTTTGTGTCTTCATTCTACACTAACTCTAACTATCGAACTTAGTGTTTTCTGTCAAGCCTTTTTATTTACAGGTATTAGTCGTAAAGAATTTTAGCAATCTATTCACCCCCTCCTCTGGGCTTGCTATTTGGGCAATAAGTGGTATCAGAGCCAAGTCTCTTTAAGATAGAAGATCTCACAGTCTTAAGAGCAAAGATAAATGGCAGATCAAGGATATACAGAGGGTCAATCCGTCAACAGACCTCCTCTATTTGATGGTGGAAATTACAACTACTGGAAGACTAGGATGGAGTTCTTCCTTCAAGGTCTTGATTTCCAATTATGGTCAATTATCGAAGAAGGAGATCTCCTAGTAACCAACGACAGAGACAAATAGATAGAAGAAGACAAGAAGAATATATCCCTAAACTACAAAGCTAAGAGTATACTGTGCTGTGCTCTCAGCAAGAAAGAGTTCAACAGAATTTCAGCCTGCAAGTCAGCTATGGAGATGTGGGAAAAACTTAGACTCACGTATGAAGGAACTGACAAGGTGAAAGAAACAAGAATAGACATTTTGGTAGCTCATTATGAAAGATTTCAAATGCAATCAAGAGAATCCATCACTCAAATGTACACATTCACATACATCACCAACGGTTTGGCTGGGCTTGGAAAAACCTATGACATCGGAGACATGGTGAGAAAGACTGAGATCTCTACCAGCCTCATGGACTCCAAAAGTGACAGCTATAGAAGAAGCCAACGACCTTAGAAGAATGTCACTTGAGAAGCTCATTGGGTCATTAATGGCTCATGAGATAATATGGAGAGGCTGAGAGAATCCTCCAGCAAGAAGAAGCACAACAATGCTCTCAAGGCCACATAATAAATAACTGATGACGAATCAGATGGTGACAGAAGCAATGAGAGCAGTAAAGACGAAGAAGCCTTTCTCTCAAGAAGACTGCAGCGCATTCTATCCAAGAAAAATACTAGTCAGGAAGAAGATACTTCAAGAAAGGTAAAGACTTTAAAGGGCCTGAAAGTAAAGATGTTAAGAAAGCTGAACCAATATGCTATGAGTGCAAGAAGCCTGGACACATCAACCCGACTGTCCCAAGTTAAAGAAAACTGAGTTCAAGAAAAGGACAACACAAAGAAATTCAGAAGATACAAGAAGAAAGCCATGGTTTCTGCATGGAACAACGAAAGCGACTCAGACAGTGAGTCAAGCTCCAGCGAAGAAGAAGAAGAAAAGGCCAATCTGGCCTTCATGGCAAATGTTAATGATAAGGTAACTTCAGACTCATCTTTCACTTCTTGCAATGAATCGGATTCAGATAGTCTAGAGGATGCTTTTAACGAATTATATAGCAAATATAAAGATGTTTGTAAATTGTTTAAAATAACTAAGAAAAACTATACATGTCTTGAAGTAACCAACTCAGATCTGAAATCTGAAACTGAACAGTTAGAAAAATAAAATTTGAAATTAAAAAGAAGAAGTGAACTGTTACATGAAGATTTAAAGAACAAAAATGAAAAGATATTAAACTTAGAAAATCAGGAAATTACAAGTAAACTTAAAAATGAAATCAATACACTAACAAAAGATAATGAATATCTAATGGCCACAGTTGAAAAATTTACAAATGGTAAGTCCTCCCTAATATTAAAAGGAGTAAGAAGATCAGGTAAGAAAAAGTATGGGTTATGATACACTCCACCAGATAATGAAGAAACTGTAATTCATCCTAAAATTTATCCAACTCTAAAATTCGTAGCTGAACAAAGTCCTGATTACAAAATAAATAAAATAAAAACCATAAGCCAAATAAGACAATAAACAATATCCATTGCTGCACACACTGTAACAAATTAGGTCACACTAAAATACATGCACAACCAAACCCTAAATAGATTCCCAAAAGAAACTGTGAAGAAACTAACTAATCAGGACCCAAAAGAACTTGGGCACCTAAAGCTCATTGATTGATTGCAGGGAAGCCATAGAGCATCTAAATGGTACCTTGACAGTGGGTGCTCAAGGCATATGATAGTTCAAGAAATTATTCTCTCATATCAAAAGTGAAGAAGGCACAGTAACTTATGGTGACAATGGAAAAGGGTTAGTAATTGGTTCTGGATCCATTGGAAGTCAAGATGGAACCCTCATAGAAGATGTTTTATGCGTCAAAGGACTCAAGCACCTTCTTATTAGCATCAGCTAGCTATGCGACAAGGGTCATCAAATCAAGTTTCAAGAATCAAATGTCTGATTATCAAGGATGGTGAAATTATCTTCGAAGCCAACAAAGAAAAGAACTTGTATGTATTGCATTTAGAAGAACTAAAAGATCAAGATATTTGTCTAGCAGCTAGTAAAGATCAGAATGCTGAATTATGGCATAGAAGATTAGTCCATTGTAGCTTGAATGGAATAAGAAAGCTCATCAAGTATGATCTAGTAAAAGGTCTGCCGAAGATAAATGCAAAACTAGACAGTATTTGTGAACCTTGTGCAAAAGGAAAGCATGTAAAATCCTCCTTCAAATCAAAGACAGTAGTCACTACCTCCAAACCACTAGAACTGCTACATATGGATTTGTTTGGACCAATGAGGACCACCAGTCTGGGAGGAAAGAACTTTGGATTTGTTATAGTAGATGATTATTCAAGATTTACATGGGTATCATTCTTAGAACACAAAGATGACACATTTGAAAGTTTTGTAAAGTTCAGTAAAGTAGTTCAAAAGGACAACAAGTTCAGCATCATCAATATTCATTCAGATCATGGAGGAGAATTCAAAACGAGAAATTTGCAGAATTTTGTAATGATCAAGGTATAGAACACAATTTCTCAACTCCTAGAACACCTCAGCAAAATGGAGTAGCTGAGAGGAAGAATAGAACCTTGTTGGATATGGCTAGGACCATGCTATCCGAATACAACCTTCCAAGATACTTCTAGGCAGAGGCTATTAACATAGCATGTTACATCATAAATAGAGTTATGATCAGGCCAATCCTAAAGAAGACTGCATATGAGCTGTACAAGCAAAGGAACCCAAGATCAGCCACTTCAGAACATTTGGATGTCGATGCTTCATTCACAACAATGGTAAGAAAGATATAGGTAAGTTGGATTCCAAATCTGATGAAGGAATCTTCATGGGGTACACTTCTAAACCTAAAGGATATAGAGTTTTTAATAAAAGTACTCTATTAATTGAACAAACTGTTCATGTTATCTTTGATGAGTCTAACCCTTCCTTGAGAAAGGAAGTCGATAGTGATGCTGAAAATGTAGAAAGTCTCTCCAGAAAATGAAGGATACAACTATTAAGGATAATGAAGATCCTCCCTTGGAAGAACTACAACAAAAAGAATTATCCATGATGATCTTCTAATGGAATGGAGATACAGGAAGGATCACCCTAAGGACAACATCATTGGAGATCCATCGGTTGGGGTAAGAACTAGAGGTAACGTTATTCCCTGTGATTATTTAGCATTTGTGCCTCAAATCGAGCCGAAGACAGTTAATGAAGCACTGTCTGATGAATCTTAGATTTTAGCCATCTAAGATAAACTTAATCAGTTTAGGAGAAACCAAGTTTGGTCCCTTATTCCGAGACCATCAGATCATCATGTGATTGACACTAAATGGGTGTTCAGGAACAAATTGGATGAAGTTGATATTATCACTAGAAACAAGGCTAGACTGGTTGCTCAAGGCTATTCCCAAGAGGAAGGCATAGATTTCAATGAAACCTATGCACCGGTGGCTAGACTAGAGGCTATTCGGATTCTACTTGCATGTGCATGTGCACTAGATTTGAAACTCTATCAAATGGATGTAAAATCTGCATTTTTAAATGGTTATATAAAGGAGGAAGTTTATGTGGAACAACCTCCTGGCTTTGATGATTTAGAGTATCCCAATCATGATTTCAAATTGCACAAACATTATATGGTTTAAAACAAGCACCTAGAGCATGGTACGAAAGACTTAGTGCATTTTATTAAATCATGACTTTTTAGAGGACAAGTAGATAGCACACTGTTTATTAAGTCAAAATTCAAAAATATATTACTTGTGCAAATCTATGTAGATGATATCATATTTGGATCTACTGATGAATCCTTGTGCAAGTATTTTGAAAAGCTCATGCAGGGAGAATTTGAGATGAGCACGATGGGAAAGCTCAACTGTGACGGAACGCCTCGTCCAAGCCCATTAAACCGGTAACGTGCTTGACCCGGGTCCATCTCCCGCGAACGGGCCGAAGCCTCGCAAGGGGTACCACACACTAGTCCGTGAAAACACAAAGGAACACACCATTGCATTTATAATATACAAGGTTTTACATAGCCAACTTCAAAAGAAATAATGGAAAGTACACAAGCCTGGGGCATACCCCGAGGTACAACAGGTACAACTGAAGAAAGAAAAGCTACACTACTGGAGGCGCTGGGCCAACACCGCTACGTCGCGGCTCCGAACTGGACGACGGTAGAGAAACCTCCTCCTCGCCCTCGCCTGTGGGGAGTAGGGTGAGCCTCGCTAGTCACTGGCTCAGTAGGGACTCCCCCAACACCGAGCAAACCAAACACAAGTACCGAAAGCAGTAAACTATGCTAGAATTTATAGCTCAACTAAACATGATATTAAAGCTATAAACAAACTCACCGCTAGCCGACTGCGTAAAACATCTGAAATAATAAACGGTAAAACTCCAACACGCGTGTACGAGCTACGGTAGAGACCGCCACACTCGAGCCACGTAGACTGGTTCGCGACCCAGCAACAGACTCGGACAAACTAACACAGGTCTACCTCTCAGTCGTGCTAAGTTTAGTTTAGATCCCAAGGAATAGTGCAGTCCTTTCCAAACGTGGTTGTAAACCTAGGGTCTCTATCAACACGATAGACACCGGTACTCCATGTAGTCTGACTATTTCCTTCACATACAATGCAGCTAGAACATCTACTGACCACTTGTTCTTCACTGGCAAAAAGTGAGCCGACTTAGTTAAGCGGTTGACTATAACCCAGATACCATCGAATCCACCTCTAGATTTAGGTAGTCTGAAAATAAAGTCCATCCCTATACCTTCCCATTTCCATGCCGGGATTTCTAGGGGTTTAAGCTTACCTGCAGGTCACAAGTGTTCCACCTTGATCTTTTGACATGTTAAGTATCGGGCGACATATTCCGCCACCTCCCTCTTCATGTTTGGCCACCAAAAGTTTCTTTTCAAATCCTGATACATTTTGGTAGTTCCAAGATGAATGGTATATCTGGTCTTGTGAGCCTCATCCATAATCGTCTTCTTTGTCTCCGCATGGTCAGGTACACATACTCGATCTCGGAATAATAGTCTTCCTTCTTCAGTTAAAGAGAAATCCGGCCTCTGATCTGGATTAGCCTTAATCTCCACAAGCACAGGGTCATTGTCTTGGAGTGCTATAATATCCTCCAGTAGTGTAGGTTGTGCTCTCGCACTAGCAATAAGGCATCCCTTCTTCTTGATGTCAGCATCAATATTTAACTTAGCAAAATCTTCTAATAATCTCCATTCGCCCACCATTAGACTGATAATGTGATCATTGGCTTTCTACTTAGAGCATCTTCCACAACATTTGCTTTACCTGGATGATATTGGATAGTGAAGTCGAAGTCTTTGAGATACTCCAACCACCTCTGTTGTCTCATGTTTAAGTCCTGCTAAGAAAACAATACTTCAAGCTTTTATGGTCAGAAAACACAATGAACTCACCATATAGATAATGACGCCATATCTTCAAGGCGAAGACTACAGCCGCTAGCTCTAGATCATGAACAGGATAATTATCCTCATGCTTCTTCAATTGTCGGGACGCATAGCATATGACTTTCCCATTTTGCATCAGCACACAACCTAGGCTGATTCCGGATGCATCTGTGTACACTTCAAAGCTACCCCCAGCAACTGGCAGTGTCAGTATAGGTGCTGAGGTAAGGTGCTCTTTTAAAGTCCTGAAACTTTCTTCACATTCATCAGTCCATGCAAATGGATTCTCCTTCCTGGTAAGTCTGGTCAATGGTACAACTATCTTTGAGAAATCTTTAATAAAGCGACGATAATATCCGGCTAAACCCAGAAAGCTCCTGATCTCCGACACAGTTGTCGGCCTTGTCCAGTTCTTTACTGCTTCCACCTTAGATGGGTCTACAGAAATTCCCTCCTTGGATATGATGTGGCCAAGGAAAGACACTTCCTCCATCCAGAACTCACACTTACTAAGTTTTGCATAGAGTTGATTATCTCTAAGCACTTGCAGAGCAACCTTCAAGTGTTCCTCATATTCTTCTTTGGACTTGGAGTAAATAAGGATGTCATCAATGAACACTACCACGAATTGGTCTAAGTATGGCCTATAATATCTTCATAAGTTGCATGAAAGCCACTGGAGTATTTGTCAACCCGAACGGCATGACCACAAACTCATAGTGACTATATCTACTCCGGAATGCAGACTTGTGTATATCCTCTTCCTTTATCCTCAGTTGATGGTAGCCTGATCTTAGATCTATCTTGGAGAAATATTGTGCACCAGAGATCTGATCGAACAGTTCATCGATGCGGGGCAATGGATACTTATTCTTTATTGTCAACTGGTTTAACTGACGGTAATCAATGCATAGCCTCATTGTCCCGTCCTTCTTCCTGACAAATAGTACTGGTGCTCCCCACGGGGATGTGCTGGGCCTGATAAAACCTTGATCTAGTAGTTCTTGGATCTGCCTCTTTAGCTCCTGCAATTCAACAGGGGACATGCGATATGGAGCTTTGGAAATAGGGGCTGCCCCAGGGAGTAACTCGATGGTGAAGTTTACCTCCCGCTCAGGTGGTATACCAGGTAATTCCTCTAGGAATACATCAGGATAGTCTCTGGCTATGGGAATGTTTTCTAGGGTTGGTTTCTTCTTTTCAGTCGCCACGACTGAAATTAGGAAAGCGTCACAACCCTGGTCGATCAGCTTGGAAGCCTTTAAAGAGGATATCAAGATAGGGTGTTTATGATAATGGGTGCCAAGTAGCAAAAATGTTGAAGATTTGGACTTTTAAAGGTGACCCTTCTATGGTGACAGTTTACATCGGCATCATATTCAATTAGCCATCGACACCCAAAATGGCATCATAACCCTTCATGTCTAAACAGATGAGGTCGGCAGGGAGATTGTGTCCTCCAATTATAGTTTCACATTTTTGCAAGTAGTAGGTGAGTTTAGATTCTGAGCCAGGGGAGATGCTACAGTGATCTGGATTTTAGAGGTACAGGTTTAACAGGTAGAGTTGCAGCAAATGTGGTGGAAATAAATGATATGCAGCTCCAGTATCAATAAGCACAAAGCAGGTTGAGAGTGTATGGAAATGGTACCTTCCACCATACCCCCTTCCTCGGGTAGGTCTGCTTCTATGACAGCATTAAGGCGTCCCTGACGCTTTGGTACACTCTGGGTCTTGCCTGATTGGTCCTTCAACATTGGACAGTCAGGAATACAGTGGTCACGACCACCACATCTTAAGCATGCACCGAGCTTCTTCCAGCATTCTTCAGCTCGGTGCTCTGGTTTATCGTAGAACTTGCAGTTCTCAGCAAACTGCCTTCCTTCTACCTTGACCTTCTTGTCTACAGCATTGTCTCTTCCAGCATTCGACCTCTTCTTGTTGTTATTGTTGTTGTTGCTGTTATGGAAAGTTGGAGCAATATTAGGTACTCCCTTCTTGACAAAGACTGGCCTTGAGTTGTCCTTGCCCCTCATACCTTCTACCTTTGCCATGGTGTCCTCTACCAGCTGGGCTCTTTGGACTATCTCAGTGTTTTTGAATGTTGTGAGGTCCGAGCTTCTCGATGAACATGGGACTGAGCCCATCCATGAACCGATTAGCCTTCAATCTCTCCGTGCCCACCAGATGTGGGGCATACACAGCCAGACGCGCGAACTGAGCCTCATACTCAGCCACAGACATTCCTTTCTTTGCTTCAGTGCGGCAAATTTTGCCGCCTTCTTTTCCTTAACTATTTTCGAGAAATATTTTCTCCAAAATATCTCCAAGAATCCAGCCCACTCCAGTTCAGCAACATTAGGTTAATGGGCCGATGTGGCCTTCCACCATGCTCGGGCATCCTTCGTGAATTGAAAAGTGGCCAGTACCACCTTCTCCCTTTTAGTGCATTGCATTACCTGAAAAATTCTTTCTATTTTCCTCTTGCCAATTCTCTGCCTCAACTGGGTCAGGTGATCCATAAAAACGAGGAGGGTTCAAACTCCTAAAGTTACGGTGCAGCACCGCTCCGTTTCTAACAGCAGCAGCCTAATTTCCAGCCTGAACACATTCTGTAAGGCCTGGGTCAACCCAGCTATGGTTTCTTGCATAGCTTGGCATTGATTGCGAGCCATTACAGTTGAGTGTAAGAGTTATGAGGTTCCTGAGAAAAGGATGGAAACCAATTAATGTCTCTTGATACATTATAAGAGTCAATGGGTAAGGAGTGTTTTGTTCATTCTAACATATTCCCAGTCTCTACCCCTTTCTCACCAGGTACTATGCTTAATTTCCATGACCTAGGTTCCATAGGTATCTCTTAATCCTGAGACATACATCCTATTTGGTTTCATAGCTCTGATACCACTTAACTGTCACGTCCTGAGAATTACGCAGTGGATATTAATTCAGATAATTCGAGTTGATATCCCGACGTGGGCAGTCGGAAAATAAGCCTCTAGCTAGCAAGCACTAATTGCGTATCAACACAACATCAGAATAGGGCCCAAATATTGAACTCAACTAATCCTGTATTCAAATCTCAACTCATTGTATTCCAAATGGAAACTAATACATGACTAAGACTCAATAAAACAAATTACATAATACCTCACTTCCTACTACATGAAACTAACACTCAAAACAAACTACTATAACTAGACTCATTGTTGGAATGCTCATCACTCGGACGCAATCCCATCCTCGACTTGCTCCTCATCTTGAATGTCATAATCACTTAGAATGATTAAAAGTAGGGAATGAGCAAACTAGCCCAGTAGGATTTATATCTCAATGTGCGGGCAATGATATAAGTGATTAGCAATTTAGAACTAGGTAAGCACGATGATTGTCATAATATGCATGTATGAATAAAAACTCATTAAAACATGAAACAAGCTAGATAGAGTGATCATGACGGAGTAAGATCTAGAACGATAGCAAGATGGTATCAATAGTGAGGCATGTAACAGCATGCAAGATATCACTTTAAATATTTACAATAAATGCAGGATGGCCATATCACGCAAGCAAGCAAGCATGAGCACGAGCATGATTATGTAACACTAATCAGGCACGAGACACTAATGCACACCAAGGAAAGATCCACCTTGAAATGCACACTAGGACACGTGTATATGGTTATTGTATCTAACATTCAACACGCAAGTACTCCCAGCTCAGATGCAACGCTAGTAATCATTATACCCCATGGTTAACAGTATATTTATGACTCTCCATCATTGGGGCTAGACTGGAGCCCTTGACACTCGCCGTGCCCAGTCAGCATCTCATTTCAATTTTAAATGTAGATACCCACAGTCATTAATAAAGGACAATAAGAGTTTCAATATGTAAGCATGTGTAATGTCATGTTCATGATGATGATGAGAGCAAGTAGTAATTAGTGTGAACATGATTCCATGATAACAATGGTCGAAAGATAAATTCGGCAGCATAACGACACAATTTGTACTTTCGTTCAATCTTTACATTAATGGATTGAGTCTAGATTGTAAATCACACTCACGAGAACAAGATAAGAAAGGAATTGCACGCTATCTCCAAGGAACTTCAACGGTACAACCAACTCGGTCTCCATAAGGGAATCCACGGAGTATGAAGATTTATGGAGGTCTTAGAGAAAAGGTCGCTTGTCTACTGATACAGAATGACCGATAGAGAGCTTCCAAATCCCAAGAAAAGGATCCCTAGATGTGCAAGTGTGTAGTGATGTACGCATTACAATCAACAATCCACTGGTTTCAAACTCGCGGGAAGCACTTATCATGATAACATGGGAATAAAACTATGCACTTTAACTAATCATGGTTTGCAAGATTTAATATAACAATTATCATTTAAACATGGTAGAACAGTAGGAAGAGTGAATCACAAGTTCATGAATGCTCCACCATTAAGAAAGTAATTAGAATAACGTTCGTGTAATTATAGCTTTTAAATGGGTTAAACACTTTTAAGCTATTAAACAGACTCATGAGTTGATTAGAACCATGCCATGCAAATCCTACACTTAACCCATGTTTAAACAGTTTCTGGGTAAGCCTATAAATATGCGTCCTACACAATGGACGCACTTTAAAACGCAGTGCACAGTGAAATAAGCGAAATAGTGAAGACTCAAATTACTCCACCTTGGTGGTCGCGTTCATGCTTGAATCGTGTCGGGGGATCCAGACGCATTCAAGGAAAATCATTTAATAAAATCTTAGCGGGAAAATCACCTGAAATGCTTCGGGCATACCGCCGTGGTTCAGACAGGCTCCGACTCCCAGGCGGCGTGAAGACCCACGTGCGCCGTTAACTGGTCAGCGTGAGAGTCGCATTGTACCAGATGGTCACGATTCACTGAATCGCATCGGCCACGAGCAACGCGATTCCCAGACGCTTGAAACGCGTCGCCTGAACCGCACGCGGTTCAGGGATCAGACCGAAAATGCCGAAACATGCAGGAAACTGATGCTCGGTCCATGCAACGCTTATATCTTCTAAACTAGGCTCTTGGGACAAAAGTATCAACATGAAAGTTGTAGGGAACATGGATTAGAAGAGAACTATTATTTTTAAATAATTTTAAATGACCTCGGGATGCACGATAATCAACATGAACGTAAAAGTCCCTATCATGCGCGACTATGGCAAAACGACTATAACTCAAGATGTACTCATTGGAATTTGACGAAACCAATTTGGAATGAAAGTAGACTTGATGATTTACATATTGGTATAAGATTTGTTAAAGTTTGGCCCAAGAAAACCTACCTTTTGCATTGAGGAAATTTCATTCTTTAGAAAACCCTTGCTCCGACCACTGGTTGAAGAACGCCTAATACTCCGAGTATACTGCGTGAAATTGTGCATTCTAGTTGGTTTAGGAAGTAGACTTGACCCTATTTCCAGGGGTATAAGCCTTGCATGATGGGATTTAGGTTTGACCTACCTTTGGTCGACTCCAAGTGGACGGTTTGTGTAGGCCTGAAGCAGACTCGATGGGGAAGAAGAAGGGCTTGGTGTGCTCGTGCTCTACTCCTCCCCACCCGCCATCTGCTCCTCCACATGACCCCAACAAGTTGTGAAACTCATCCCAAGGGTTTTGGAGAGAGTATTTAAGCATCTATGGCTTTTGGAAGTCATAATGCAACAAGGAAAGGAGAGTTGCAATTTTAGCTTGTGTCTTTCCATATTTTGAAGATCTCTTCCTCCATTGGAGAGTCTTGGCCATCAAGCAACCTCCATGGGTGGCTAGGCACGAATATGAGTTGCCAAGAGTGCATGATTGCATCCCAATTCTAGCATAATTGCCTCTTTCTAATTTCAGCTTATTTATGGTTACGAATTTCCATGTATTTTCTTGCTTCATTTGATTTTTGGGCCAAATGTTGTCCATTGGCCCAATTATGATAATGGGTCATCAATATATAATGTTGGAAGTCTCTCCAACATTTTATTTAATTTATGATCGTGTCGTATTTCCGTGTTTACGGTTTTTCGACCTAGTTTCCTTATTTGGATAACTTGTCACAATGTGACGTACACTTGGTCAATCGGATTTTTCATTGCACGAATTTCTTCGTGGAACACTTAGGAATAATGTGTTGGTTGATTTATAATTTTTACAAAAGTTTTTGATGTGTTCTTGCACATACGATAATGGTACGTATGTTTTAATACTCTGATATTATGGAAATTATTTATTTTCATTTATTTGATTTTTATGTAATTAAATTTTCTGGGGTGCTACAGAGGCTATTATGAAATGGGAGGAGCCAAAGACAGTGTTGGAAATCCAGAGTTTTCTTGGGATGGTTAGGTATTATAGGCGGTTTATTCAGAATTTTTTCTAAAATTGCAGCACCATTGACACAGCTTACTAGAAAAGGAGTGCCATTTGAATGGTCATCCGATTGCATGCGTAGTTTCATGGAGTTTGAAGAAGCGGCTCACTTCAGCCCCAATATTGGAGATATCGGCGGGTCGAGTGGTTTGTGATATATACGGATGCATCCAGGAGAGGACTTGGGGCAATACTTATGCAACATGGGAAGGTGGTGGCATATGCATCTAGACAATTGAAGCGTCATGAGAAAATTATCCTACCCATGATTTAAAGTTGGCGGCAGTTGTCTTTGCATTAAGATTTGGCAGCATTATTTGTATGGGGAAAGGTTTGAGATATTCACGATCATAAAAGTTTGAAGTATATCTTCTCTCAGAAGGATTTAAATTTGAGACAGCGCAGGTGGATGGAATATCTCAAAGATTATGATTTCAGTTTGACATATCACCCATGTAAGGCAAATGTAGTAGCAGATGCTTTAAGCAGGAAGGTGGTTATGAGTCACATCATGATGAAAGAATGGAAATTGTATGAGGAGGTGGCAGAAGGTTCTTTGTTTGTACCAAGCAACCGACGAAGAGCTGTGTTGGCTAGTAGTACCATGGAACCATCTTTGTATTGGCAAGTTATAGAAGCTCAAAAAGAAGATGAATATTTGGCTGACATTGTGAAGATGGAGGATGTTACAATTGATGATGATTGTGTTGTGAGGTTTAGGCACAGGTGTTTGTTGTCCCAAGTGAAGCTGGTGTAAAACAGAAAGTGTTGGAGGAAGCACATCGGTCCAGGTACACCATACATCCCGGAAGCACTAAATGTACCAGGATTTGAAGAATATTTTTGGTGGCCAAACATGAAGAAGGAGATAGCAGAGTTTATAGCAAGATGCGCGGTGTATCAACAAGTTAAGGAGGAACATCAAAGGCCAGGTGGTTTATTGCAACCACTACCAATACCACAATGGAAGTGGGATGATATTTCAATGAACTTTGTTGCAGTTTGCCCAGGACAGCATCGAGTCATAATGGTATTTGGGTTTTTTGTGATCGGTTAACTAAAGTGTGTAGGTTGTTACCGATTAGCATGTCATGGGCAGTAGATCGGTTGGCGAAATTATATGTTGAAAGGATTGTGCCATTGCATGGGATACCCGGTTACTATTGTTTCAGATCGGGATCTCCGGTTTACATCTAGTTTTTGGAGAGTTTGCAGAGGGTTGTGGGCATGCAATTGAGGTATAGTTCCACATGCCATCCCCAAACTGATGGAAAAATGGAGAGAACAATCCAAACCATTGAGGATATGCTTCAGGCGTGTTGTTTGGCTTGGGGAGGTGGATGGAAACAACACCTTGGTATGGTTGAATTTGCCTACAACAATAGTTATCATACAAGCATCGGTATGGCACCATATGAGGCACTTTATGGAAGACCTTGTAGAACACTGTTGGATTGGCATGAAGTGGGTGAAAGGCAGGTAATGAGACCGAATTGGGTGCAATAATGTACAGAATTGGTCAAGTTCATTAGGAGAAACTCCGAACGGCACAAAGTAGACAAAAGAGCTACGCGGATGTCCGGTGTAGGCCCTTGCAGTTTGAGGTTGGAGAATATGTGTTTTTGAGAGTTTCCCCGACTAAAGGTGTTCTAAGGTTCAGCAAGAAGGGCAAATTGAGCCCTAGGTTTGTGGGTCCTTTCCGGATTTTGGAAAGGATCGGTGAAACGGCTTACAGGTTGGAGCTTCCAGCAGACTTCACGGATGCTCATGATGTGTTTCACGTCTCAATGTTGAAAAGTATATCCGAGATCCTTCTCAAGTTGTTAGTTATCAGCGGGATTATTTGAAGCCGGATATCACCATGCCAGAATATCCAGTGATGATCACAGGCAGGCGAACACAAAGGTTAAGGAATAAAAACATCGAGTTAGTGAAATTCGGTGGAGAATAGGCAAGGTGTGAAGATACTTGAGAGTTGGCTGAAGAGATGTTCAAGACATATCCGTATTTGTTTGAGTAAGTATTGCTTTCTTTTTAGGTGATAGTTGTATGTGTTTTGAACTGTGTTTATGTTTATTCTTTTATTTCGAGGACGAAATTCTTTTTAGGTGATAGTAATGTAATAACCGGTACGTTAGGATCGAGGTTTACCGGGTTTGGAGGCTAGCGTGTGGCCCATTGTTAGACCATGGAGGTCTTTGTGGATTTTTACAGGTTTTCTTGGTCAGGTGGGAGCAGGAGGGTTGGGCATCCCAGCCCAATTCGGCCTCTGTCGGGCTCCTTGAGAACGCGTCGCATACAGACGACGTGATTCTCATAGGAGAACGCATCTGGTTTCCTCAACACGATTAGGATCTTAGATGCGTTCACTTGAAAGGACGTGATTTCGCACCACTGTACGTGGCCGTCACTGCATGCGCGCCGCGTGGTGCATGCAGGACGTCACAGGTTTTAATCGCGTTGGCAACGTTGGACGCATTTCTTAACGCGTCGGGTATATGCGACACGATTTGATTATGTCTTGTTTAGTGTATCTTCTCTTGGCCGAATAGTGCAATTGCACTGCTCAGCCTGGGGAGATGCTGCTGCGGCTCTGAAGGGGAGTTTGGGCGATTTTGGTGGTTTCAGAGTCTGATTAGTGTAGTTCCGATGCGAGGACGAGCTTCAGAGCGCAGGAATCCTTTGGTAGCATCGGAATTATGTCTTCTTCATAGGTAGGGGAACTTTACCTTGTTTTCTATCCTGTTTGCGTGTTGTATGGTTTGTGCGGATCAAGAATTGGGGTTCTTCTTGTGGGATTGCATGTGCATGGTAGCAAGCATGAGTAGGAACTCATCTGCATGGTTATTTCCAGCTTAACATGTTTGTGGGACTGGGTGGTGTGATTTTCGGAATGGGTTTCAGGGTGTGTTCCTGAACTCTGAAAGGCATCCAGTACAGTGGACGGATTCATGTGAACACGTCGCTTGTGGCCGACGTGATTCAGAGTTGAATAGTGTCCTATATATCCGACGCGTTCTTGATGTGGAATGGTGCGTCTGTGTTGGATGCGTTTAAGAAAGTGGCCACCCGAGCTCTGGTGTGCTTTGGCCAGTTTGTCTGGTTTCTGTCCCACCTTGCTTGGGCTGTGCTACCAACACAACGTAGGGTCTGTATGGGTTGTGTTGACCCAAGTCGTGATTAATATTGAGGTGTCTTGTGTGGAATTGTGTGCATAGCAAGTTGGGTGTCGTAGTTACCTCTCTAGTCGGTTACCCTAGCACCGGGTGCTTAGGGCTTGTCCCGGTACGGAGTATCCGTCAAGGTTTGTGTCGTCTTCCTGGACACCCTCACTCTTGTGTTTGAGTTGTACGTCCGGCTGAAGGAAAGACGACAGAGGACAACAACTCGTGTTTGTGGGTGTGCGGCCATTTGTAGCGCGCTCTTGGTTGAGGGACGGACACTGGTAGACATACTGGTCCTCAGTTAGTCCTGTTCCAGTGCCTCACTTTAGGTTCTCAGCTGGAGCCCCTAAAGATGTCAGGCTTGATCCTGCAGTGGTGTAGCTTGCAGGTGTGGTGTGGTTAGTCTCCACGGTTCTTGTCTTGTTGAGGTGGAGCGGTAACTGGACCTTCGTCCCTGGCTGCGAGGCTGAGAGGTGTACTTGTGTAGTTTGTCCGAGTCGGTGGCTGGTGTCGTGAACTAGTTCTCGTGACTCGTGTTCGGCGTACCCTTTCTTTAGCTTGTACACTCTTACGTGTGTTGCCGTTTATTTACTTGCAACTGTAGTACCATATTTATATGGTTACAACTGTTACATGATTTATAGCTTTGATATAAATTGTGTTTCTCGGCTTTAGGGGAGTTACCCTACTGAGCCAATGGCTTGTGAGGCTCACTCCTTTTTCTTCCAGGTGAGGGAGAGCAGGAGGATTCACATCCCTCCTGTAGTTTCGGTCAGCGCCATAATGGAGTCGGGCCCTCGCCACCATCAGAGTAAAGTTCTTTCTTGTGGAGCCTTGGGGGTTTATCCCGGGCTGTTGTATCTGTATAATGACTATGTATGGAATTTAGTATGTACATTTCATGTGGACATGTGTGAGCAATGTATCTTATATGTGTTTAGTGTGTTTCTTTTATATTTTCACGAACATAAGTGTTGATATCCCTTGTGAGGTTTTCAGCCCGATCGTGGGAGACAGAGTCTTGTCAGGCTCGTTATTGGGTTAACGGGTTTGAACGGCGTGGTCCGTTACATTAAATCAGTTAGCAGATATCTTTACAAAAGCCTTACCTGAAGAGAGATTTACGTCTCTTAGAAGGGAATTAGGCATGTGTAATTTGTAATAGATATATCTGTACATAACTGAAATAATAAAATCTCAGAATAATATTTATCCTTCCCACTAAAATTAAGCAAATCCGTTATTGCATGTGTCATAAATTGCTATGGCGTTTTAGTTTAATTCTTTATTATTTGCGCTATCTTTCCTCTTTTGTCGTTATCTGCATTTATTACTCTGCTTTTTCTAAAAGCGACTTTATGGCTTGCTGTAAAATCTGAAATCCATGCCCCATCGATTTCCTCTCTCTATTATCTCTTTCGACTTGCCTGGAGCGAAACCCTTATCGATTCCAGAATCTCCGCAGTGTGGTTTCGAAGAACCTCTCTGTTCCCGCTCAAATTTCTTGAGGCTTCTGTTCCTTTCTTCCCCACGATTCTTCAGAAACTTCTCCTGTTCGATTCCATGGCCACTTTAGGGAGTTCTGGCAGCGTAGGTGGTTACAACGTTGCCTTCCTCACGGCGGAGCAACAGGAACGTATGCAACTGTCAGGATCAAGCTTTGCGGAAACAAGGCAGCGAATATTGCAGACTTAAAGGAGCATGGTATGCACAGTATTGTGGAAGCCATTTAGAGGAAGAAATGGACGAAGATGGTCACTGTTCTGAACCAAGTTTCTAGACCTAGCAAAGGCATTCTATACCTACTTGAAGACGGAAGAAGATGGGTCCCTCTCCTCCTCAGTAAAAGGTACATCCATTCATATTACCTATGATCTTTGGAGAGGTTATTTGGTATATCTACAGTCAGTCGCAGTGGGGTAGACACTGTTGATATTCATGCTAAGGGGTTAGGAATCATCGGAACAGAGTACAGATTGAAAGATGGAAAGATTGATATCAACCAGCTGAATGCCTTCAACAGAATTCTTCACTTCATAGTCTGCCAGGTCTTAGTGCCAAGGAGCGCAACATTCTCAACCTGCCCAAAAGGCGATTCAGACATGATGTTTTGGGCCATCCAGAATCAGGATATCAATATGGCTCAAGTTATAATTGAGAGGATGAAGTTTGCTGCAGAGATGAATGGGATAAAAAGAATTAATTGGCTATATCACATCCATATGCCCATTTGCTGACTAGGATTTTCAAGCATTATGGCATTGATCTGAAGGGAGAAGTAATGGAGAAGATGGGCCAGCCTATTCGGTCCAGGAATTTGAAGAAAAGTGGTTTCTCTCTAGTGGGAAATGTTTGGACCAAGACCTCGGTGGTAGAAGGAGAAGCCATCATGGTGAAGCCCCAGAAATTCCACTAGTTCAAGAGGCAGAGGAAGAGGCAGAAGTCAGAGTTGAAGAACCTCCTGCATCAAGAGGAGGATTGAGGATATTGAACTAGCACATATTGAGCCTGTTGGGCAACAAGATGAAGTGGTGGTCCCCTCTACAGTCACTGTACCAACTATAGAAGAAACACTAGAGACTGTTGCTCATGCTGAGGGGGAGCAGGATGTTGGGTTACAATGTGTATGATGATGATTGTGCTTAAATGTTTTTGATGATTGACATAATTGATGTTGCAAACATGATCAAGACATGAAAGATATGATCAAATGAAAAATGACTTTATAACCATCTATGCATTCATGATATCTCACTTGGAATGTCTTTCATGTAGGAGTGAATGAACACACAAGACAAGCAACAAACTCCAAGTGCAAAAGACTGGAAATACACATCAAGTGTTCACCTATCGATAGCCAAGAAGCCATTTGTCGACAGATAGACAAGACAATAACAAACAAGCTTCTGGAAGCAAATAAAAAGCAGTAGTTGTCGACAGACAAAGTGCACCTGTCGACAGATCAGTCTTTCCTGTTGACAGCCAGAGGTCGCCTGTCGACAGCCCAGGATTCCAGTGACCAACATGGTTTTGGAAGCCAGTTTCCAGCAGTACCTATCGACAGCCATAGTGTACCTGTCGACAGCCGCAGGATTAGTTGCAACATGTGATCGGCATGTGATCTGTATTAGGGTGTTCCCTTATGACACGACTCCCCAAACATGAACACCACTATATATATTATATGAAGTTATTTTCGCAGAAAGAAGCCTCCACACCAAAACCCTAAGCAAAGATCAAGAAGAAGGCTTTCCCTGCTCTGCTCTGCTCTACTCTGCTCGCTTCAACTCTCCTGTTTGTTCCAGGAAGATCCATTTCGTGTGAGGAGTTAAAGACGGTTCGTCCTCAAGTCAAGCTTCATCTTCATCATCTGATCGTCATCAATGTGAAGCTTGAAGTTCTTCTGGACGACCACATCGGAGTTCATCTTTGGATTTGATCTTCAACTCTGAACTCTTCTTTCTTTCTACTTTTCATTACTCTGTGTGTGTGGTAGTGGTTTGAGCATTCCTTGTGCTTGATCCACGTGTGGTGTGGCTATTCTGAGTGTGTGTTTGCCTCAAACACCATGCATGTGTGTTGTAGGGTTAAACTTGCTTCATAAGCAGTTTTTCGTGTGTGTGTGTGTGGATGGTGGATGTAGGATACACGCGTTGTGTACTCCGAACCACCTTAAATCATCGTGTCCTATGGTTTGTACGTTCTTACGTTAGATGTATGGTAGGCATGATTATTTGTTCACACACTTGTTAGACTGCTAATTTCCAATCACATTCTACACGTACGTTAAAGCTCGAATTTAATTCACATCTGTTTAAGTTTTCATCAAGTCAGTGTTAACATCGAAAAGAAGGGTAATTGGTTTTAATCGATAGTAATCTATTCAACCCCCCTTCTAGATTACTGCTTTAGGTGATTCTGCGCACCTTTCAATTGGTATCAAAGCTAGATTTCTCCACTTTTACAGCTTTAATAGCTTGATCTCACGATCAAGAGAGATTCTATTTAATGGAAACTAACAAGGGATTTATGGCTGAAGGACACTCAGTGTCTAGGCCTCCCTTCTTTGATGGCACTGACTACACATATTGGAAAAATCATATGCAGGTCTTTCTGAGAGCTCAAGACTATAAGCTGTGGAAGATCGTTAGCAAGGGTCCATATGAGTTGCCTGCTGACAAAGACACATGGACAAGAGAACAGATCTATAGAGGAACCTTGAATTGGAGCGCGTTGAACATGATGCAATGCGCCGTGCATCCGAAGGAATACTCAAGGGTCTCCACATGCAAGTCAGCAAAAGAAATGTGGACAAGTTGGAGATAATATATGAAGGTACGTCAGAGGTAAGGGAAACTAAAGCTAGCATGTTTGTCTCTGAATATGAAATGTTCAAAATGAAAAATGAAGAAACTATTTCAGACATGTTTGCTAGATTCATGATCATTATTAATGGTTTGAAAGGTCTGAAGAAAGAGTATAGTGAGAGTGACTTAGTAAGGAAGATACTTAGGTCTCTTCCATCCTCTTGGCATACTAAGGCCACTGTCATTGAGGACTCTAAAGACCTATCAACAATGAAATTGGATGAATTGATAGGATCCCTAATGACTTATGAGATAAATCTAAAAAGAAAAGAAACAGAGGTTAATCCCAGAAAGTCCATTACTTTAAAAGCCTCTAACAAAGGTTCTTCAAGCTCCAAAAAAGAGGTTCAACAAGAAAATGAGGAAACTGATACATCTAGTGAAAGTGAGAATGATGAAATGGCAATGCTCACTAGACAGTTCAAAAAATTCTTCAAGTTCAAAAGGAAAGGATTAGGTAACTTCAAAACTCTTCCAAAAAGAGATTTCTCAAACAAAAACTTTGACATGATTGTTTGCTATGAGTGCAAGAAACAGGGCACATGAGAGGTGAATGCCCAGAGCTCAAGAAGAAGTTGAAAAATGACAAATCTTCATATAAGAAAGCCAAGGCCATGATGGCAACTTGGAGTGATGAAGATGAAGATGAGAAGGCTCAATAAAGTTCATATGATGAAGAGATCCAGTGCTTAATGGCAAGGAGTGAAGACTCCAATGAGGTAAACTCTTCCTTTGAAAATTACACTGTTGATGAATGGGAAGAGGCATATACCTTACTGTTTGAAAATTTTTATCAGTATAAATATGAAAATAAAGCACTGAAAAAGAAAATCACCTCACTTGTTGATAGCACTAACAATGATGAACAAGTTGGAATCCTAACCAAAGAAATAGAATTACTGAAAATTGAAAAGGAAAGTCAATGTGTTGAAATTGATTGCATGAAAAAAAACTCCAAGAAAATGAAAAAGAAAAACAAGTCCTAAATACACTTGCAGAAACCCTTCAAAATGAAAACCAGGAGATTAAGAAAAAGATTGAAGAGGTTCAAAAGGAACTAAAAGGACAAAATGATGATCTGTCATGATTTGTAAAAGGAAAGCAAATCTTGATGCTGTTTTGGGAGTTAAGACAAACATAACAAGGCATGGGCTTAGATTTCAAAATGAAAATCAAAAGACTTGAAGAAAGAGTGATCACATCATTTGTTGATTGCAGTCCAAGTACAAGTAAACAAGTTCAAGCTAAAAGCAATGAAGTGAAAAATTAACAAAAGATGTCAAATGTTCAACAAGCTAAGGCATCTGTCGACAGATTCAAAGGGAACTGTCGACAAGCCTCAAAATGCTGAAAAAGGAAAGCCAACCAAGCAACAAAAGGTCAAAAGCAATCACAAGCTCAACACAATAGCAAAAAATGCTAAAAGTAAAACTCCATCATGCAACTATTGTAAAACTTGGCCATACTGAAACATAATGCTGGAATAATTTGAACAAGTTGAAATGCAAACAAGTGTGGATTCCAAAGCATTTACTTTTTGGCATGAATGAAAAATTTGCACCCAAAGTAATTTGGGTACCAAAACCTCTTATCTGATCCATCTATGCAGGATGCCTAGCAGCCCAAAATCAAAACAATGGTACTTGGACAGTGGCTGCTCGAGGCACATGACAGGCGATAAAGAAAAATTCTATTTGCTGGTGGAAAAAGATGGAGGTCAAGTTGTGTTTAGAGGTAACAATAAGGGCCAATAATTGGCACAGGTAAGGTAGGTAAGTATGCCTCTAACTCAATAGACAATGTGCTTTTCGTTGAGGGTCTTAATCACAATCTTCTTAGCATCAATCAAACAATTGGCTGATATCTTCACTAAACCATTGTCAGAAGGTAGGTTTACACCACTGAGAAGAGAAATGGGCTCATGCAAAATTCAATGAAACTAAAGCTAAATTCAAGAATAAATGATCTTTTTGTGTAGTGACTATGTGGCATATCAAGTGGTGAAATGTGGAAGAACAAGTCAGACTTGTTCGGAAACTATCATTATGCGTGAGGAAACATCCTCCGCCAAGTATCCATAGTCTCCTAGTATATAAAGGTCATAAGTTTAAAACAACTTCATTTTGCACATTTATCTCTTTAAAAGAATGAAATTTTGGTACTCACTTGCTCATAGATGTTTCTTCTTTGTGCACAACTTTGGCATGTATGTGTATACAACTGCTTGAATTGCTTGAATTTTGCCTTACACATGTGCACACATTATGGGGGAGTAAGTCAAGGTTGTTCGAGTGAAATGCTTGAAGGACACTTTCATAATCATGTTGTAATCATATCTCAACCATTTGATTCATTTGTCTCTCAATTCCAAGCCTCCATACTGTTCTTTTCTGTAGCTGTCGACAGCCAGAACACCAGTTGTCGACAAATCCCCCCTTTCAGCACCACATTCATGCTATTTCACAGTAGCTGTCGACAGCCCCCTTTCAGCTGTCGACATATGACCTTGTTTCAGTGCATTCTTCTTGATTTCTCAAAATTTCCATGAGTATGTTCATTATCTTTATGCAAGGGGAGAATTGGGCCTTAATACTTAATTACAACCTTTCATACTCACATAGTACCAAAGACATTGAATAATTCACAATGATTTTGAATAATATTCTGTGCATGAGTCTAGGTTGTATCATCTAGAACACATTGAACAAATCTAATGGCCTTAACATAACTCACTTGAATAACTCCTTTGTGGACAATCATTTTTCTGAAATGGATTGATAAGTAAGAAGGTTCTTGAACTTAATGTTTTTCATTGGCTTTTGACCTTAAATAACCTTTTGCACTTGATCCTTCAATTAAAAAAAAAGGGAGAAAAGCTACCTATTTCTAATTTCATGAAAATTCAAACAATATATATATGAAATGGGGCAAAGGCAGAGCAATGATGAGCATCACTGAGTAACCGGGGACATGGGCTGTCACGCCCCGATGCGGAATATCAGAGCGCGAAGGCAGTTGCAGGAAAAGGGTATAGAGCGAGTACTAGACATCAAACCATTGCACATTGAATAATACTAAAGCAAATCTTTCTCATTAATAATTTCCCAAATGTCTAGTTACAACCACTAATATCAGAGCCATTCTATAGGGCCCAATTACATTGTAATAAATGGAAATAACTAACTACAACTCTAAAATGACATAGTGACTCGAGGGTACTCCTGGATTCAGTCTTGATCATTCCCTTCCTCGTGAGTGTATGTGTCATCCTCGGTCTCACCTGAGAACACAACATCCAATAACGTATGGTGAGCGATAACGCCCAGTAGGACTTAAATCTCAGGCTCAAGCAGGCTTTAAATAATTAACGCATTTAATGGCAGAGTATCTAAAGATAGCAGGTACAAGAGAGTCAAAATATAGCAAGAGATAGCACACATGTAACAGGATAGTACAATAGCACGAGATCGAGTATAGTTTCCAAAAATAGCACAAGCATCGAGTATAGCACGAATAGCAGGATGGCCATAGCACAACTAGCACAAGTATGGTAATAGCACGACGAGTATAGCACTTGTTTGTCATTCTAGACATCGAGAGAGTATAGCACGTTTTGTGTTTTGATTGTTATATAGATAGTCGAGATAGATAGCACTTGAGTGTAATGCCAAACACTATGATCATTTAACTCCCATGGGCACTAGCACTTTCGGGCGCACATCCCAGGACCAGATCGGGCCCTTTATATATTGCCAGGCATTGGTTATATTGTTTATCTTTAGACAATCAGTCAATGGCCAATATAGAGGACCAAGAAGTAGATGAGAGCACTAGATGAATAGACTAGATAGTAGAGTGAACGTGAATAGACGAGCGAGTGGAGTACATATGAGAGCTAGTGGGCATTGCGACGAGTAAACATGCGATAGTAACAGTTGCACAACACGCGCACGTCGTATTGGCAGTCAGGTGGAATTCACGATCTTCCCGCTGGCCATGTTATGCACAAGTCCAGAGGTCCGACGTGATTCAAGGTAAGAGCGAACTTCTAATAGCCGTTTGGATCATATCGATCCCTAAAGATGTAATGGGTGTTAGGGTACAACCGGCTCGTCGACCATGTGGGAATCCATGATCAAAGAAGACTTATGGAGGCCTTGTGCAAGGGTTCACTAGTCCGACGAAAGGAATATCCGACGGAGAGTTCACCACAAGCCAAGTAAAGTGTGTATATAAAACAGTGCTCGACGTTCTAGAGGAATTCTAGAACAGTAGAGCGTCGATATCGGTATATAAACCACGCAAGGAACGAATATAAGTTCTTTAAAATAGGGCAATAAATATACTTAATTGCAATAAATTACCAGATACATTATGAGATATTTTATGCCAGATTTCAGCCATATATGGATGGTTCATGTGTGTGCATGTGTAAGAGAAATCATAGATAGAAATAAGTCGTGAATATGTATTTTAAATCATTCAATATAGCTCCATTTTTAAAACAAGTTTTTACTAGGGGTATAACTATAAAAAGGCGTAAGAATTATTTAGAAAGCGACAGAAATAATTTTTATGGGTTTTCATCAAAAACCTGTGAAGGCGACATAGGGTTGTAAGGATGGCGACAGGGGTAGGGCAGGTAGCGACAGGGCTTGCAAAGGGTCGCGACAGGGCTGTCTGCTCAGGCGGCCAGAACGCGACGGGGTGTCCTATTGCGTTCAGATTGCGACAAGAAAGGCGTCGCGACGGGCTTGAGAACGTGACCTGTAGGGCCGTCGTGTTCTCAGGTCCGTGGACTGAGTCTGACAGAGCTCTGATCTGTCTTGGATTGCGGTCCAAAAACTTACCTTTTTGGCATAGGGTAGTTCAGAAAATCATAACTAATTGTATACACTATGAAAAATCATGAAACCAGTTTTAAATTAATCTAGACATGCAAGTGTACTTCCAGTAATTAGGAATTGGAAAGTAATCATGGTATCGACATAGTTCTAACAAGTTGAACAAGAAGTAACCTGATTCCAGGTACAGCAGAGATGAATGATTTAATTCGAGCAACATGCTTGATAAAAATTAGGGCTTTTAGGGGCAAAAGATCCCTAACAATGAGTAGTATCTACAGTAAAATTTTCGTGGCATGGGAACAAGTGTAAATGGAGATCTGATTTAAACATGATGACTCGGGGTTATCATGGATGCAGAACTTTAAAAATCAAGAACAAAAGATTGGCTCGATGAAAAATTATGAAACAAGAGGGCTTTTGTTCCTGGTGATTGGAACTACCTATAGACGGATTTGATTTGGTTTTGCTTGTGAGAATGCCTACCTTTGACTCGATTTGTCTTCTAGGGCTTAGAACTCCAAGAACGAAGGATAAAGCTTGATGGATCTTCCTCTCCTCGATTTCTCCTCCTCCTTGGCCTCTACTTCACGTCCAAGAACCCCTTTGCAATTATGATATAATTAAACTCCAAATTTAGGGTATTTTCTTATTATTCTCCCTTTGTAAATTCATATTTTGACCCAAAAATTCTAGATGGTCCATTAAGCAAAGCCCATTACTCTTTTCCATTTAATGGATTTTATTTAATGCTCTTTTCATTTAAATATCCCTTTAGCTAGGTTTTAATTCTTATTTAAATTTTTATTTTTCTTAAAAAAATTCAGGTTGCTACATGGGCATCACAAATGTCTATCTTTACGTCAAAAAGTCTTTGTATTATCTCTGCACAATGGTATGGTGGTCACTTACACTTAGTAATTGGGGGTACGGCATCACAAATGTCTACCTTCACGTCAAAAGGTGAAAGTGAACCTGATTACCACTTTTCCCACATCAACTTGACAAAATAGTTCAATGCTAGAAATAGAGTGAAGCCTCCATGTTTTTAAATCAAGGGCAACTTGTTGTTTATTGTTAATTGCTCATGTAAACATTACCTTCACTTACCAACTGAGCATCACCCACACTGGAATATGTTTTTCTACAATGGTTTTATTCAAAGGGGTTATCTTATATTCATATGCTTTTGAATGGTGTCTTCTAAATGCTTCAACTTAAAACTCCCAGAGTATTATCTCTTGACTATTGTAGACCATTTAAATGTCTTAACACTAGTGTGTATGACACTTTGTAATGGGTATATACCAGTTCTCAACCTTAAAATGCCATTTGAACACTCATTCCCCATTCATTTTTGTCAAAATCCTGTTCTGGCACTTTTCTGGACAGCATCTGTCGACAGCTGCCATGCGCCTGTCGACAGACAGAATTCTGGGCCATTCAGAAGCCCGACCGGTTCCAATTTTGACCGGAATTTGTGGGTCCCATCTATTTCAAACACTTCCTAAATAGACCTAAAGGGAAAACCACGACTCTTGACCCCCTCACATTCCTCCAAAAGGTGGTTCCTTCCCTATTTCAACCCCAACACCCTTCTCTCTAGAACCGCCCTCTCCAAACCTCCTTCTGCTCTTGCTTTCTTCTTCCTCCTCTCCCGGGATCATCTCCTCTCTGTGCATTCCATCTCCCATGGCTCCCAGGAGCAAGCTTCGTGCCACACGTGTAGCAACCTGGATTTTTATAATAATTAAAAATCAAATTATTTGAAAAAAAAATCAATAAAAGAAAATTAAATAATAGAAGATTCGCACAAAAAGGAATTAAACGAAACCCATTAAATGAAAACAAGTAATGGGCTTTATTAAATGGACCCATTAGAAATTTGTGGGTCAAAATAAGAAATTATAAAAGGGAGAATAATAGGAAAATACCCTAAATTCGTACTAGAATATTACTTAAATAGAAAAGGTTATTTAATACATTAAATAGCTAGTTTGAGTCATAATAGGATTCCTAAACCTACCCTATATGGTTTAGCACGAATTTAGATCTCATCCAGTCTAAATAGGGATTGGAAAGCAAGGAAGGAAGGTTGGAGTTAGGAAATCTCGAAATTTAGAGGAATTAGAGTAGAAATAGGAATAGGAATTCATGCATGCATAAATACACCTCATAAACCCTCTTGGCCGACCCTAGCTCGTTGCCAAAGGTTTCTGGACGTGGGGAAGAGGTCAAGGAGGAGAGGATCTCGTGGGAAGAAGGTGTTCTTGAAGCTTCTTCCTCATTTTTGGGAGTTTCAACCCTAGAAGACAAATAAATCCAAAGGTAGGCATTCTCACAAGTATAAACCATTAAACTTTTTATGTAGGTTCTTCCTACCCTCTTGAACGAAACCCCCAAGTTTCATATTTTTCCATCCATCCTATCTTTTGTTCTTCATTTTTGAAGAACTGCAAACATGATAACCCCGAGGTGTCATGTTTAATTCAAATCTCTATGAATATTTGATCCCATGCTACGAAAGTTTTACTGTAGATACTTCATGTTGTTAGGGATCATTTGCCCCTAAAAAGCCTAAATTTCATTGAGCATGTTGCTCGAATTAAATCAGTCTTGCTCTCTATGTCATGTTCTATGTTACTCGTCCTTGTTCGTTCTCAAATCATGTTCAAACCATGCTCTCTCTCTAATTCCGATTTACTGGAAGTACTCTTACATGTCTAGTTTAATTTGCAACTGGTTTCATGATTTTTCGTTGACTATATAATTAGTTATGATTTTCTAAATGACCCTGTATCGAAATTTAAATGTTCTGGTCCGCAATCCAATGTCTGGTCTGACTCCTGTCAGAGTCAGGCGCAGACAACCAGAAGGCGACGCCTCGACATGTCGCTTTCTGGGGCTTGATTGCGACAGCCTCCCTGTCGCGACCAAGAAGGCGACAGGTGAGCCGTCGCGTTCTCAGTACCCGATTTGCATGCCCTGTCGCGACCTGTGCAAGACCCTGTCGCGTTCTGCCTGGCCCATGTCGCCATCCTTACAGCCCTATGTCGCCTTCATAAGAATTTTGAGAAAACCCATGAAAATATTTTTGTCTCTTTCTAAATAATCCTTACGCCTTCTTACCGTTATACCCCCAGTAAAAACCCTACTTAAAAAGGATGCTATATTGAATGATTTAAAATACATGTTCATGACTTATTTCTATCTATGATTTCTCTTACACATGCACGCACATGAACCATCCATTTATGGCTGAAATCTTGCAAAAATATCTCATTAGGTATCTGGAAAATCATTGCAATAAAGTATATTAATTGCCCTATTTTTAAAGGACTTGTATTCGTTTCTTGCGTTCTTTATATTCCGATATCGACGCTCCACTGTCTTAGAATTCCTCTAGAACGTCGAGCACCTGTTTATATACACACTTTACTTGGCTTGTGGTGAACTCTCCGTCGGATATTCCTTTCGCCGGACTAGTGAACCCTTGCACAAGGTCTCCGTAAGTCTCCTCTGATCATGGATTCCCACATGGTCGACGAGCCGGTTGTACCCTAACACCCATTACACCTTTAGGGATCGATATGATCCAAATGGCTATTAGAAGATTCGCTCTGACCTTGAATCATGTCGGACCTCTGGACTTGTGCATAACATGGCCAGCGGGAAGATCGTGAGTTCCACCTGACTGCCAATATGACGTGCGCGTGTTGTGCAACTGTTACTATCGCCTGTTTACTCGACGTGTTACGTGCAATGTCCACTAGCTCTCATCTATACTCTACTCTCGCTCACCTATTCACGTTCACTCTACTAGCTCATCTATTCATCTTGTGCTCTTATCTATTTCTTGGTACTCTATACTGGCCATTGACTGATTGTCTAAAGATAAACAATATAACCAATGCCTGGCAATATATAAAGGGCCCGATCTGGTCCTGGGATGTGCGCCCAAAAGTGCTAGTGCCCATGTAGTTAAATGATCAGAGTGTTTTGCATTACACTCAAGTGCTATCTATCTCAACTATCTATATGACAATCAAAACACAAAACGTGCTATACTCTCTCGTTGTCTAGAATGACAAACAGTGCTATACCCGTCGTGCTATTATTATACTTGTGCTAGTTGTGCTATGGCCATCCTGCTATTCGTGCTATACTCGATACTTGTGCTATTTTTGGAAACTATACTCGATCTCGTGCTATTGTTCTATCTCTTGCTATATTTTAGCTCTCTTGTACCTGCTATCTTTAGATACTCTGCCATTAAATGCGTTAAGTATTTAAAGCCTGCTTGAGCCTGAGATTTAAGTCCTACTGGGCGTTATCGCTCACCCTACGCTATTTGATGTTGTGTTCTCAGGTGAGACCGAGGATGACACATACACTCAGGAGGAGGGGAATGACCAAGAGTGAAGCCAGGAGTACCCTCGAGTCATTATGTTATCTTAGAGTTGTAGTTAGTTATTTCCTTTTAATGAAATGTAATTGGGCCTTATAGAATGGCTCTGATATTAGTGGTTGTAACTAGACATTGGAAAAGTTATTAATGAGAAAGATTTGTTTTAGTATCATTCAATGTGCAATGGTTTGATGTCTAGTATATGCTCTATACCTTTTTCTTGCAACTGCCTTCGCGCTCCGATATTCCGCATTGGGAGTGACAACACGTCAGCGTCCAACCTCGGCCGAAGCCGGTGAAGGTTCTAGGGCACCAACAGAGCGCCGGAGCAAGCACCGAGATGATCATCTGCCGGAACTCCTTGTTCCCCCGGTCTGCATCTCACCAGGGTTTGGGGCGTCTTTATGAAATTTGTCCAGCCACGATATGTGTAACATCCCGTTTTCCTTGTGGTTTAGCTCTCCCGACTGAGGTCGTGACGGGTCAATCCGTCGCGTTATGAAGGCGACGTAGCTGACCGTCGCGTTCTGGTTTGGAATGCGCTGGCCGCCCCTATCGCAACAGGACTCCGACAGCAGACTCTCCTTTTGTCATTTTGCTGCTGTCTAGACGGTGAAGACACGTGTCGGCTTGCATGCATGAACGTGACATACTGGCCCGTCCTGATCAGATGTCAGCGTTACATGCATGCCACATGTTGTGTAAGACCATGGATTTTTACTCTCTTTATATATCTGTATGTATATGAATGGTGTGTTTGGGTGTTCGGTTGTTGTGTGCTTAGCATGCGTAGTTCATTGTGCCTACTATAATTTTATCCTTCCCTTGAATATGAGCATGTGCGAATATCTATATATGTATACATAGGTGTATGTGATGATTAATGTGGAAGTGAACAATTAGCTAATTAGAAGTGTATTATGAATACCAAGAATCTTTGACTTAGGATACTTGAATAGTACTATGCGTGTGCTATCTAAATATTGAAGAATATCCTATACTACCTATTTCATGGAATTTTGTATGAAATATAGGAAGTAGATATGTATATGTACGTTATCTTATGCGTGTGACGATTGTATACCTAATTCTACATGCATAACACCTTGGTGTAATTGCGTATGCATATGTATATTTGGTTGTAAACGTTGTTATTGCATGGTTTGGTTAATGTGTACATTGTACTTCGTGCATTTCATGTACGTAAAGAGTTCAAGCATAGTAGGTGTAATTAGTGGTCATATTGGGATTCTATACTCCTCATGAATAACATGCATATATCTTTATGATGATTAGGTGAGAATAGTCAATTGGTTGAATTATGCATATAGTATATATTAAGAAATCCTATGCATATAGTGCTTAAGCAATGTTAGGTAAAGTTGTGTAAGTTAATCTAATTACCGGTGCGCATGTTGTATCCATCTATTTCAAGCATAATGTACATAAGTATGCTATACCAGTGTGTGTATACTATATAATATATGTCAAACCAAGTGTGTGTATGCGGAGACTATTTTATCGAATGGATTATTCCTAGCTAGCATAAATCATATCACCTCCTAATGATTTGCGAAGCCCTCATAATTCTCGTCATTAAATTGCCGTGTGTTGAGTCATACATGTGTAAAATATCACGTACGTACAGGTGGGTGTCTACGTACATTTTATCTTAGTATGTTTATGTATGCTTGTGAATATAGATATTTATGTACATATTAATTAGTATAATTAATGTGCATATGGTTATATTAAATGTAAATAATTTATGCGATGATGGTGATAGTATGTATACCCTACTATATACATAATGCATGAATACATGCATTACATGCATAGTTTCTGCATAAATTAAGGTTCTGGCCAAAGGCCACCTTGGCGTCAACATTGGCCGCCGAGGTGGAGTCAACGTCCAGACCTGGATGCCAATCCTGACCCAGGCGTCCAGCGATGTGGACGTCAACCTCTCTGACCTGCATGCGCAGCAGAGCTGCTGTCTTCTGAAACAAGGCATGGCCACCCATTGGGGGATGTTCCCCAACGGATCTAAGGCTGTCTAATCGGCATGGTGAGTGGGTGAGGGACTCTCCTACATCCTGAACCCGAATTGGCCTCTCCCCACTTCTCATTTTCACCCTTGCAAGAGAAGAGGAGAAGAAAGAAAAACCCTAGAGCATTCTGTGAGAAAACCCCATTCTAGAACCCTCAAATCCGACCCCCCTGGAGGTTGATCCGGCCATCTACTGCGACAAGAAGGAAGTTGGAGCAAAGGAGAAGGCCTACCCATCATCCCCTTGCTGTGGAGCTCATCCAAGAACCCGGAGGAGGGTGATCTTGGAGGCCATCCTGCAACTTCTTGGGACTGCCCAAGGAGGTCTTCCCCGAGCCCTAGATCCCTTGGAGGAATTTTAAAAGGCAAGTGACCTATCTATGGTGTCCCCGTATGAGTCTAGGTGGTTTTGACATTTTTTATGGAATTTTCCTCGAGTCCTAGACCCTCCAATTCACCCAAGATTTAGAGCTCGGGTCTGTGTTTCTGCACAGACCTGAGTAAACGGCAGGTCCCTGGACGCCCAGTTCATCCTTGGCGTCCATCGATCATGCCGCTGACTCTGAGTCAGTGGCCAGAGACCGCCGTCTAGTTCTTCTAGACAGAACAGTGAGCTGTTCTACCCCTTGTACGTTAATTTCGTTATGATTTCCGTGATGAGGATATATGGTATTCCTATAAGCTATGTATATTGTGCATTGTGGTGTGTGAAGAAATGTAGTGTGATGGTGAATGTGGGTTATTAGCATCTTTTAAATTGTGAGCATGACTTGTAGACAATCTTGTAAAATTCATGATTTATGATTAGGGTTTTGTGTTGATGCCTTGTTTCGGTTTGATCATGAAGAATAGTGGGTCAGCATATGTGTTTGAAAATTTAGTAGTTTATCCATGCTTGAGAAATTGTAAATAGTTCGGTTCGGTAAAATAAAAACATGCAAAAATGGTTTGTGGTAATTGATGTATAGATGTATGAATTAGGGTGATTTTGTATTCTAAAATCATGCTATAGTAGTCTCTGTGCAAAACAGTAAGTGGATAAATTGCAAAACGTGTTAGACCCATGTTAGCTTAAGTTGTGAATAATATGCTAATTAGGTGTTTGATTTTCTGTAATCCTATTTAGCTCAGAAAAATCTGAAAAATTGAGGGTCTCATCTTGAACCCGAAAACAGCATGTGGTTAAAAATTCAGGTCATTTGGACCAGTAAATAAAAAGTTATATATTTTCATGTGAAATGTGATAATTCATGCATATGATCGCAATGTGATTAGTTATGGTCTAAAACCAACATGATTAGTGTGTTTACTATGTGTTAATTCTTGAAATCCTGTAGTACCATGTTAGGGAAGAACAGAAATGTTTATGTGAGTGAGAAAGTGAATGAAATGAGAAGAGTTATGTGTAAAACCATGTGTAAGCGGTAATGTGTAAAAGTGTAAAAGTTTTGCCTATGTGACACTGCTACCCTAGAGGCATCGGGAGCCGTATATAGAAAAGTCCCTATAGAAGGCTCCATGTGATATAAGTTTGTCCCAAAGGCATTGGGAAAACCCCGAGGTGGACAAGTACCACTGGATAGGGTGGAGAGGGCTTCTCCCGGTCTGCGCAGTTACCAAGATTCACCGCTGTATTGCCTAGGTGGTGAGTAGTGTATGAGTTGTGTAAGTGTTGTGTCATGTGTTGTGTTATGAGTTGTGTTGAGAGCTGTGCTAAGGAATGAGCACGAGCTATGAGATATTGTTAGTGTCCTCTACTGGTGGTTAGGACTATGTGTCATGGCAAATTGTTTAAGTAATGAAAATGAGTAAAACGTGAAATATGTGAATATGGCACGTGGTAAGTGCCCAAGACGCACGTGGTAAGTGCAATCGATATGATATGTGATAAGTGAAAGTGAAAGAGAAAATGATGTGGAAATGAGTAAATTGTATAAGTGTGAACATGTGTACGTGTCAAAGGTGTAAAAGTGAACAATGTGAATGAGTAAGTATGAAATCATGTGAAACCGAGAATGTGAGAATGTGTTATTGGAAACCATGTGAAATCAGTAAACTCATGTTGTCATTATCATGCTTATGTGTGCACAAATGCCTAGAATCCATGTTAGGGATAATTAGTGAAAATGAGTGCAAGATAGCTTGATTACTTGATTCACATGATGTGTTTTATGTATTATTGTAGCCCTCATGTGTAGATTTATAGTCATTGAATCATATAAAATCAGCAATCTAAAGCATGTGAAAAGGTTCGTGTATGTGTTTAAAACTAGGTGAAATCCATGCTAGTTGTGTCCCCTTTCATGTGTGTAAATTGTTCATGTCGATAGCTTTCATTTTTAGCTCTTTAAAGACTAAAGTTCTTGAGCAAATGGAATAGAGATCATGTGATAGGTGAATTTCATTTTACAAATCTGAAAGCATGAGTTGTGTATAAAATTGTAGAACTTTCATGATAGGTAGAAAACTTGAATTGACTAGCATGCTATGTGTTGTTAATTGTAAAAGTGCATGTAGAAACCACTAAGACTTGTATGTGTATATCATGAGTAGTGTCGCTTGCTGAGTCTTTGGACTCACTCTTGCTTCGGCGTACAGGTTGACAGATATCGTGCACTAGAAGGTAGCGTGGCGAGGATCATCATTAGAAGACTATTTGGTGGAGCTGTTACCAGTTGTACTTTTCTTTTGCACAAAAGGACTGTTGTATGGACAATATTTTGGACATTGTAACTCTCTCTTTATTTTGTATTAATGTGGACATTGTCCTTCTATCTCGCTATTTAGATTATGGAATGTGTGTTGGTGACGGATTAAGAGTTGAGTTGTTTATTTTATTCCGCTGTACTCTATTGCTATCCAGGTACATATCAACCTATCGACCAGTGTTGGGTAAATGTCCCACTATGACGACGCCCTTTATACCGATGGGGATTGGTATAATCGTACCGGTATGAAGAGGGTCGTTACATGTTGACTTTGACCATCAGTCGCAGACGTTCAGATCGTCTTAACGTCTGTGTTAAGTGGTTTCAGCCTGAGAGCAGAACCCCCCATTTGGCCTTTTGCTGTGTTTTCCTCTCCGACGATCCTGTCTTGGTTGCTCCGTGGAGTCTTGGAGAGGGTTTGAGTGTATGCCTTGTGTGGATTGTATGTTAGTAAGTGGGTGTGACCTGTTTGTGAGGTTTGGGAGTTCAGTTTGTGCTTTCCTTCTCACTCTCACTGTGTTCTTCCTTCCTCCTTTTCTCTGTGGCATGCATCAGGTGTGTTTTCCCCATCGGCTCAAGAAGGAGGTCGTGCTCGGCTCGTAGGCGGCAACTCTTGGAGCGTTAGAGCTCGGAGGTGGAGGGGTGCTAGCCTACGAGAAAGCCCCTCTAGGGTGGTTCTTCATTGGAGGTAGGGACTTCAAACCCTCCATCTAGTTCTACATGCTAGGTTCCAACCCCACTTCCAAGCATAGAATCCTGATTAGGATGTGCTTTCGTTCCATGATTCATGTTGATGAATTCTTGATGTTGGTTTGGATGAATCCATGCTTGTTTTGGGTTGTGCATGTGGAGGGTATCATGTTTGCATGTAGGGGAATGAGTGTTCTTTGACTATTCATGCATGCATGGGGTTTCTTTGGGTGTGGTTTGCATATATTGACATGTTATCATCGTCTTCTGGCTTCCCCACCCCATGTTGTACCATTTTGGTGGCTTTTGGGGTGTGTGAGGTGCTCTGTTTGGCACTCAGCTGTGGTCGCGACGTATCGTTGTGTCGCGTTCTCTCTGAACGCGTCCTAGCACCCGTCACGTCTAGCAATCGCGACGGGTACGTGGCGACGTTCAGAGTTTGGGGTCTCGTCGGGTCGCGACCACCGTCTTCGTCGCGATGAGATCATGATGGGGTACGTGTCACGTTTAGAAGCTCAGGCTTGTTGCGGCACCCTAGCCATCGCATTCCTATCGCGACAGGCTCAAGGGTCGCCTTCTGGATTCTTTTCGCGACATGTAGACTGTCGCGACATGCCGATACGTCGCCTCTCTGACCGAGAGCAACTGTCAGCAGGTTTTGATGTTTTGCTTCCACTGCGACTCCGTTTTCTTGGCACCTGTGCTGTTCCTAGTGCACCTGTGCTACTCTAGTCTCTCTTCGCCCGGTGCTAGGCACTTGAGGGCTTGTCCACGAGACAGGTTGTTACCATTACCTGGACCCCCATCCCATGTGTCTGTTAGAGGGAGTTCTCCGGTGGTGGGCGTGCTTGAGTCACAGACTTGGAGTGGGGAAAAACGTTGGGACAACGGCGTAGAGTCGTTTGTAGAGCTCTCTTAACTGGGTCTAGGTCGCCGAGGTTGTTGTGGCACTCTTTCGGTGCGGACTAGCTAGTCCTTTCTCACTGCCTCACTCTACGTGGTTCCGGAACCATTTAGAGGGGTCAGGCGTGGGACCGTAGTTCGGCCAGACTACGGCATTGTGTTTACTTTAGTTCGCATCTCACTCCGACGGGAGGTGCTAGACATGGACCGTTAGTCGAGGGTAAGGCGCGTGGCACACCTGACCGGCTGACTAGTGTAGCATTCTGTAGCTAGTGTGTTTGTCCAGGCAGTCTCTACTGTCTCTGAGCACAACTTTGGGTTTCCTTGGTGTCGGTTTACACGGGTTTTTTGGTCTTGACGTGTAGCCTAGACCGACGACCGTGTAGTCTCTTTATGCTTCCACACTTGACTCTATTTAGTAGAATAAACTTTACTAGTTTATTTAATACTGCACTTAGTTCTATTCTACTGTTAGAACCAGTGGGTAATTGGTAGTCCTACTGGGCTTCTTCGTGAAGCTCACTCCCTGTTTTGTAGGTGAGACTTCACAGCAGCTCCCTCCACGGCGGACTGAGGAGATGAGCCCGCAGTAGTCGGCGTCTCTAGTGAGCAGGTTCCCCCAATAGTTGTACTTCACCCTCGGGGTATGCCCCTAAGGGACGTGTTCTTTCCTTTTATTCAGCACTTGTACTTTATTACTTTGGAACTGTACTAGACAGTTACATTAGTGTGGACTGTTTTCCCTTCACTTATTGTACATTTTAGTTCGTTGTTGTTATTTATCTCTATTACATATCTTTTTAGATCGATCCGTTAGCCTTTCGAGTCTTCAGACCCGTGAGTGGCTGTGCTGACATTCAGATTCTTGGTGGGAGCCGAGGGTCCAGGCATCGGGGTCGTTACAGTGGTATCGGTGCAAGGGGTCTATCAAGACTTGTAATGGAAATAAGTAATGACATAAGTCCCTTAGGAAGTACAAGTAACACTGCTAGCCACTGAAGTTTATCTGTAACTTGATGTTTTGTCTGTGTTGCAGAACATGCCTCCACACACTCGCAGGCAGGCTCGTGAGCTGGTGGATCGTCAGGAGTTCGAGTCGGACGGGTCGGTTGCAGCCGAGCACGTGTCGATTGATGCTCAGCCCCAGCAGTTCGAGTAGCCTGGGGACCCGTTGCCACAGGGCGTCCGTTGCAGCAGGGAGGGTCGCAGCAACAACAGTAGTGGTTTCCGCCCCTGCCCCCAACGGCCGTCATAGAGCAGTGGTGGAGAGCGATGTGCCAGAGTCCTTGGCAGTACCCGTAGTGCCAGCAGTACCCCGAGTACCTCAGTACCAGTCATACCAGAAGATGCCGGCAGGAGGTCAATAGTTCACAGAGATGGCAGTAGAGGAGCAACCGCCACCGACCCCACAGGCAGCACCGGTTCAGCCAGAGGTACCCCCAGTGGTACGGCAGCAGACTCCAGTAGCAGCGACAAACCTGAGGACCGCACGACGCTTCTGGAGAGGTTCTTCATCTTTGGCCTCCGACTTTTTTTGGTGATCGTGATCCAGACAGGCAGAGAGTTGGGTCCATGAGCTCGAGTGCACCTTCGAGACCATGGACTATGCAGAGCTAGGATCAGGTCAGGTTAGCAGTGTATCAGCTGAAGGGGTCAGCCCACGAGTGGTGGAGGGCAGTGAGGCAGACCAGTTTTCAGGGCCGGAGGCTGGACCAGATCACTTGGGCGGAGTTCCTAGTGGCCTTTCACGGCGAGTTCTTCCCCGACTACGCTTGCCGTGAGAGGAGGGACCAGTTCCACGAGTTGGTGCAGGGAGACTTGACCGTGGCACAGTACCACCAGAGGTTTGTGCAGCTACTTCGACACGTCCCTCACGTGGTAGCTAGTGAGCAGGCTTGTACCGAGCAGTTCATTAGCGGACTATGCTCGAACTTGAGGTGGGCCATGGCTGGTCACCTCTGTGACTCCTTAGCGGTGGCAGTGGCGAGAGCTACTACCTGGAGTGGGAGTGTCAGTTTCAGCCACAGCAGAGTGGAGGCTCAGGGAGGTCTTCTCCATACCAGCACCCCTCGGGCAGTCGAGGGAGTGTTTCCTCTACTTCTTCTTCAGGGACAGGCGGTGTTGGCCTGACCTCGAAGTTGAAGAAGTTGTTCACTCGTGGAGCAGACATCAGTACAAGCAGCCGCAGCAGCATCGACGTCAGCCAGAGCAGCAGCCAGTGGAGTAGTCTGTGCAGCAGGGAGCAGAGCAGAGTCAACAGGGCACAAGTTGTTACCACTGTGGGCAGCAGGGGCACTACATTCATGAGTGTCTGTTCAGGCTGCAGCAGCAGCAACAGCAGACACCTCAGACTCAGTACCGTCCACCCCAGCCACAGCAGCGCCAGCAGCAGCACCAGGGTCAGTTCCAGCAGCCACAGCAGTGCCAACAGAAGCAGCCTCAGCGAGGACGTGGACGCGGTCGGGTGATGAACATCACCAGAGAGGAGGCAGAGGCCTCTAATCTAGTCGTCGGTACGGTTCCCATCCTTGGTAGGGCTGCTAGAGTTTTGATTGATCCGGGTGCCACGCATTGTTTTGCTTCTGAGGAGTTCTTTGCTTCTTTGTCTGAGTTTGCTTCAGAGTGGACCTGTGACCTAGCTGTTGAGCTGCCGACAGGTGACTTGTGCGTACCTGGGTTACTTAGAGGGTGTCACCGTCGAGGTACAGGGCCACCAGCTACCAGCCAGACTGTTTGCCTTACAGCTCCATGACTTTGATGCCATCCTTGGCATGGACTTGTTAGAGGCACACTCTGCACTGGTAGATTGTCAGCTGAAGACCGTGAGGTTCGAGATACCTGGAGCAACTGTGCTTTGCTTCCGAGGTACCTGGTCTACCCACCGACCGTCTCTTTTTGTAGAGCTCGGTGTATTATCCGAGACGGTGGTGTTGCTTTCTTGGCTTCTGTGTGTGTCTCGGATTCTGGTGAGATATCTGTTTCAGATGTGCCTGTTGTCTGCGAGTTTTCTGACGTGTTTCCGGAGGATCTACCTGGCTTGCCGCTAAAGCGGGAGGTAGATTTCTCCATTGAGTTGCTTCCGGGGACGATGCCTGCATCCAAGGCACTGCACCGAATGGCACCGGCGGAGCTGCTGGAGTTGAAGCACCAACTAGAGGAGTGCTTGCGTTGGGCTTCATTCGTCCTAGCCGTTCGCCGTGGGGAGCGCCTGTTTTGTTTGTGAGAAAGAAAGATGGCAGCCTCAGGATGTGTATTGATTATCGGCAGCTGAATTAGGTGACCGTGAAGAAAAGTACCCTTTGTTCAGGATCGATGACTTGTTCGACCAGTTTCAGTCAGCTTCAATGTTCTCGAAGATCGACTTGAGGTCGGGATACTACTAGTTGCGGATCCATGAGTCAGACATCGCCAGATCAGCTTTTCATACCCGCTACGGCCACTTCGAGTGTGTTGTGATGCCTTTTGGGCTCACGAATGCACCTGCAGCGTTCATGGAGCTGATGCACAACGTGTTTCGAGAGTATTGGATAGGTTCGTGATGGTGTTCATCGACGACATCCTGGTGTACTCAGCAACAACAGAGGAGCATGAGGTTCACTTGAGGTTGGTGTTGCAGGCTTTGGGGAGTCACCAACTTTACGCCAAATTCAGCGAGTGTGAATTTTGGCTAAAGGAGGTGCACTTCCTGGGTCACGTTGTTTCTGGTGCAGGTGTGGCGGTTGACCCCGCCAAGGTGAGGCCGTAGTTTCTTAGGACCAGCCCACTACAGTTGCAGAGGTTCACAGTTTTCTAGGGCTGGCAGGCTACTACAGAAGGTTCGTGCAGGACTTCACAGAGTTGTAGAGCCTTTGACCTGGTTGACCAGGCGGGAGACCCAGTTTGTGTGGACAGCAGAGTGTGAGCGCAGTTTTTAGGAGCTGAAGAGCCGACTGACTTCAGCTCTGATCCTTGTGGTGCCTTCTGGTAGCGGCGGCTTTGTTGTCTACACAGATGTGTCAGGATTGGTTTGGGTGCTGTGCTGATGCAGCACAGTTGAGTAGTTGCTTATGCTTCTCGTCAGCTGAAGAAGCATGAGCAGCACTACCCGACGCACAACCTGGAGCTTGCAACGGTCGTGTTCGCCTTGAGGTTGTGGAGGCACTACTTGTATGGAGAGATGTTCGAGGTTTTCACATATCACCGAAGCTTACAGTATGTCTTCACGCAGAGAGATCTAATGAAAAGCCAATGGGGACTAGGTTATAGAGAGAAATCCAAGCCGTTATCTCCAACACCTCCACTCTCAAGGCCGACCATGAACCACTCACATGGACACTCTGGTGTCACTTCGTCAGAGGCCCCACCCAACCTTGGTATAATACGGTGGTGGTCGAGGCAGAGCTGTCACATCACGACATACATGGCAAAAATTTCTCTCGGCATATGGCCCCATGCTCACATACAGGGCCCTGGAAGCACTCCGCCCCGGAAAGAGAAGAAAGACAGGGGACCCAGAGGCTGAATGGTACCGTTGGTTTGATATAGAAGACATCACAATAGCCCTCAGCCGTCTGTTCTGGGAGGAAGAAAGAACATGGCCGCCAGCTGCAGCCAAAGTGGTAGATCCTCCCATGTCCATCACACCAAGAGGCAGTTGATGAGCGACACCGCTGACGTGGGAGAGCCAGACATCCCCTACTAGGAAGGGAAGACTGTAGACGAGCTCTAGAGGGGTACGTGCTTGGCCATTCATCCATCACTCCTGCGTTCTCTCCTCCCTAGCCTCATTCCTTCATCCCCTCCCTTACTCATTCGGTTGTCTCCCCAACTCCTGATAGCTGCGTGCAGCATCCTCACCCTGATCTCCCACCTGCAGTCCTCTCTTCTTGCAATCTGATCCGAGCGATCACGAGATCACTCTCGTGTTCCATGCTCTCCACTGATCCTGATCTCCAAAAAAAAAATGCCAATCTTCAAATGCATATTGAGGTCGAGAGCCGACATACCTCCTTCACCTTCTGATCAGGGGCACCCCTCAGATGGGGCTTCCCTCTCACTCCTTCATTAGGAGCCATCCTCTTCAAGGACACCATGTCCTCCCCTAGTCCTGTAGAGTCGTCTAGCCAGTTAGGATGGGGTGTTTGGTTAGATGAGTCTAGTCTTAGTTAGGAGAGTCTAGGGTAGAGAGTCAGGTCAAACCCAGCGCCCGCCAAGTCCAGATGTCGCCCTAGGAAGCAACGGGGCAAGGTATTCCCTGAAGATACCTTCAAGAGTTAGCCCAGGGGTCAAGAATGTTGCTAATGAAAGAGTTCACAAAGGACGCGTTGGTGTTAGAAGAAGAAATTGAGCAAGATGGGGTGTTCATAGACGATATGTTTGGCGTCTATGAGATCATGAATGATGAGGACCCAATCGATGAAGAGGATAGCGAAGTAGATGACACTGCCGAGATGTATGCGAGTGGCGTAAGAAGATTCGATGAACCTACAACGGCAGTGGATGAACCTACTAAGGAAGTCAATCTTGGAACAGACGAAGATCCCATGATAGTGATTATTTAAGCGAATCTCCATCCTGATGAAGAAGAGGAACGGTGCAAATTCTAAGGAGTACAAGGATACCTTTGCCTGGTGTGTGTGAGGACATGCCCAACCTAGACCCCTCATTAGTGGAGCACCGACTCGTGTTGAAAGAAGGGGAAAGGCCATAAAAAAGAAAACTTAGAAGGTTCCACCCACTCATGGCCCTGAAGATGAAGGATGAAGTAGATAAACTCCACAAGGCTAGATTCATCAGGGTAGTGCTTATCTGAATGGGTGGCAAATATAGTCCCGGTCATGAAGAAGAACGGAAAAGTTAGAATATGTATTGACTTTTGGGACTTAAATAAGGCATGTCCAAAAGATGGACTTCCTGCTTCCTCACATTGATGTGCTAATTGATAACATACTGGGTATGAAACCCTCTCATTCATGGATGGATACTCAGGCTATAACCAAATTCGTCTAGCTCCTGAGGATCAAAAGAGAAAACATCCTTCACCACGCCCTGGGGAACATACTGTTATTAGTCATGCCATTTGGGCTAAAGAATGCTGGGGCTACCTATCAAAGGGCGATGATGGCCATATTCCACGATATGATGCACGTCTATGTAGAGTGTACATGAATGACATCTTGGTGAAGTCAAGAACCAGGAGAGAGCACCCCGAGATCCTCGCCAAGGTGTTGCAAAGGTCAAGGGAGTACAAGCTGAGAATGAATCCGAAGAAATGTGTGTTCGGGGTATCATTAGGAAAGTTGCTAGGCTTCATAGTTAGTAAGCGGGGGATTGAGATTGATCCAAACAAGGCTAGGGCTATAGCAGAATTGCCGCTCCAAAGAATATCTCACAACTAAGAGGCCTGATTGGGCGTCTGCAATTCATTAGAAGATTCATATCACAACACTTACAAAGATGCCGCCCATTTTATGATCTCTTAAAGGGAGGGGCAAAATTGAATGGAATGACAAGTGCCGAGAAGCCTTTGATGATTTGAAGATGTATCTCATGAATCCCCTAGTTCTGCAACCTCCTGTACCCGGGAAACCACTAATCCTATATCTCTCAGTCATTGAGGACTCCCAGGTGCTGTCCTTGCACAACATGATGAATCTGGAAAAGAAAGGGCAGCATACTATCTTTCTAGTCTTTTCAACACCACATAATCCAAATACACCACCGCCGACAAAACTTGTGCCGCACTCGTGTGGGTAGTCCAACAGCTCAAGCATTACTTTCTTGCCCACGAGGTCAAGCTGATCTCGAGGATGGATCCGCTCAGATATCTCTTAGAAAAGCTGTCCTCTCTGATCGGCTTGCGCCTGGAAAAGCTTCCTCTCACAATTTGATATCTCTTTTGTGGTTCAAAAGGCCATCAAAGGGTATGCCAGCGCGAGCACCTTGCCCATTTGCCACTCCCTCACAGCGATTCATCCAAGAGGAATCTCTGATGAAGAGCTCTCGGTCATCTCCAAAGATCCCTTCTGGTCCATCCATTTTGATGGTGCGCTCAACTCAGGGACGGGGCATTGGAGCCGTGCTGCTCACCCGGAGGGTATTACTATCCCCATCGCTTTCCAGCTTACCTTCTCCGCCACTAACAACATGTCTGAGTATGAAGCTCTCCTAGCTGGTCTTAAACATGCTTATATCTTGGGTGCATCTCATCTTAGAATCATAGGAGACTCTCAGCTCGTTCTGCGGCAGGTGCTCTCAACTTACTGCACTCGTGACCCAAAGCTTAAACCATATCAGATTTGGTCACGTTGTTGGCAAGGCAGTTCCGCAAGCTTATCTATGTCCACACTCCTCGCTCACAAAATATTCTGGCTGACACCTTGGTGTCACTAGCTTCATCTCTATCCTTCCCTCTGAGTCGCCGGACTGAGACAATTGTTGTCCAACGGCTCGACGTTCCATCTATCCAAGATCCTTGGTTCAACAACCTTAGGACAACCTTAGAAGAAAGGGCTAGGAAGAGAGAAGTGTAACAAGTCATGCTAGCTGAGTTGGAGGGAATCTTAGATGAAGAGGAACTGCCATGGTATTTTGAGATTGAGCAATACTGTAAGGATGGGTCATATCCCGAAGGGGCAAATGCAGAGGATCGTAGGGCCGTAAGAAGAGCCGCCTTAAGGTACATAGTCGTCGGAGGAGAAGTTCTATACAGGCATGATCTTAATGGAGTTCTTCTGAGATGTCTCAATGATGACGAAGCTTGGAAAGTGGTAGAAGGAGCCCATGCTAGTGAATGCAGAGGGCATGTCAACAGTCAGATGCTTGCTAAAAAGATCATTAGGAAGAGCTACTACTGGCCAACCCTAGAAGAGGACTGTGCCATCTACATCCGTAGGTGTGTAAAATGCCAACTCCACACTAATAAAATCCATGCTCCTTCATCCTCACTTCATCCACTCTCCACACCTTGGCCATTCTCCATGTGGGCTTTCGATATTGTTGGCCCCCTTGGTGATCCTAATGCAAAACCAAAAAAAAATCCTTTATCCTAACAGCAACTGAGTATTACACCAAGGGGCAGAAGTAGTAGAAGCGTTCGCAGAAATCAAAGCATCCACAGTGTGCCGCTTTATCATGAAGAATATCATTTCGCGGTTCGGAGTGCCAAGCAGCATCATCACGAACAACGGGCCACAATTCATCTCACAAGAACTCCAGGACCTCTGTAAGAAATACATATCACTCTGCATCATTCATCTCCATATTACCCACAAGGCAATGGCCAAGCTGAAGCAAATAATAAAACCCTTCTTAAAAATCTTGAAGAAAACTTGTGAATCGCATAAATTCGCTGATTAGCCAGAAAAGCTAATAGAGGCTCTATGGGCCTATCGTACCTCTGTCTGTACTCCCATGGGGCAAATCCTGTATGTTCTCACTTTGGGATGGAGGTGGTAGTTCCATATGATATCTTGATCCCTTCACTAAGAGTCCAACTAGATAAGGAAATTAATCTTGATGAACGTCGAGAGGCGTTACTAGTCCAATTGGAACTCTTAGATTGTTGGGTGCTGGTCTAGGGAGTGTAAGGTTTTCTAGGGTCCTCTAATATTCCCCAAGTTTGTAAAGGCCCTATTGTTCTTGATAAAACCGGTCTCTATCATGTTAGATTAGCTTGACCGGGCTGCCTTTGTACCTCCAATCTTTTATATATATCATTTCGGCCCAGGATTGATCTGGTGGAGCGAGAACATTCTCCCTCCCTGAGGGAGGGTGCGCTCTCCTAGCCTCTGCTGAGGACCTTTAAAAAAAAAAAAAAAAACTCTTAGATGAAAGGCGACTAATGGCGGCCGATCACGTTCTCATACCAAAGGCGAATCTCAAGGTCTTTTGAAAAGAAGGTAATTGAGCGAAAATTCTAAGAAGGTGATATGGTCTTGAAACACATTTTTATCAAACCGGGAGGTCCAAGGTCTAAATTGCAACCAAATTGGGAGGTCCGTACGTTGTGAAAGAAGTGTATCCGGGGAACGCCTACTGCCTAATCAATGCTGAGGGCGTGGAATTGTCACATCCGTGGAATGGGTTGTACCTCAAAAGATTCTACCCCTAGGTCTTTAGGTGTGAGGCCACAACACTTAGATTAGAGATAACCCCATGTTAAGAGTCCAAAGTTTCTTCCCCAATCGCCAAGGGTTGACCTAAGTTAGGACTCACACACGTACACGGCAAGCCCGGGCGACTGCACTTAGTAGATTTCGTAGCTATGAAGGCCCTCCTCTAAAGATGCGATGGTCATTCTCTCAAAATCGGTCGAAGTATAGGGGCAAGTGTCGGTAAGGGCGAGGTTGTCAACCTAAGCATACCCTGACAAGAGGAAGTCTCAAATAGGGACGGTCAATAAAAGGCAAAAGAACAAAAGAAATCAAAAGAATGAAAAAACTACATGATGGAATAGGGGCATGGCAAAGAGTTGCAAAGTCCCCGTGGGACGCTCATGAGCCTGGTCGTACGCATGCCCCAAACAGTGCAAACCCATAGAAAAGACCACAAAGTCCCTATGCAACATACCTAATCTTTGAAGGGTATGCTGCGGGAAGAAGCTGAACCGAACATTCTTAAACCTACATTAGACTTCCCTTAAATAGTCTTCACTTCCCTCTAAAAGATCAGATCATCTCGTAGGTATGGCCTAAGTAGCTGCACTATCAACCAGGGGCAGTCACCCAAGGCATGTCACCCCGAAAAGCACGTCCTATCTTAGTAAAGTCTTTGATAAAGAGGGACAATGACCAAGACTCCTAAAACCAGCGGTTTGAACTGGTCTATGTGTTGTGGCCGAAAAGGGTGAGTACCTTCCGTCTCGCACGTCTTATTTTAGGAAGGGCTAACGTCGACTTTAGGCGTCTTTCAAAACTCAAAAAAAAAAAAAAATATCTCAAACTACAAAAAAAATCAAATACTTCAAAACTCCAAAAAAATCAAATATTTCAAAACTCCAAAAATCAAATATTCCAAAACTCCAAAAATCAAATATTCCAAAACTCCAAAAAATCAAATATTCAAAACTCCAAAAAATCAAATATTTAAAACCAAAAAAAAATCAAATATTTTAAAACTCCAAAAAAATGTTTTCAAAATCCCAAAAACACTTTTACTCATTCATTCATGCATGTCATTTATTTTATTTATGTCTTTTCGCCTATTTATAAGGCGTAGCCCCTGACCATTTATCGAGATTGGTCACTGTCATGCTTAAGGCAAAGGGCTAAGTCGAAGAACGGATCTAACTTGTCTTCATGATTGTCCTAAGTGTGCAGGTCATAGTAGAAGAAAAGAAAGCGGCACTCGTATCTCAGTCATCACTATCACACAATCACATTCCATAGACAAAAGATTCCATTCTATTCTATTCCATATCTACATCATCATCATCATCATCATGAACAAAAGGGGCAAAGTACAAGCCTCAACCACTCTCCCTGTACCCTCAGACAGGAGAGAAGGTGGAGGGGCCATCTCCTCGGTCCCGTCGTCTCCTCGGCCGCTCCCTCGCGTTGTCGTCCCTCCTCCTCGTTCCTCCGCCATCCAGAGGAACCCGTCAGGTAGTGTCTGCCGATCCGCTGGGGATGCCACTCCTGCTGGCCGACGAGCGGTTGCGCCCGACCAGTGCTAAGGCTCTCTTAAGCCCCCTCATCTCCGACCTCAGCAGCTCATGGCGATGTCGCTCGGTCCCCAGCTGCGAGCGAAGCTCCTCAACTCTCGGCGCAGTCCCGTCACCTCATTTGCCTGAGGGCGTAGGCGCAACATTACTATAACGACCCCCCTTTATACCGGTATGATTATACCGATCCCGATCGGTAAAAAGAGCATCATCACAGTGGGATAGTAACCCAACACTAAACGATAAGGTTGATATGTCTATGAATAATAAAAGAGTGCAGTGGAATTAAAATAAATATTATACTTCATTCCATCATCACCACATGTTCCACAATCTATATAGTAAAAGAAAATACTAGAGTTCACATTATTACAACTTGAAAAGAACTACATTGTCCATATGAATAACATTATTCAAACTATAAATCAAAGCAACTACCAAAAATAAAATCTCCTCAAGTGCTATCCTTGTATGCGGTATCAATCTTCACTATCTCTCCTCAGCTACTGGCAAACCTGTCACACCTGTACGCCGAAGCAAGTATGAGTCTTACAAGACTCAGCAAGTAATCTAAAATATCAAATTACACATATCACATACATAATAAGCCACTATAATAAGGAAAACCACATGCTATCATTCTGATCACAACATTACACATGATACATGTTCTTATGGTCAACTGTACAAATCATCCAAATACCTTCCTATCTAGCACATGCTCATGTTAAATCATGAATGATAACATACACCTACACATGTTTTCTACACATGATATATCCTATGATGCATGATTCAAATTCATCATATCATTACACAATTCTACCATTTTAAAACATAAGGCTGTGTACAAGATAATAAACATTCTTAGCATGGTATCTAGTCAATTTCTCATGCATTTATATATTTTTATCACACATTTAACTTGCTGTTTTAGTGTATATTTTATCATACTCTCTTAACACTTGTGCATGCTTTCTAGTAATCTACGTAACACGATACTAAACATTCTAACATGGACTTAGGCATTATTTTATGTGTTATCAACATCATAATCTCATTTAGCTTGCTGTTTGACATGAATCAAGCTTGATTACATGAATTTATACTTATTCTCATGCTATCTTATTCATTTGTCAATTCTACATACTCGATTTTCTACATTGCGTTTCTACATATTTACATACACATATTCATACACACTACCATATGGATATTATTAAACTATACCACATGATATTAGACATGATATTAACATAATTCTACAATTATGATGTTAATGCATGAACAACAAAATAAATATGCATGTATTAATACATTGGTTTTCACATGTGATTACACTCTCATTATCTTTTACTCTTCATTACCGATAATTTACACTTCTTTCATTTCATTTACTCATTCATTCAGTGTATCACTTATCACACCAATTGCACTTATCACGTGCCACATTCACTTATCACTTTGCACTTCTAATCACATTAATCTCATAAATTGCCGTGACACATAGTCCTAACTACCAAGTAGAGGAAACACTCACTTTAGCACTTATGCTTATCACTTAGCACTTAGCACTCATTTACATATTGTCACTAGGCAATGCGGTGGCAAATCTAGGTAACTGCGCAGAACCGGGGGAAGCCCTCTCCACCCTAACCAATGGTACTTGTCCACCTCTAGGATTTTATCCTAATGCCGCCCTTAAGATTTATCTCATAACATTGAGCCTTCCATATGGACTTTTCTATGGTACAGCTCTCAGACCCCTATGGTAGCAGTGTCACACATGGCTAAATATTACATTAATCACTTTATCATTCTTATCACATTTTACTCATGCTCGCACACATATTTTCATCTCATTTCACACACACTTTATATAATTTCACATTCCATTTACAGAAATTCACCTTACGGTTAAACAATGATAAATAACTTAAAATAAGATTTTAACATGCTGCTAACTCTTGATTTACATATAATTAACTCTATCATGCTTAACATGGCCATTTTCTCATTTCAAACATAACAGTACTTACTGTCATCAGATCTTCATGAAATTTTATCACAAGTTAAATACAGTAAACATAACACATTCTAAATTTTCTAGATTTTTCTGAATAGGAAATGTATTTATAACAATTAAATCAAGTCACAGGCGCATTTTTCACTAATTTCTCTAAAGTAATGATCCTAGTAAAATAGTCTAATATACAGTGTCAATGCGTATATACAGTCAAGACATCATCACAGAAGATTTACCAAACCCTAATTCACATCTGACCTATTTACACAAATTAAACACGGTTATTCTATGCTCATAATTGAATTTCCAGAATTTTAATAATGAACACAAATCACAAAAATTCATGAAAGCCTCATGACATGACCTACTAATCACCCTTGACCCCACATAAAAGTTACAGCATGAACACATACCCAAAAATCATTTAAATATATTAAAGAAGAAAATAGCATTTTTTCAGAACACTGAAGAACTTAACTGCACAGTCCTAGCCGCCAACTGAGTTAACCGCGGCATCCCTTGCCGTCAACTCAAGAACTTGACGGCAGGGGATGTTGCCGTCAACTTCCAAACAGCAATCAGCATAGAAACACTCACATGCACGGGGAAAATGGAGGGTCCAGCACTCGAGGAAAAATCCAGAAACTTCTAGGACCTAGGGGACATGTCTAAGATTGATATACATAGGTTACTTGCCTCTAATAAAATCCTAGAAGATAAAATCTTACCGTTGAAGCCCTCCTCGGCCAAAGCAAGAGGGTGCTCAGAAAACCTCTTGATCTAGTTCTCCAGTCATTGTAGGTCGTTCCTTGGGTTGGGGATGCCTCCTTGATAGTTGGACTACGCTCCAGTTGTGTAGATCTCCAAAAAATCCTCCAGTCGCCGGATCAGAGCTTTGGAACTTCAGCTTTTCTTACAAAAAGTGCTAGGGTTTCACAATGACCAAAAAGGCTTGGTGCGGCCAGAAGATGGGTCTTTATAAGTTGGATGGGTTGGGTACACTTCTGGGTAGGTTTCCTACGGTTTAGGATGGGTTTCCTACATTGGAACTAGCCATAATGCGAGCATTAACAAATCTGGAACCGTACGCAAGAGGATATAGACGTCAACATTGGTTGTAGTCAACTGCACAGTTGACGTCAAGGGGATGGCCGCCAACATGGGGTTGGCGTCCAGGGGGGGCCGCCCACTGTCTCTTGGCGTTGAGGGATGTGGACGCCAAGAAGGCATGCAAGTGGCGGCACAGTGTGGCCGCCAACTGTGCCAGACAGCCCAAACACCTAATTTCATCAAATTTAAACATACATTTAGGCTCCAACAATATAGTATGAGCATAATTAAATATTTTACACTTATTACATAAATTATATACATTACACATTATTTATAAGTATAATTGCAATAATCTCAATTAATGATAATATGCACGAAGTGACATACATGTGTATACATATGCACCATAGTCGCATGTATTATGCACGAATATAATATATATATATATATATATATATATATATTATATAGATATATAATATACACTCTATTATTTAGATATCATACATGTCATAATCAAGTCAATGGTTATTGTAATAAGTAAATATCATATGTACGACATTAGATTATACATCTATACGCGTACAAAGTATAATTTAGTACAACATGCATGAATTACATAAATATAACTTGCTTATATATTTTGATATATTTTTATATGCACCGTATTATTTAAGTACCATATACACTATAACAATTTAGCATACTAATAATAAACAAATATCATTTGCACAGGATGGACGTATAGATATATGTATACATGCGTATACTCATGAGTAATTATACTTATAATGTACATAAGGTAAAACACATATGCATACATACCTACATCATTTAGTACATACACGATTAACATTATTGTTCACACCTCATAAACAATTTACCATGCTTAGAAATAGATATATAATTCGAAGAAGATTAATATATACGCACACATATATACACATCAGCTATATATAATATGCATGGAATAATTTAAACACAATATATACACATTTAATTATAATACATGTACCGAAGTATAATCATATATGCTTACAAGATGCATGATAGTACTTCACATTATATGTGTAACATACTTTAATATATCATGCATAATATTTAAATAAATACCTTATATACAAAATTGGCTAATTACTTATATTCACGAAAATAATATACATATAGCATATGCACGTGAACAATTGTAGTTATAGTATGCGAAAATTTTAATACGTACACTATATTTATGACATGTAAATAGCACATGCTCATATAAAATGACGGAAAAATCGGGGTCTCACATCCGCCCTCCACCTCTAGTGCGGTCGTCCGAGCTAAGGCATCCCTCAGCTCGCCTCCTGCAAGTCAAAAAAATTGTCAATAAGGGAAATAAAGAACAAGGGACATGTAATCAATAACTCACTCGCTCACGCAAATGGGCCGTGGCGTCCTCTACCTGTCTCACTGCGGCGGCTAATTGACCCTCTAGTACGGAGCGGCCAAGCTCATCTCGGGAAG